>JAUPFT010000024.1:2357500-2852500 GCA_036936625.1 Parnassius smintheus behrii
TCAACACGCATTGGGGCAGCGCGGCGGACACTCCCTTGCCCTTAAACCCTCTCAGAAAAGAGAAGAGGCTTGTGCCCAGTAGTGGGACGTATATAAGCTGTAACTTTAATTGTGTATCCAGTTTTTTTATACGGACTACATTTTGCTTTCGATTTAAAATTATTGTGTACGCAAGTTCATACGATACCAATCAAGAATATAGATATTTGTCGACCACAAGAATCGAAAGTGGACACGAGGAATCATTTTCACTTTTCACGTGCGTCATTGTTTTTAAAACGCGAGAAATTACACGCTTGTTAGTGCAATTAAAATTCGCTATGACGGCCATTACATACTTACTGTAATGTTGTACTTTCTAGTCTTTACTACTGCAAAAATAGCTTTTAATAAAAACTAAACGCGGGTTTCCAAGAACTGGAAAATAACAAAATAATTTTACATTGTGACATAGTAATACAACACATATAATACATAAGTAATAAAAATTGCCGATAGAATTACCTAAATTAACACTTTAATTCCCTTTACACTAATTAAAGTTAAAAACACTAATAATTAATCACACTGATTCACTTAATTCCGCTCCGAAGCTTTGCTTGTCTCCCCAAAATCAACACACTTCCCCGATCGCATCTTGCAGCGCCTATTTATATAAATTAGCAGCGAAATATCCAGAATATTCAAGTAAACACGAGCAAGGTACCGAGATTTCGTATTTCAACTTAAAGAAGTTTAGTTCTTCGGTTCGAGACTAGATGGTGCTAGTGCCGTCGACTTGAGCGCGTAACACTGCCCCCTCCTAAGACATGCTCGTCCCGAGCATTATCGGCCCCATAATAACGCGCCAGGCGATCCACATGGACGATCTTAGGAGTCCCTCTTGCGCTTTTCTGTATCCGGTAGGTTACATCGTTGATCTTGGTCACAATCCGGTACGGGCCGTCCCATTTAGGTTGAAGCTTAGGAGATTTCCCTTTGCTGCGGACTGGATTGTGCAACCACACAAGTGAACCTTCGTCGAACCCTTTGTTGTTCATTTTTGCTAGGTACCTCTCCAATATCTGATTAAATCGTTCTACCATTCCATCAGATTGCGGGTGATAAGAAGTCGTTCTTGTTTTATGAGTACCCATAACTCGGCAAGTTTCCTGGAATATTTGAGACCAAAATTCCTTCCTTGATCGCTGTGAATCTCTAAAGGTACTCCAAAACGACAGAAGACTTCATGACCTAGTTTATCTGCAACTGTTGAAGCTTCTTGATTTGGAATGGCGAAGACTTCTGGCCACTTAGTGAAGTAATTCATCACAACCATGAAATACCTGTTACCGCTTTCACTCTCCGGAAACGGGCCCGCCACGTCAATGGCTATTCTCTCCCATGGTGCACCAACATTGTACAACTTCAATGCACCTCTACTACGAGTCTGAGGTCCCTTTACAGCCGCACAACTTGTAAATTGTACATGTTGCGACACCAGTCCTCGACATCGTTTCGACAGTGGACCCAGTAAAACCGTTCTCGGATCTTCAGTAGAGTTCGTTTAACTCCCAGATGGCCTCCTGAATAACCATTATGGTACAGCTGTAGAACATCTGGTACTTTAGCTTTAGGGACAACCATTTGTAAATGACAGCTGTCTCCCCGAACATTTTCCCATTTACGGCACAGAACTCCATCCTGAAGCAGCAAGCTGTCCCAGTGGGCCCAATAGCTTTTAGTGGTCGAACTCATCGCTGAGACGTCGCTCCACTTGGGCTTGGGAGCACTGGCCTTCATCCATTCCAGAATCGGCTTGATGTCCGGATCTTCCTACTGTGCACGTTGAAAGCTGTCCTTCCACTCGTTGGTGAGGTGGTCTGCCCTGAGCATCCTCACGGATACCACTTCCTTACTCTCTTGCCTAGTACAATGTTTGCAATCTTCAGGACAAGGTCTTCTTGACAATGCATCTGCGTTTCCGTGAGATTTCCCGCTGCGATGTTCGATCTCAAAGTCGTATTCCTGCAGTAGTTCAATCCACCTCGCAACTTGTCCTTCTGGATTTTTAAACTGCAATAGCCATTTTAGTGCAGCATGGTCAGTTCGCAGGGTAATTTTCGCCCCAGAAGATATTTGCTAAAATGCTGCAATGACTTTACCACAGCTAGCAATTCGCGTCTTGTGACACAATAGTTCCTTTCCGGTTTTGACAACGACTTGCTGAAGTACGCTATCACGACCTCTTGGTCACCATTCCGTTGAGACAACACACCGCCAAGTCCTATATCACTTGCGTCTGTGTCAACTATAAATTCTTTGCTTGCATCAGGGTATCCCAAAATAGGTGTTTTGCACAGACGGTCCTTGAGCTCCCGGAATGCGATATTACAACTTTCATCCCAGCAGAAATGTCGCTTCTCCTCGGTTAGCTTATGCAGAGGTTTGGCTATATCTACAAAGTTCTTCACAAATCGCCGGTAATAGGAGCACAAACCCATAAATGCTCTAACCTGCGTCTTGTCCTTTGGAACCGGCCAATCTTTTACAGCTGCGATTTTCTCTGGATCCGTGCGGTTACCTTCTTCCGACACTACATACCCCAAAAAGTTGACTTGCCGTTTGAATAGTGAACATTTCTTCGGACTCAGCTTGAGGTTGGCACTCTGAATATTCATGAGCACGCGTTCCAGGTTTTGAAGGTGTTCCTCAAACGTACGGCCCACGATGATGATGTCATCCAAGTAGATCAGACAGGCATCGCCAATTAGCCCGGTAAGTACAAGTTCCATCAGCCTTTCAAACGTTGCTGGAGCATTGCACAACCCAAACGGCATTACTTTAAATTGCCACAGACCCTTTCCCGTCGAGAACGCAGTTTTCTCCTTGTCCTTAGGTTCAATTTCAACTTGCCAGTAGCCACTTTTTAGATCCAGCGTGCTAAAACACTTTACTCCTGTAAGCATGTCCAGCGTGTCGTCAATTCTTGGCAAGGGATAGCTGTCCTTCTTAGTAACGTCGTTCAGACGGCGGTAGTCAACACAAAACCGCATGCTGCCATCCTTCTTTACCAGTACCACGGGTGAACACCGTGGACTAGGTGAAAGTTCAATAACACCATCCTTCACCATTCCCTCAATCATGGTTTCCACTTCCTTTTCACGTGCTACCGGCAATCTTCTTGGCCGCTAACGGATAGGCAATTCTTCGCCTGTGTCTATTTTGTGTTGAACTAAGCCAGTCTTTCCTATGTCAGCATCGTTTGATCAGAATACATCGGCATACTTGAGTAACAACTTCTTCGCTTCGACCATTTCATTCGGGGAGATAATTTAGAGAGGAGTGCCTGGAGGGATCTAAGCCATATTTTATACGAAAAGCACTAACTGAATCGTTCTTTAACCAGACATTGTCCCAGCAAGTCAAAAAATTATTATAGCTCTGTAGGTATTTTTGTTTTAGCTCTACACTGATGAATTCGTAGGTAAAAGCAATTTAATTAATACATATATAACGTTTCCTTCTCTCCAGATGCCGCCGATGCAGAGGTTCGATCTTCTGGGAGAACCCTGAATGAGATGCCATCGCAACTTGGCAAGGAAGTGGAACAATCGCTCGGATCATTTGCGGAGCTCATCCAACATGGAGTAGCAAGGTAATATATCAGCATTATCCATTATTTTAATCTTTATCACACACAATCTATAATGGGTTACTAGGGGCGAACTTAATGCCTTATTGCAGATCAATCAACCTTGGATGTTTTGCCGCAATACAATACAGCACAATAAATTCAAGACAAAGAAAACATCTTATGATTAATGGTTGAATGGTTGACGATGGTTGACTGGGAGAGAATGCTCTATGGCATTAAGTCCGCCATGTGTACAACTATGTGCATGAATAGATGGCTAGACAGACGTTGTTATGCCCTTTCCGATAACCCTTCATTCTATAAAAAGCCCTGAAATCCGCAACAAAGCATATTGCAGGTTACTTATCGGGATAAAAACTATCCTATCTCTCAATTTGGAGCAAGTTTTTACGTGGTGGAGCCACGCTTCAACTATATTATAATTGTGGCACGCATGGGTCGGCTCAACCGGGGTGGGGACCACTCTTTCACAGAATACCAACGTGAAATAGGAGCTCAATAAAGGTTTTCGAATGGTGAGTGTAGAGAACCGGAGATCCTTTTTACTGGAAACGAGGTATTCCATCTCATGAGTGACAACGTATTTACATTTTGATTTTTAATCGAGGATAAATGTAGATGTCTACGAGCCACAGCATCCACTTACCATCAGATGGAGAGTGTGGTCTTTTCTCACCCTTATTGATTAAAAAAAAATTAATTTCTTTTATAAAATAAGGTTAAGATAATTCTAATCTATATCAAAACAAAGGTTTTTCAACATTGTTTATAAATATTGTATTTCATCAAATCCTAATTTCGACTGGGGTTTCGCATTCATCGTTCGCATTCGCAAACCGCGCACGTTTTTGCACATTGAAACCTGTTTCTGCAAAGGTTGCAAGGAAATTGCAACGATAAGATCAACCATTGGACCACAATTTTTAGTTTCTTTATTTACATTTACAAAATTTCATTAAAATCGATTGAGCGATGCGGAGATTAGGGTGAACGAGCAGCGTGACACGGAAGTTTTATAAATTACTAATTGGTACCCAGCGCGATGTTGCCACAGAAGAAATAATTGTGGAAATGTCGTTTTAAATTTAAAAGTGTTATGTTTTTGAAGTTGAATGATATAATATGACTATCAAATAAATTTGTCGGAGCGATACGCGCGTCATCTCCTGTAAATTAATTGTACTATGCCTATTACCTTTTAACAAGTGCAAGCAATGACATAAATAACAAGTTTTAATTTTTTGTCTGTGCTTTTTTATACAAGTCAATCTTCAGAATGGCTTAACAGATTTTAATGAAACTTTACGAACATACACATAGAGAGCAATACCAGAAGTGATTTTGGGTATATTTGATCGGTTAAAAGTAGATAAAATAAATGATCTTTGACGTATATCTTTGAGGCAATATCAATATATCCGACGGAGTGATAAATGATAGTGGACTCTGTTACGCAGCCGATACACATAATATAACACAATTCAAGAAGAAAATAATAAGTAGGCGGATAATTATATATTTAAACTTTTCATTTATTTACACCTTCATTGTAATAGTATGGAAAGACCGATGCCGGCAACTTATTCCACTCCTTTATCGTATGAATGACGAAGGTGTGAAATTCCAAACATTACGTTTATTTATTTTAGCTTAAACTTTAGATTATATATAAACTAATTTTTGTAACAAGGCCAAAAATGTTTTTAAAAATATATAAGTATATTTATCTCTATATATAAAAACCAATGGCAGTCCCTTAGTCTCGCAAAAACTCGAAAATGCTCGAATGCATTTGATGCTTTTTTGTGAGTATTTGAGTGGATTTCTAGATGGTTTAAAACTCAGTTGGATTCGGTAGGTGGCAGACGTCGCAGACCAACGTCACCACCATTACAGCCACAGTCTCAATTCACAGTGGAAGAACAGCGGACTCAAATCCAACAGCAGAGTCTTTCAATATTGCAATCTTATCTGGATAATCAGATAGAAAGGCCGCTCTACAGCTCAAGCAATGCAGGTCATTGGGGATGGGCTGAAGTTGTTGGCGGAAGTATTAAAAAAGCACGCATGCAAAGCCGGGGTGTATTGCTAGTTATTTAAAATTATAAAAACATTGGGTGCGTTTGGCAGAAAAAAGCGCTAGCAAGCGCTTATAAGCGCTAAAATAGTTTTCGGCCAGGACACGATTGCTACTTCAGTAGCGCTGACACAATCCGCCATTTTGCTTATTTAATTTGTTAGTTTTAAAGTAGAGTTTATAAGTTGTTTTGTGCAATATTAGTTTTAAGTAATATAATGACATGAATAAACATAAACATGCTATTAAAAATTCATGATTGGTAAGTTTTTAATATGAATACTTTACAAACATATATTTAAATTAGGTTAGATTCCCCGGTTAAAACTAACATCATGTCCTGGAGGAAAATAGCTACTTACGATTTGACAGCGCTTACCGCTTACGATCGCCATTCTGCTTACAAGCGCTTGCTAGCGCTTTTTTCTGCCAAACGCACCCATTATACATGATAGAGCCATGCTGCAGCTGCAGCAGGAGGTAGGACCACGCTATCACATAATACCAACAGGCAGCCCAATGTTGCTGTGTTTCATATGGTGATTGTAGAGAACCAGAAACCCTTTTACTGGATAGTTATTCCGTCTTCGTCCTCAGTGGTGACAAAATATCTGCATTTGGATTCTTAATCAGGGATAGATGTATGGTCAGTTAGGGTAAGAGGAACATACTTTATTTTGAGCCCGAGGTTTTGAGCTCTAGGAAGAGCATATAACGTTTTATGACAATTTTGAGATACAATAAACTTGCCTTAGTTTATCAACTTTTCGTGTTTTAAGAATCATAACGCTAATTTGAAAACCTACGACAGTATCGGCCAAAAACATTTAACTTGTACTAACGTTCCTGTTCCCCCTCAGGTGGGGTAAGAGGAACATTCATCGTATCTCCTAAGATTATGATGTTTATTTAAATGTACCTGCTGCTACATTTTAAGTAAAACGTATTTTATAGAATTTGATCGTAACGTAATTGTAACAAGGTACAGTTTTGAAGAAAATGAAAATATTAAATTTAGGGTCAGAGAAACATATATTTGTAAACATAAGTTCCAGTCAGGGGTAACAAACTAAAAAAATAATCGTTTGTATTTCAAATTATAATTCTATTCCTACTCCTAATTCAATAAACTTCAATAAATTAACAATTATACATTGTAAAGAGATCAATATTTCGAATGAGCATATTTCTTATTAAAACAAGTTGCAAAACAAACAAACATAACATTTTGTCTTTGTTATTTAAAACTATTAAAACATCACAATGTTTATCACCCCTGATATCGGCGAAGAGGAACATACTGTTTCTCTTACCCTGTAAGTACCGTTTCTCTTACCCCAACAATGTTTTTGGAGGTTAAGATTTTAAATTCGATGAAACTTATATTAATTGTAGGTTTTAATCTAAAATATCAAACAAAAAGTAAAGCTTACGCTTTTGTGTTAGAATTTTTTCATGGAAATCTCTAACAGTACAATTTTCACAATTTTTGAGCGAATAAAAGTTATGTAGCCAACCCGTGTTCTTAGACTTTATAACTGTCAAATTGTTCTTCTTTTTTTTTTCGACTTTGGAACATCGTAGCGACATCTTTTAGCAACCGTTTGTTTTTTTTTTTACTTTACTTATTTATCTACTAATATACCATAGAACTAAACTCTATAGGTTATGAGTTATGGAGTTGTGTTCCTCTTTCACCGGTGTTCCTCTTACCCTAACTGACCTTATATGTCTTTGGGCCACAATATCCACTTACCACTAGGTGGGCTATGTGCTCGCTTGTCACCCTTATTTAATAAAAAATAATACCTTCACTGGGAATTTACACGAAGATCCAGATGCTGAAAAATTATTTGGAGGCTGCATAAAACTGCCGTGTTACGGTGACGACACGTTCCATCACCGCTACGGCCATCTTTTTTAATAAAATGCCAAAAACGTATCGAATTCCTTACTTTTATTTTAAATATCGTCATGGTTACGTACTAAATATTTTAAAATTTCGTCGTCTTGCAACTGGAGCGGGGCAGTGGAAGCTAAAACTCATTTTGTTTACCGGCACCGGTCACTGCTATCGGCACTGTCTAGACGACCGACACGTAAATAGCGGCAAAACTTTGACCTTACGGCGTTAAATACCGCTCTCTAGGAAACCTCGCTATTTTTTATATAGACAACGTTATAGTGACATCATTTACCGCTTCATTACGACCGTAGAGTAGCGGCACCGCAATTCTAGGAAACCAGAGCTTAAGCCACTGCACCCCGAAACCGTAAAAAGCTTTTAATTGTTAAATTAATCTCACCCTAAAATCTCAACAATACTAAAATAATGGTTACTATAAGATTTTTCAGTGTTAATTTTTATGAGAAATATTCAATAATTAAACCTTTAAAACAAACTTCAAAAGAAAAAATAAATTCTACATAATTTAATGACATTTAATAACATTCATTTCTTTAATGCAAAATGTCTTAGTACCGGCTACAGAATTTATTAAATAATATACATCCATATTGAAATTATTATTCTTATTTTTAATTCGATAAATTTTAACGTTTTTAAAATTTTTTTTGACCCTTATGATCTACTCATAAGCAATATCATAACCTCGAAGTTAATCGGTTTCTCGGTAATTTAAAGGTTGTTCATTAAAAAGGTTAATTCTATGATAAGGTCATTAGCTGGAACTCTAAATAGATACGCTCATAATTTTATCCTCTGTTTCTTCATCCTAAATCGGGAATTACTTTTTAAAATTAAAGTGGGACCACAATTGGCGAAGAAATCGCGCACCATACATACGAAGAACATACAGTCTAATTAAAACCGCCTCCTTTTTTGAAGTCGGATAATAATTATATAACAGCCTACTAACTGTATGATATGACGTACACATAAGATAATGTAATCCTAGAAATAAGAACCGCTTGTAAAAACACAGCTCGTCAACAAAATGAATCGACTTACCGCTAAACTTATAAGTTGGCAATACATTCTGGCCAAGCCTCAGCCAAAGCGTTCGTAGGTAAATTAATACAAGGCGAGTGCTATAGTCTACGTGTTGGTCAAGTTTGAAAGAGATCAATGCTAACTACCAATATTCACTAAGTTTTGTGGACCTATTGACATGTTTCCCGTAATACGTTTCTACTAAGAATTGGAACGATATGGACCACGTAGAAGTTATTGCAGTTTTATCCATTTATTTAATGAGCTGACTAACATGTGCACGTTACTTACAGAGCGCAAGCGGGTGCCTTTGATTTGTGCAGAAAAATCGGTTTTGACGTGATTGAGCCGCACTACAGCTTTATTATGGTTGTAGCTTGAATGGGTCGGCTTGACCTGGGTATGACCACGCACAAAATACCAGCGTGAAATAACGGGTTAATGGTTGTTTGGTATGATGAGTGTAGAGAACCATAAATTGTTTTACTGGAAACAAAGCATTCTACTTTGTCCTCAGGGGTGACAACGCATCTACATTTTGATTCTTAATTGAGGATAAAAGTAGATATATATAAGCCAAAGCATCCACTTACCATCAGGTATACCGTGTACTCGTTTGTCACCCTTATTCTATAAAAAACCGACACTGTTCCGAAGTAGCGCGAGTCGTAGAGAGTGATCCCAAGTGATGGCAAGGCACGACAAATGAGCGCTATACAACAAAGAGTTTAAGGAAGGCTAAAAATGCGTAGTCACTTAGATAGCTAAGAAAAAAATTCTAACAGTATACATTGACCAACCCAATTTTAAAAAAAGACCGGCATGCCCTTTACAAACCTATAAAAATCGATTATATGCAGATATGAAATATTAGTGCTAACATAAGAGTGATTCTACATTTTCTGCCTGCCCTTATCCCTAGTTGTTTGAAATCAGCAACAAAGAATTTGAATTGAAAGTAGTAAATACCGGTTAACCGGCATTCACTCCTTTCTTACATGATCATATTTTTCGAATCACAGCTCGGAGTCAGGAATTTGGTGGTGTTTAAGCACCAACGCAACGGAAGGCACGTAAAGCCTGATCCATCTTCGTTCCTCATGGATAGCTGTCCCATGGGAATGGAGACTGCACCTGTTCCCACACCTACACTTGGGCGCAATAATCCTGACACATAGCTATTCTCTATTGTGACTGTACGCCATGACCAAAATTGAGCCTTGATGAATTTATATCCATTCACTTTCATATCCAACATTCTTCTTGTTAGATGAATATAGTTGAGATTCTATATAGGCTCTAGTAAAAAAAAAATTGTCTCTTTCTTTAATAAACACTTTCAACTACAATCTCGTATTTCTCATATGTAAATAATGCAAAAATTATTTTACGTACAAGTACATTACTGAGACAAACAACGTGTGACGGTTGCCCCGCAGCGTCAAAAAACGGAGCAAAAGCACCGTTAAAATGTGCTATCACGTATTAATGCTCAAGATAGTTATCTTTCTCACATAATGCCAGATTTGCATTTTTCTCTTAACTAAACAATTGAAAATTATTCGTATAGTTACGGAGGGAAAGGAAGGAATTCACACTTATATCAAGGGGAACGCAAAACTTTTTTGAAATGTAATTGTTGTGCAAAAACTCTTAAAAATGATCGACGGACCATCCCATAAAGATTACAATAAATCTCAATATAAACGTAAACAGAGTCTCCAGTTCTCTATACTCCAACACACGAAGTACAGCAGCATTATTCTGTTATTTCACATTGTTATTCTGTGAGAGAGATTGGTATTCTTACCCCGGTCGAGCCGACACATTCGTGCTGCAATTATGTACAACTGGCACAGCTGCATCGTGGCCACGTAATAACCGTTCTTGGGCTTAAGATAATAAATATTGTGGTCTTCTATAATTGAAGGAGCACTTTTACTAGACTTTATTGACATAACAGCAGCTATATTGTGATTGTAGCACGAATAGGTCGACTCGACCGGTGAAGGACCACGCTCTCACGGAATACCAGCGTAGAATAGCAGTATATTGCTGTTGTGTTTCGTATAGTGAGTGTAGAGAACCGGAGATCCATTTTGCGATATGATTTCCGCCATTTTGGCGCTTACAGCAGAAGTGCACGTCCACGGAACTAATAATAGGGATAAGATAGTGTACCAAATTACATCGATAAACTTTCTATACCCTACCTATACCTAAATAAATAGAATGGACTCTATGGATACCCGTAACGTCCATTCTATTTATGTATCATATTAATATAATGCAATTATCATTCATCATCATTAAAACCCCTCACAAGTCCACTGCTGAACATAAGCCTCCCCCAAGGAATGCCACAAAGCACGGTCCTGAGTTATCTACATCCATCAACTTCCTGCATGTCTTACCAGGTTTTGACTCCATCTAGTGGGGAAACGTCCTACACTTCACCTGTCGGTACGAGGCTGCCACTTCCTTTTTTCCTTTTTCCCCATCGGTATTCGGTTCTTCGAGCTATATGGCCGGTCAATTGCCACTTCAGCTTACTAATCCATTGGTCGATGTCGATCACTCTGGTTCTACTGCAGATATCCTCATTCCTAAGTTTGAACCCCTGAGCATAGCCCTCTTCATAGCTCGCTGAGCGACTTCAAGCTTCCTCATACGGCCAGCAGTGAAAGACCTCGTCTCAGATCCATAAGTCATCACTGGCAACACGGACTTGTTGTACAATCTAGTTTTGAGGTATTCCTGACGAGAAGATGTGTTGTAATCTCCCGAACGCTGCCCAGCCGAGTTGAATCCCTAGATTGACCTTTCGGTCGAAGTTGAACTTAGCTAGTCGCGGACTATTTGTCCCAGGTAAACGTACTCGTCAACAACTTCGAGCATAGTGCTCCCAACAACTACCGGCATAGGTGTGACATGGACATTAAACATGATCTTTGTTTTGTCCATGTTCATCTTAAGACCTATCCGTTGGGAGACACCATTGAGGTCATTGAGCATAGTGCTAAGGTCCTCCAGCGATTCTGCCATAATGAGGTGAGTGACGTACACGCCATTGACGTTAATACCGTATCCTTTCCAGTCCAGTAGCTTGAAGACGTCTTCCAATACAGCAGTAAAATATTTCAGGGATATCACGTCACTATGTCTTACACATCTCTACAGTTGGATTAGTTTTGTACTCTGGTTCTGTACTCGGATAGCCATCGTAGCCCTTAGATCATTCAACAAAAAATTATTAAGATTAAACTATCTACACAAAACAAAAATATAAAAACATAGTTTCTAAAATTATTTATTGTCAACCGTTCACTTAGTTCTAGTATTATAAAGAAAAACAAATCAGCTGCTATAATTACGCTTGATCTAATCGACTGCAGGTCTGTCTATAGATAGTAAAATATTTTCTTCTATATAAAAATTTATGTTTGTTCGTACTTTCAATGATGCCATACCGTTCATCAGATTGCGATAAAACTTAGTCAACCTATTGGTTGCACTTGTGCGAAGGTTATACGCATGGTACAATTAACTGACACTAGGTGGCGTGCGTATTATACTGACTATTTATTTAAAAGTTATAGAAATTTATATGTCATTCTATTTCAATGATTGTATTATCATTCCTAATTATACATTACAACTCTTCCACATTTTTAACGATATTTTCACAATTATTTCTTCTGCGGCAGCAATGCGCCGGGTACGAGCTAGATAATATTAAATATATATATATATATATATATATATATATATATATATATATATATATATAAACTTTGAATTACATAGTTATCAGTTATTTACAGCATCATTTTCGAAATTAAAATTACAATATAAAAAAAATAACTGAAATTATTATACAGTCCTACTTTCCGTGGTATCGTCCCAAGAATGCTGGCTACGTGTCATCTCTGAATGGCTATACTTAGCCTTCAAGCGAGGAAGCAACAAACTAAACAACTTCTTATTACCAGCAGCGATGATCCGTCGCAGATACAGTTTTTTAGGAACTACACCGCACGTGCACCCTACGGACCAATAGTCTCTGCAGCAAATAGCACAAATATGTACTCATACTATTACATGCCTGCAATTGAGAGAGAATTAAATCTCTAGATCACACTTACTAAAACCCCATGGTGTTCTACCTCCACCGCAAATTGGCAGGGCCACGGAAATGCTTTCATGCACATCCGCGGCCCCTCTGGCGCCAGCCGCCCAATGACAGCCCCTCCTTAGTTGCTGACTTCTCCTCCCCGATTTCATTTTCAGATAGGGCGCAACAAGAAACACAAGCCACACTGCCCTTCGCGGCCTCTAACTCCACCTGCACTACGGACTCCCCAAGCCCGATATGAGAATGGAGCCAGGGAAAAACGAGCACTTGGAAGCATCAAGTGGTGCAGTCTCACCAAAGTCGCGAAAGATAGTCGAGTGGCGCATCGCCAATTGCCATACCAACACTCCTCTTCTCTTACTACTCCACCTCGACTACAGCGGTACAGGGAGCGGAATCTCCTCTAGCCGCAGCCCACTAACACACATCCAACGTGGCTCGACATCATCAGGCGACCTTTCGACACTTGACTATGGCCCTTGAGTTTGGTGGAAAATTAGGAAATAAAAACATTCTAAATAATAATCTAATACTTTTATACTTACTACTGTACTGGTACTGGTACTACCACAAAATATTGTCGGTATACTGCACTTTTTCAAAGTGGTGCAGTTCTCGTGTCTAATAAAACAGTCGTCTGTGAAATGTTTGGAACAAATATGATCATTTTGTTTCGGACGCCAATTCACAATATTTATGCTTTTAAGCCAAAATTTGAGTCTAGGTTCAGTTGGAAACCTGTTAATTAATAGACATTTGATTATCTTCTGTTGTTGGCGCCTTATTTTATTAACAGATATTGGTAGGAAAGAACATCGATAAGTATTATAGACAAGGAACTCGACAACCCTATTGAATTTTATTGTTTATCAAAACTCAGTAATATACAGCCAAACATGTTGGTACAAATGATATTAAGATTAGTAACATATTTTTAAGTACTTATATTATAAAAAAATCAAATCAAATAGTTTTTATTTATTTAATATTTGCTGCAAATTCACTTGTGAAATGTTACACAACTTCCCTTTTGGTAACGAATTTTACAGATTACGCACACTCTCATTATTAATAAAAATAATTCTTATTATGTAACTAATATTATACACAATCAAACAACATAAAATACTTTCGTTTTTTTAGTTTAAAAGTTCAATATACAGATTTTTTAAATATGACAATATAAATAAGACAACAGACTTTGGCATATTATGTTAATTTTATTTTAGCGGCGCGGCGCTTCAAATTACGCACATTCATTTTGTATGGTATAGCTAGTCCAGCGTACTTGTATATATAGAGGTCAGTGGGGCTAAAATATTACACTGACCAGATGTCGCTAGTCGGTATAAAGTAAATTATGGTAATTTATAAGTTTTTCGTTTTCTAGTGTATCTAATATACACAAAACAATGTTTTTTAATTTCTTACACATATAACTTTGTTTTTAATCCTTCTGCTTGTAGGAATATCCGTAGTCTGATTTATCCGTTCCCAATCTACCTAATACAAAGTATGCCTAATATTTCAGAAGGAAACGTTAATCTCTACACTTTCTTATTAAATTAAATTCTCCCGGTATGAAATCTGTCAAATATTCCACACCAGTTCTAAGTCGGGCCACCCTGGTGGCAGAAAAGTTCGTGGAACATTAAGCCACAGTGCCAGTGCAGGTTTGCGTACTTCATATTCCATTAAAAAAATACTAGTATTAGAAATATGATCAGTTCTGTGATAAAAATATTGGACATAAAGATTGAAGCTTATTGGTAGCTTGGTATATTGGTAGCTTTTTCGTTTGAAGTCGACAGGTGTTTAAATTTAAAGTACAAATGTTACTATAACCTGGTAGGCAGAACCACAAACTCGTTTGTCAATCTGACCTTAAAAAAAAAACAAATATTTCCAACACTAACATATATCGCACGGTAAGCAAATTAAGAATCAATTAGTGTCACTTACGAATGAACAATTATAATAGAGAAATGCGACGTCGCGTCGCAACCGTAAGTTCAGATCCGGTCGTCGAACCAACGACCCGCCCACGGGCATGCACTTTCACTGTCGACCGAGATTCGAACTTGGAACAGATGCCCATAATTATACACAATACACTACGCCCATCTCAGCTCAACTGCTAAACAAAAGACGGGTCACAAGCCATAGTTGTCATGTCTGACAAGTGAATGTAAATGGAAGCTCATTTGCAAAAAGAAAGGTTTCAAGGGCCTTTTACTTAAAAAGTTAAAATGTTCGTGTTGTGAAATAAGGATAAACTTTGAACGTGTTGTATGGTGACGTCATAAGTTTTTTAACTACATTTTCTCTTGTAGCTCGTAGGTCTCGTAAGAGGCGAAACAGAAACGGAAACTTTTTTATTCAATATAGATTTTAAATGATACTTATTGAAAGTTACTATTATATTTAATTAATGGAAAAAACATCTGTCCTGGGAAGAACCAGTAAGAAACCCAGCAGGGCTTTAAAAAAATAACAGCTTACAATCATGTATGTTACAAAATTAATCAACACAAAACAAATTAATAACAGCTTGGTAGCGATCACTTAATTCCCGGGAGTTATTATAGTCCATAAATTACCTAATTTTTTTAAAATAGAATAAGGGTGACAAACGAGCACACATTCCACCTGATGGTAAGTGGATGCTGTGGCCCAGAGACATCTACATTTATCCTCGATTAAGAATCAAAATGCAGATGCGTTGTCACCCCTGAGGACTAAGATGGAATGCCTCGTTATCGGTACAAAAGGGTTTCCGGATCTCTACACTCACCATACGAAAGACAGCAGTATTATGCTGCTATTTTCCGCTGGTATTCTGTGAGAGCGTGGTCCTTCCCCGGTCTAACCGACCCATTCGTGCTACAACCATAATATAGCCGCAGCGTGGCTCTATTACGTACCACGTATTAATATTATAATAACCCTTTTCATACAAACATACGTTTTCGATTTTTGAGCAGGTGAAATCGCCAGAAAGAGATCTTATAGCTCCCGATAGATGGCGATATAACCATCTCGTTAACCCCAGGCGTTACGTATGAAGCGACTATCGTCCAACCAGAATGAACTTATGCCTTTTTATAGAACATGGGTAACATGCGAACACTCGGTCCATGTGATTGTAAATGAATGCTGTGGTTCATAGACATCCTCATCTATCCTCGATTAAGAAACAAATTGCAGATGCGTTGTCACCCCTGAGGACTAAGATGGAATGCCTCGTAACTATTAAAAAGGGCCACCGGTCACCGATAGCATACATATTGTCCTCCAGACCGAATTTTGAATTTTCACATTCCCTCACATACATAGTCCGATGGGACGGCAACCCGATATGCCGAAGAGAGATCAGGTGTATGACCAACGTCTTTACGTGCTTTCCGAGGTACCGGGGTAAAACACCGCGAACTTCTTGACTACAGGCTTTTATTGAGAATTTCTTGTCAGATAAACCAAATATCTTATTTTGGTATGACCAGGGATTCGCACCCATGACCTCATGACGTCCTATTTACATCATCTATACCAACAACCAGTTACTACAACACACTATATTACTTTCTCAAGCGTAAATATCACTTTTAGCACATTTCTAAACAAACACTCGCCGTTTCTAATCTTTCTAGAGTTTTGATCGCAAGTAAACCATGTTAAATTAATCACCTTTAAAGTAAAGAGCCCATATTTACCTTTCGTTTTGCGCTTGCTTGTTATAGAATAAGGTTGACAAACAAGCGCATGGTCTACCTCATGCTAAGTAAATGCTGTGGCCCATAGATATATATCTACATATTTTCACGATTGAGAATCAAAATGTAAAGCGTTGTCACCCTGGAGACTAAGATGGAATGCCTCTTTTCTAGTACAAAAGGGTCTTCGTTTCTCTACACACACCTTACGAAACACAGCATTAAACTGCAATTTTAAACTGGTATTTCGTAAGAGCGTGGTTCTTAACCAGTCGACTCGACTTATTCGTAATATAACCATAATATAGCTAGCTAGCATGGCTTTACCGCGTAAAAATTAGGATAGTGAGAAATTTAAAAAGCTACTGATTTTGCAATATATTTCAATTTATGTGTAATACTTCCTTACAGTATATGTTACACATGTACAAGCTACAGTAGACTAATGGTTTAAATAATACTAGTTTTACGGATTTTATCGCTTATATTAACTTTTTTATATTCCCGATGTTTCGAGCACTTTACACCACCCATGGTCACCGGGGACTGAAATGTTCAACGTCCAGATGTCATAGTTGACCGCGGTTACCATAGATTAAAATTATTAACTTTTGTTCCAATCTACGTAGATCTACGTAATGTACGTAAAACGTCGAGAATATAAAAAAAATTAATATACGCGATAAAATCCGTAAAATCGTTAGACTGGTTTATGAGCGCTGACCGGAAACTCAAAAGTCTTGGGTACGATTTCGCGATTCGACTACTGTCGTGAACCCAGGAACTTTTTAAGCTTATTTGGAGTGGTTACTGGGAGTAATTTTAACAGCTTTACTACAATTTTTTGTAAAAAAAATTCTTTTCATAATATTTCGTGGTTTAAAGAAACCAAATTTACTCTTTCGAAAAGGATATCTGTGTGTTTTTTGTCTTGGCGTGAGAGGCCGTGATAGTTCTTATAAACGCTCACTCTAACACTTTATAGTAATTCTCAGCATTTTCTAAAACATATGGGATCCACCAAAACCCCAGCACTACTTACCTGAAATAAAACTCGCTCCCCTTGTTCTAGCATCCCTGTAGTGATCAGAAGAATCAAAAACTAATTAACGACCCTGTTATTAACAATCTGACTGGTATTTTATAGTGGCGTTAACTTAATCGCGTCCCACACCCTTTTTAATTTATATGCGTATAGAACATTTTTCACTAAGCATTACACATAAGATAATTTAAACGAACTTTATATAATATGTTCTATTTTTCAACAGAGCATTGGAAAGAAATCACCATGAGAGCAAAGTAGGGATAGACATGAAAACAGTATCTGTATCGAGCAACGATAAGAAAAGATTGAAAAAGAAAAAACAAGGACCAGCTAAAATTCATCTTCATAATCCAGCCATGATGCTGGCTCATAAACAAGAAGAAGAAGGACGAGGATTTCCAGGGAAAGTTCAATCGTGGATTATAGGAGCAAGAGATTTAGATGATGACAACGCATCGCTGAACACAGCTTCTACAAACCCAGATGACTCCACAAGTGTAGTGGATGGTTCTAAATTTGAAATAGAAGATACTGGTTCAGAAGATTCCGAAAACAATACAGAGGACTCTGAAACAGACAATGACACTAAAAACGAATTAATTGACTCGAATGCTGACGTATATAATTTTAGGAAGAGTAGAGGTCTGATTTCTGATATGTGGGGCATTGGAGAGAAAGCTCTGGATGCTGTCGCCGAGCATGTGATTGAGAATGAAAACGCTGACAATGGGATCCAGGACAAAAGTTCATTAGAAGGTTAGTAATGTAGTGTATTTATAACAGTTTTACTTAATTTGTGATATAAAAAATAAACTTTTATTATTATAGTATACCAAAAACAGCAATTTTAAATCCCGAAAAGGTTTTATATAGAAAACGGTGGCAAACAAGCACACTTTCCACCTGATGGTAAGTGGATGCTGTGGTCCATAGATGTCATCTGTCCTTGATTAAGAATTAAAATGCAGATACTCTATCACCCCTGAAGACTCTACTTACAAAAGATGCATGAAGCTGCTATTATACGTCGGCATTCTGTGAGAGCAGTGTCCTACCGTAGTCGAACCGAACCGTTCATGCTACAACAATAATACAGCTGCAGCATGGATCTACCATGTAAAAAAGTGCTGTAGTGAAAATTTTTGATTTTGCAAAATATTTGCCGTGTAGTGAGGGTATAAAAATATCCACTATCCCGTGTCTTCTCGTGGGTGTCATAAGAGCAGACAGAGGGAGACTGAGACAAGAGCTGGGCAGCAGCATTTTTCAGATAACAGCAAAATAACAATAAAAAGACTGCGGTTGCCAACCCACATGGTATATTGCCGTACTACCATACTAATACTAAGTACCATTGATAAATATATATTACGTAATTTTTTTAAAGTTATTGTTACATTTGGCTCTCAAACGATGTTTAAAAATTTATAGTTTCACAATCAGAAGGCATTAATTCGAAATACACAAACATTATTATTGTTACATTAGTATAAAATTGCTTTTCGCGTTATTTTTATGTGAAAGATATAGGTTTCTTCAAACGTTGCATGAGACTCGGTTATAAATCTAATTCTTTTCATCACGATACGTAAATGCATCATTGGCTTAAACACGCAATCTCTGTCGAGATACATTATTGATCTCAATACATTCGAACACTCAATACGTGGTCTCAGTATGTGGTCTTAAACAGTGCATTTAATGAAAAGTAGATCAATAGAATACAGCGGAATCCTAGAAAGTGTAACGCGGAACTGAGATCACGTCTTAGATAAACTAGCTAAGATAAACACACGTAATGTAATTAAATTAAAAGACATACATAGCAGGGAACAGACCTGCATCTAACCGTTACATCGTTGCAGCCTATTAAAGTTCTATGCTGAACATAGGCCTCCCCCATAGACTGCCTCATGGGGGAATATTTGCCACAGTTGACACGCGGGTTAGCAACCGCAGTTTATTTTCTCTTCGTTATTAGGTAGAGTCGCTGCCTATCTCCTGGTTTAGTTCCCTGTGTCGCCTTTTATGACAATCACGGCCACGCTGCAGCTATGTTATGGTTGTAGCACAAATGGGTCGGTTCTACCGGGGAAGAACCACGTTCTCACAGAATACTGCTGTATTTCGAATGGTGAATGTAGAGATTCGGAGACACTTTTTTACTGGAAACGAGGCATTCCATCGACATAGTCCTCCTCTGCGTTTTGATTCTTAATCGAGGATAAAGACAGAGAAGCGACAGTAGCCTAATGGCAGGGCGCGGATCGCGAACTCAAAAGGTCGTGGGTTCGAATCCGCCATTTGACTACTGTCGTGAACCACTCCTAACACAAGCATTTTCAAGCTCACCAGGAGTGGTTAAAGGGAATATTAGTAATGTTAATTAATAAGATTACTAATATTTTTTCTAAAAAAAAAAATAAAAAAAAAATGTAGATGTCTATGGGCCACAGCATCCACTTACAATCAGGTGGACTCTGTGCTCGTTTATCACATTTTTATAAAAAAGTGACATAAACTTGTAACAGAGAAGACGTCAGATGTGTTGTCACCTCTGAGGATTAAGATGGAATGTCTCACAGTCACAGTCGGTAGTTATACTGGTCATATACCCTTCAAACTGGATCATAAGAACACTGAAACCGCTAAATAAGCAAGAGGACTACTAGGACTTACCGGACTCCTAGACAGAAAAGTGTCCCAGCATCTAGAAATTTTCGTACCTAGTAAATATCAAAAAATGAAACAATGATATTATGACTGCTGCAGCTAAGTGGTAGAGTCACGCAGCAGCTACTTTATAGTTGTAGCACGTATATAGGTCGGCCCGACCGGGAAAGGACCATGCTCACAGGATCTGGCGTAAAATGGCAACTTAATACTGTGTTTCGTATTGTGTGTGTAGAGAACCGGAGACACTTTTTACTGGAAACGAGGAATTCCACCCTAGTCCTCAGGGGTGACAACGCATTTGCATTTTGCTTCTTAATCAAGAATACGAGATACGCTCAATAACAATTTCTTATATTTTCGCGAACACTACACATAGAATAAAGCTTATTTTATAGATTTATCGCGTTTAATCTTAACTTTTTAATCCTCGGCGTTTCGAGCACTGTACGAGACTCATGGTCACGGGGGCAATCCAGAGTAACACCTCAGCCCCCCGTGACCATAGGAGGTCGTCCTTATATCGTATTCACTAAAATATGACATCAAGACGTCAAACATCTCAGTTTCGAGCACGTTACGGTACCCATGTTCACGGGGGGGGGGGGGGGGGGGGCATGTGTCTTCTCTCTATTTAAGTTCCCGAAACGTCTGAAATCGGAGTTAAAATTAAACGCAATAACATAAACATAAACACTCACGCCTGTCACCCAGAGGGGTAGGCAGAGACTACAGACTTCCATTTGGCACGATCCTGACACACCTCTCTTGCCTCCTTCACATCCATACACCTACGCATACATGCTCGTCGGTTAAGTATACTCCTTATTTGGCCCGTTTTCAATAAATCGCCAATTTGGTCGATAAATTTTCGCCTAGGACGTCCCTTTCCGACTCTGCCATTCACTTCTGCACCATAAATTTTCTTTGTCACTCTTTCCTCATTCATTCTTTCCACATGACCAAACCACCGAAGCATTCCTTTCTTAATCCTGGTCACCACATCATCTTGCAAATCACACTCTTCTCTTATTACACAATTTCTTACCCTGTCATTCAGATTCAGCCCTTACATACTCCTTAACGATTGCATTTCTACTGCAAAACGCAATAAAATGCGTAAAATTCGTTTTATTCCATAGATGCGCACGTTTGGCACACAATTTTTCATGAAAAAATAGTTGCATCAAAAGTACTTAATTTGGCTTTTTTATTCTTTAGCTCGTTTCACTTATTACGAGCACTGTTTTACTAAATTTAATCTGAGAGTCGTGACTGAAACATCTGAGAGAGACGATGATAAATGAACATATATTTCCCCTAAATGATTCTAGAACAAAGGGGAAAGAAAAAGAAAAAAAAGAAGGCCATCCTGAAGCTGCTGATCTTGGGAGCGGTGCTCAAGGCAAAGATTGGAACGCTGCTGCAAATCCTGTCATTTAAATTGCAGGTAGGTTTTGAATTATATCTATATAGATCTATAATTCTTCTGTCCGTGTGTGACTGAAATTCTAAACGTTGGACCGATTTTGGAAAAATCTTGTGTGTGAGATTAAGTTGATTCGAGAATGTTTTAGATTTACTATTAGACCCAGTAGGTTGTGCTGCTGATGAGGTCCAGAAATCACCCGTGCGAAGCCGAAGCGGATCGCTAGTAATAGATAAAACTGGAACTGATATTGACGAGATCTTGATCGGTGGCGGCCTCCTGCGCTTGTTTTAATGTATAAATAATGGTTTAAATTATATTTTGATACGTAATAGTGGTACGATGTGTATTAAATGCTTGCGTATTGTGCACAACTGCTTCGATAGTGATGTGATCCTCAAGATAATGCGTCTGCTAAGTCATCTTGAGATACTGTCACCATCAACTCTCTGCTAGCTCAAGCTGCCGTCAAAATCCCCCAAAAACTTCTAAATGTGATGTATCAACATATTGTGATAAAGTTTAAAAGCAAATAATTATAAAGGATAATTTTCAATTACTTGACACGTGCAACAGTACAACTGTACGAGTCTATGACATAGAAAAAATACAGAAAATAAAAATTGAGTTATTTGGTAGCCGTTGCAGCCTAAAAACTCCACTGCTGAACATAGGCCTCCCCCATAGATTGAATCGTAAGGAGATTTTGCCATAGTTGCCACGCTTGGAAGGGGGGGGGGATGACAACCACAGTTTTTATTATTTTGTGTTGTTATCAGGAAGATGCTGCTGCCCATCTCCTGTGCCAGTATCCCTCTCTCGCCTCTTGCGACACCCACGAGACGATGTGGGCTAGTGGATATTGTTACACCGTCATAACAGGGTTTGGTACCGCAATTGCAAATCCAGCTGCCAATCATATTAATTAATATTCTATTAATATTCTGATAATATTCTATTAATAATTGCTGAATAATATAATTTTTTCTGGTTATTCCGTTTACCCGCCCTAAAAATCCAGCGTAGGGTGGATACTACCTTATTGCACTAATAATAAAGTATATATTTAAATTATTTTATCTCAGGGCGGCTGCTTTACGGTGGATAAACGGTATTACCCTTCTAAAACATGTGAAGCCTGCCAACACGCATCGGTACGGCAGACATTGCTATAAAAACCCTCTTTGATATGGGAGGAAGGCCGAGCCTAAAGTGGGACGTATATACGCCGTAACTTTTATTATTATGAAAAAAGAAGTTTAAGTACTTTTAGAAATTATGTAAAAATCGTTTTCTTTAAAAAAAATCTTAGTTTTTATATTGCAATTTCTTGTAAAGCAACTAAATCTTCTCAACGACTGGAGTGACCTTTCTCCGAAGAAAAGAAGTCAAGAATGTCAAAAAGTTAGTTCAAGAAGTCGTACGGGATATTTTTATTTTATAGAATAAACAAACGACACAGTGCGACGGTTAGGGATAGCTGTGGGTTACAGACATCTACATTTATTCTTGATTAAGAATCAAAGTGCAGAAGTGTTGTCGCCCGTGAGGACTAAGATGGAATGCCTTTTTTGCAGTAAAAAGGTTCATCGGTTCTCTACACTCACTATACGAAACACGGCAGCATTGAATATCCACTAACCCGTGTCATCCCGTGGATGCCGTAAAGAGAAACAACGACAAAGAGAAACAACTTAGGAGATAGACAGAATTCTTGTTTTTTATAGAATAAGGGTAACAAACGAACATACAGTCCACCTAAGTGAAGGTATAGACATCTGCATCTATCCACAATTAAAAATCAAAATACAGATACATTGTCATCCCTGAGGACTAAAATGGAATACCTCGTTTCCAAGAAAAAGGGTGTCCGATTCTCTACACTCACCATAAGAAACACAGCTCTTATTTTACGCCGGTATTCTGTTAGCGCGTGGTCCTTCCTCGATCGAGACGATCCATTCATACTACAACCATAATATAGTTGCAGTATGGCTCTACCACATCGATACCTGATGTGATGAAGAAGTAACCAAAATGTTTTTTTACTCGTTTCCAGGTGAAGTTCTTCATAATTGCGTTAATCGGTCTCGCGATCAACCTGGCGAGGTTTTGGATTGATCTGAAGAATAAGCACCACCATCAACCGCAGAAGGTATGTCATTTTGTTTACCTTCATTGGTTTTTTTTGTAGGTTTTCTGTTGGATTTTAAGATTTCTAATTTCTTTTCTTAGTCTTTGTCTTATTGTTTCATTATCCATTAATTGCAGCTTACAGAATAGAATAGAATACTATTTTATTCAATATAGATTACGTGTAACTCTTATTGAAAGTCAATTTTTACTTTTAGCACGCACAACATTTTTATATTTTTACATTTATAATAGTCCATTGCTGAACAAATGACTCCCCCCCCTAAATGCCTCATAAAGGAGAATTTGCCATAGTTATTCCGCTTGGCAAGCGGGTTGGCAACTGCAGTTTTATTTTATTTTAAGTTGTTATCAGGAAGATGCTGCCGCCCATCTGTGGGTACACGATATTCTTACACCGCCACTACACGGTAAAACAAACCAAAATAATTTAATGGCATTTTCAAATTACAACATTGAAAATAAGAAATATTAAAAACTAAACTAAGCTAAAACCTCTAAACCCTCTTAGAAATGAGAGGGTGCCTGTGCACAGCTGTGGGACGTATATAGGCTGTTACATTACTTTTTACTTTTATACTAAGTTGTGGGTGGAGAATACTAGTGTTTGTTCATTTTCCTTTGTTAAATAAATTCCATTGTTTGTTTAATGGAAATGGAAAACACTGGTTTTCAAATTTATTTAGTAATTCAATTGTATTTTTAAAATGTCCTTAAAACGTTAAACCAGTCTGATTATGAATTAATAAAAATTAAGAAAATATGTGGTAAAGAACCAGTGTTTTATGTATCCAATCAAGTAAAAAATGTTTTTACGCAACTTAACATAATCAGAAACACTCACGCCTGTCACACAGTGGGGTAGGCAGAGAGTAGTTCCACTTGGCACGAACACTGACACACCTCTCTCGCCTCCTCCACATCCATATACCTACGCCTAAAAATACACATGCTCGTCGGTTAAGGGTATTCTTAACCTGGTCCATCTTAAATTGATCGCCAATTTGGTCGATAAACATCTTTCTAAGTGTCCCTTCCCGGCTCTGACATTCACTCTTTTTTCATTCATTCTTTCTACATGAAACCACCAAAGCATTGCTTTCATAACCCTGGTCACATCGTCTTGCAAAACACACTTTTCCCTTATCATACAATTTCTCACCCTGTGACTCAGATTCAGCCCCAACATAATCCTTAACTACCGCGTTTCTACTGCGTTTATTCTACTCACGTGCTTCTTTTGCCACACCCAACTTTCACTGCCATACGTTAAAGTAGGGACTAACACAGAATTGTGCATTCTTATGTAATTATTTATATCTCCTCTAATAACTAATTGTTCGATTTCAATGAAACTTAGCACAGTAATTAACGTGGTATGAACAGTGCATAGATTATTACAAGTTGATTGTGTCATGATCATAGCTGCTTTCGTTGACTCGCGGAGAAAAATGATGCTTCTGATACCTCATTGTACTTCAATCAAAGCCAAATATCACAAATTTCATAGTATCGTAAAATAAAGGATTGTACATATCAAAAATAATTTTAAAACCTCATTGTGTTGCAGTCAAAGCTGAAGAATTAAATATGAAGAAAAAGGAAAACTTTCTCACCCTATCGTATGTTTAAGATGTCTCAACAAAAATATATGTTTTTATGTCTTAGCTAAACAGGTGATAGTATTTTTCTACACCACCAAGCTTATCAATTTAAACCCAAAATTACTACATTTGTTTTAAAGAACTTAAAAGTGAAGATCGACCTAACAATCCAGTGTTGACTGCCTCGTTGGTCTTGTGGTCGTAATCACGACGGCTGAGCATGAGGTCCTGGGTTCAAATCCTGAGTCGGGCCAAAATCCGTTATTGGGTTTTTCTGTCAAGAAGTTTCCAGCCCGAAGTCAGGAAGTTTGCAGTGTTTTACCCCCGTGCATCAGAAGCACGTAAAGACGTTGATCGCCTACGCCTGATCTCTCTCCAGTCCTATAGGATTACTGTCCCATCGGACGAGAATGAGGCAGAGTGAGGTGAATGAGGTGAGAAGCAGAGTACACCTGTGCTTGCGCGTACACTTGGCATTATAATCCTTTTCTCCACTAATGGCTAGTTTCCGTTCAGACTCACCGCCGTGACCAAAACTTGGTCGAGACGAAGTTGTTAGGTGGTGATATACCACGGACAATAGCAACCAAATGCTAACAAAGAATGTTCTAGTTCCAGTTCCGTTGTCACCATGACGACTAGGATGAAATGCTTCACAGCCCGTAATGGTACTGGCTCTGCATACTCTTCAGACGAGAGAAATAAGGTAGAGGATACCGAGAAAAACAATCAATCTCCTAGAAAGAAAAGAGTGCTTCCATCTGGTAAAAGTCTAAAAATAATATGAAGAATCGATCTTTAAGAAATATAAAGCCTGTATAATATATCACCCTGCTAAGCTAGCTAAGCCACCATGACTGGTGTTAAAGTATATGTATATGGGTGTTAAATACATAAAGACAAGTCGGACTCAGAATAATTATTTGTAGGCCATACAAACACTTTTTCCTAGCGGGATTCAAACTCGCGGTTAGCAGTGTCACAACAATTGCTTAGTCATTGCGACACCGATCAAACATTGTTTTTTTCGTCGATTCCACTGTCACAATAGTAAAAATCATGGTTAGGAAACAAATTTAAATGTTTTACGTGGTAGAGCTACGTAAAACATTTAAAGGGGGATGCCCATATTAGGCCATGGAACGCCCAACAATGTGCATTTGTTAAAAAAATATATCTTTATTTATGGTTATTAATCGCGGTATTCATTTATCCTAAAACAATGGGAATATTTTTGCACAAATTAAAAGTACCGAAAAGATAAAAATAAAATTAGGTAAATACGTAATTCATTAGTCTGTGAATAAAATAAAAAATGTTGCCAATCACAAAAATCATTAAAAAATCGATTCCCCTTTTCGATCGATTACTTATGGTGTCATTATTACAATGCCTATATGATCTTTCGATAATTATTACGATGTTATGATATAGGTTTAAAATAACCGTTGACAATGGATATTTATCCAAAGCAGTCGATACGCAACCGTTATTAACCAAATGTTTACCGACTACAGACGAAAAAGGATGGTTATGTTTTTACTGTGTGTGCGGATTAGGCTATGTTGAATCGTTTTTTGCTATGGTGCTTAAAACGTAGGATGCATTTTATTATTGAGGGAGCCACTATCAAAGAATATTTTATTCGCTAAACTCGTAAAGTACTTGACCAACTTTAAGAATTCTTTCACCACTAGATTGTTATGTATAATTTTAGATATCTAATATAGGGTTAATTTTATTATAGAGGGCGCTACTTTCAATGAATACGTTTTTCGGCTAATCTCAAAAATTACTAGACCGATTTTGAAAATTCTTTCACCATTACATTGCTAATGAGGGCGTTAGCTGTGTGATAAATTATATTATTACAATAAATAATTGTGAGATTAATATTTTCTAAATAAATAAAACTAAATACCTACCTAAGATGTTCAAATCCAATTATTATTTTTACAATTTAAGAATCGTATTTACACACTTTATATACAGATTGATTATTATAGATAAAGAGGTAATAAACCTAAAGTAAAAGAGCTCCGCTTAAACGAAAAAACTATTTATTAGAATAAAACTAAATGTTGAAAAAAAGTGGTTCAGTGCGAGTCGGACTCGCAGGCCCATGAAGAGTTCAGTAGTAACAAGCATATATTTTAAATCGAGTCAAAATACCACCATCATTATCGCCAGCAACAAATTATTTTGTTTTTCATAGTGTTTGTATAAATAACAAAGTTGTTTTTGCGGTTCCTTAAAATGTGCTACTTGTATCAAGAAAAGGACTATTATACATTAAAGGGGTTTCTGTGGTTTATTCATTACCAAAGAGAAAAAACTTATTGCGCAAAATAGGTTTTTATCCATTTCAAGTCATCAAAAGCGGCAGTCAACCGTTAAAAACTAAAACAACCGTTGTTATAGGCTCGGTTGAATTCATTGACAACCTTCACATTTATAGTTATGATAATTAAACAAGCGAATTACTAGCTGATTTACCAAGAATTCTTTAGAGTATAACAAAACGCTACTGCACAAGTTAACTGTTATTCTTATCTGTTTTTAACATAACATTTAAAATGGAATCATGTTATGATAATTCAAGAAGTTAATTTCCAGCTGATTTACCACGAATTCTCTAAAGCATAACAAAACAATACAGCACAAGCTAACTGTTCTTAAAAATACATTTGAAATAGAGTTTCAATAAATAAAGGAAATTATATTTTAAAAAGCGTGCAGAACTTAAAACGCGTCAAAGATTATTCTTTTTATGATATTATTAATCGAATAAAAATCGATATCATTCCATAGATTTTATGACAGTTAAGTGGCAACATCGTATCCGACAGGTAGGCCGCTGTCACTGTTATGTCACAAGAATTAAATTACGTGTTGTCGTGTTATTGTTTTGTTGTAAAAGTAAAATGCAATTGTTGATCTCTCAACAATTGGTTCGAACATTTCAGGTAAATAGTTGGTACATATCACGATGTGGCATGTCTTCCTCTAAGAAATGCTTTATAACTGAGTTTACTTGAATAATATCAATATAATAATTGTAGCTTCTTTATTAGGTACAAGTTTCGAGTACAGTGAACGTGTAGTGTGGCACTCGCAAAATGCACCAATAGTTCGTCTTGAACATCTATACATCAGCTGTGGCACTGACACTTATGAGAATAAGATCACACACATTGTTTGTCTTCGATTTTCCACGTGAGGAACTATTTGTGCTACGTGAGGTAAGTGTTTAACATGTTTAACATTTCAATTTATTAAATGTGATCCATATATCTGATAATTATACATGTTTTTACACTGATTGTATATCAACTCAAGAACTTGTTTTATTTTTTCACATCTGCCCTAGCTATATCTGACAAACATACTAGCTTATTTATGAGATTGACCAGTTTTATCAACTACCAAGAAAGGAGACAGTTGATTTTTCATTGTTTTTGGACTGCTGGTAGTCTGTCAGGCCTTAATTATTAAATAATATAGGGCATTAAATCCATCCTTGTGCAGTAACATTTAACTTGATAAATATTTTATTTATATTTGAGTTTGAAATAAATCTATTTTATTTTTATTTTTTCACTTTGACTTCATTTTTTGTATTTTACATTATTTCAGTTGTCATGCCGTGTATATCATAATTGCTGGCAATGAACTGATAGAACAGCATCATGTTCAACTGCAGAACGGGAACCATCTGAATCATCTAGTCCGTCCTCGTTGCAATCTGAAGTGAGTAATGTATTGCACCCAGAACAACAAAGCTTAGATCATACATCACACAGTGTACTGCTAACTAATTATATAAAAGGACAATGTTTTTTACCAGGTTGTAACAGTTCCATCAGCATTGCAAGTATGTCTCTTTTGTGATTAACTACATTTTGCGATAACAAACATACATAGTGACAAGTACTATGTATGTGTGTTATACTTGGTAGAGCCATACTGCAGTTATATTAGAAGTATAGTTGTAGCATGAATGGGTCGGCTCGACCGGGGAAGGAGCACCCTCTCACAGAATACCAGCGTGAAATAGTAGCTTAATGCTGCTGTGTTTTGTATGGTGAGTGTAGAGAACCGGAGACCCTTTTTACTGGAAACGAGAAAATGATCTTAGTCCTCACGGGTGACAACGCATCTGCATTTTGATTTGTAATCGAGGATAGATGTGGATGTCTAAGGGTCGCAGAAATGTCTCCAGCAGATGGTGAATCTCAGTTAATGACAAGATATGCTAATAAATCCAGAGCCGTGACTATGTGTCGATATGGGTAGTAGAGGTGGTGAATAGCATTTTTAAAACTGAATTTAAAATATTTCATCAAAATTACTTTAACAGGGCTTCTACACATTTGATGATAGACTGCTGTGGCTTCTGCTATAGTTAATAAATTCCACACAAAAATAAGGGACAGGGATGATGCGGCTCAAATACTTGAAATAGTTCATCAAAATATGGAGACAAATAATGATTTTTCTGAGTATGCTAGGGAAAACAATCTAAATAGAGCTAGGGCAGGCAGACTTTAGAAATATAAATGTAGACTTTAAAATGTTAGGGAATTTCCTGTTTTAACTTACAGCGACTTAATATTAATTGCTTGTGTCACATACCAATTAAAGCAAGCTCGCTACTATTATGGTGAGCATATAAGATTTAATGGTTGCTACCAGATAGAACTCTGTAATAACCAGAGGAGCAGCATTATGGAAGGAATAAAGTTAAGCCCTAGCTGATCTTTACTTAGGGCTAGAATTGCAAGTCATCACTATTAGTCGTAAAGTGTATTTTATTATATAAATTCTATATAATATCTAATATATAAATTCTTTTTTAGGAAGGAGGCTTGGTACTACCACCTGCTTAGGACCCTGTAATTAATGAAATTAAAAACCCAAGCATACCACTGCAAGACTTCTAGACACAGTAAGTTCATTCTGTAGATCGGACAATAAATAAAAATTAAATATCTGAAGGTACTCCGGGTTAACACTGACATTGGGACGTCGGTCACCTCAGTCTGCCGTAACCATGGGTGCTGGAAAGCACCCGAAATGTCTGGAATTAAAAATCAAAGAAATAAAACGCGATAAAATCGATAAAAATAGTTGTTAAAAAAACTGCATTTGTGAAAATAAAAACTTCAAATATTTTCAAAACCCCGACTTTTTTTAAAGCAATTCCTTTACCATTTCATTGTTTTAATTGCATATTATCATATCTATATGCTTTTATATGTGGGCACTCATGGCCGAAGTGTCTATGAAGAGTGGGCATTCCCCTTTGTTATATATTATAATCTCCAATAAGTACACTTACTATTAAAACCTTAATTTCTTAGTTAAAAACCATAAAGCATGTCTTAAATATGTCTTGGTACACAAAAATATTATTAAGATCAATATCGTGAAACACTTAACACCAGTTAATCATGACTAATCGTGAGTAATCCACTAAAACTAACTTTACGTTAAGCACTTAACGCTAGGTTGTACATATTATCGTACTGAAGACACGATTTTGACACGAGAAATTGATACTGAAGACATGATTTTGACACGAGAATTGTAATACTTTATAAGTAGTACACATATCCTCGGAAAAAAATATTCGGATACATGAAATACTCAATTAAATTCTTAATCAGATGGTAGTAATCAAGATAAGAACAATATAATTTAATTGCCGGAAAAAACTTTGACATTCGCGTTCTCGCCGCATAACCGTATAATATTTTTCGACAACATGATGGATATCATATTGAATTAGATTCTTCATGAGCAAGATTTTTATTTAGATCCGTTATTTCCCGATTATAAGTAAAAAAGTTTCACTTTTTGTCCACCGAAGAAATGAAATCCTAGTCTACATATATAGTTTAAAATGTGTCACGATGAAATTCATTCTGTTAGGAAAGCAGTTAATAATAATGTCCTCCAGACCGAATTTCGGTCATGGCCAGTCTGAACAGAGATTATAGTGTCCAAGTGAGGTGTGCACAAGCACAGGTGCACTCTCTATTTCCTCACTCTCATAGTGCGATGGGACGGCAAACCGATTTGAACCTGTCCCAGGTTTTCAATTATGAAGACATACGGTTGCCAATTATGGCAACCGTATGTGCGACCACTAGACCAACAGTCAGGAAGGCATTTAATATGGAAGCATTAAGAGCGAGAGGTTGTTGGGTGTCTGTATTACTTTGAAAGTTATATATTATAATGTATGCTGAATTCATTTCATAAGCGGGTAATTAAATGCTACGTAATTTATTATTCAAATCATAAACAACTTTCGTTTTCACACGATATAACACGAAGAGTGTAATTATTATACTTTTTTAGGGTTCCGTAGTCAACTAGGAACTAGGAACCCTTATAGTTTCGCCATGTCTGTATGTCCGTCTGTCCGTCCTCGATTAATCTCTGTGACCGTTAGCACTAGAAAGCTGAAATTAGGTACCAATATGTGTATCAATCACGCCGACAAAGTGGTAAAATAAAACTTTGGAAAAAAATGTTTTATTAGGGTAGCCCCCCTATATGTAAAGTGGGAAGTGATTTTTTTTAATTTCAATCCTAACGTGTGATATATTGTTGGAAAGGTACTTAAAAATGAATAGGGGTTTACTAAAATCATTTTATGGTAATGTCAATAATTTCGGAAATAATCGCTCCAAAAGTAAAAAACAATGTGTGTGTGTCCCCCCCCCCTCTAACTTTCGAACCATAAGTTTAGAAAATATGAAATAAATCTGAAAAGTAGAACTTTATAAGGACTTTCTAGGAAAATCCTTTTAAACATACATACATAAACAATCACGCCTGTCACCCAGAGGGGTAGGCAGAGACTACGGACTTCCATTTGGCACGATCCTGACATAGCTCTTTCGCCTCTTTTACATCCATATATCTACGCATACATGCTCGTCGGTTAAGGGTACTTCTAACGTGGCCCATTTTCAAAATATCGCCAATTTGGTCGATAAACTTTTTCCTAGGGCGACCCTTCCCGACTCGGCCGTTCACATCTGCCATATAAATTTGCTTTGTCACTCTTTCCTCATTCATTCTTTCCACATGACCAAACCACCGAAGCATTCCTTTCTTAATCCTGGTCACAACATCATCTTGCATACCACATTTATCTCTTATCACGCAATTTCTCACCCTGTCATTCAGATTCAACCCTAGCATATTCCTTAAAGACCGCATTTCTACAGCATTTATTCTACTTTCGTGCTTCTTCTGCCACACCCAGCTTTCACTACCATACATTAAAGTAGGGACTAACACAGCTTTATGAATTACCATACGTGCCTGTTTTGACACATTCTGGTTCTTCATAATAGAGTGTAGTGCCCCATTCACTTTATTCCCTGCATTTACTCGTCGTTCTATATCCCTATCATATCTACCATCCCTGCTAAATACACATCCCAAATACACAAACTCATCCACTTGCTCAATTAACTCTCCTTCTATTCTTATTTCACATACCGTTTTGCTTTCTTCTCTTTCAAAAACCATCACTTTCGTCTTACATGCGTTCACTTTCATTCCCCTTTCTTTTAATTCCCAGTTCATTAATGTAACCATCATTTGCAACTCAGCCGCCGATGACGCAAATATGACTTGATCATCGGCATACAAAAGGCATTTGACGGTTAACTCGCCCATTCTTAACCCACATTCTTCATCTTTCAAAGTTTGCAAACACCGGTCCATAAATAGATTGAACAGCAGGGGAAGCTACACAGCCCTGTCTGACACCTTTTTGGATGCCAAACCAGTCCGAGTAGACCCCATTGATCCTGACACAAGCACTAAAGTCCCTATAAAGAGACCTTAATGCCTGTATCAAACCATCGCTCAACCCATATGAGTTCAGTGTTTGCCATAACACATTCCTGTCCACTCTGTCATAAGCCTTTTCCAAGTCCATGAATGCACAAAAAACTTTCTGGTTTTTGGCCAAAAACTTCTCCGCAATCATGCGCATGGAAAAGACTTGATCTGTACACCCCATTCCCTTTTTAAAACCCGCACATCCCAAATTTTTCCATCAGTTTCTTTCATAACTCTTTCAATTAACACCTTAGCATACAGTTTACCCACAATACTAAGCAAGCTGATACCGCGGTAGTTTTTGCAGTCCTGCTGTGACCCTTTTCCTTTATATATTGGTACTATAACTGCTTTACACAAGTCATCCGGTACCCGTTTTAATTCCCAACATAAATTAAACAAGGTGTACAGCAGGCCTGCCACCACTCCCTCTCCAGCCCTTAGCATCTCGAGTGATACTCTATCATATCCAGCTGCCTTACCTGCTTTCATGCTTTTCATTGCTTTCATTATTTCATCTACACTTATCTCCATACCCCTTTCCATTTCTTTCGGAATTTCTAGTTCATTTAATTCAGACGACTCTTCACTCATAAATACGCTTTCAAAGTATTCCTTCCATCTGTTTAAATTCGAAACTTCATCATTCAGAATACATCCATTCTCGTCTCTTATAGCATTTATTATAGGCTGTTTTGTATTTCCCCTGGCAGTTCTTACGAGTTTCCAGAACATTTTTATGTTAGCCTAGAAATTATCAGATATCCTTCTATCATTCTTATCCGTTCTTTCTTTCTTTTTCCTTTCAACAACTTCTTTTACTCTCTTATTTAGACGTCTAAATTCTGCCTTTTTTCTTTCAATCTCATCATTCATACCAGAAGAATTACCAGCTTTGGTTGCTAGTAAATCTAACCATGGTTTCTTGTTTGATTCAACTTCCACCCGTACCTCATCATCCCACCATAACGTATTACTTTCCTTTCATTTGTTCTTTTACTTACACCACATACTTCGGTGGCGGTATCCACCAAACCTTTCTTAATATTGTCCCACACAGTGTTCAAGTCTAAATCATTCATACACAACTCATTCAAACATCTAATATTTTCTCTCAGTCTACATTTATACTTCTCTTTCACATCTTCATCTTGTAACTTCTCTATTCTTATACGCTGTAACGCAGTGGTAGACACAGATGTCCGATGCCGCCAACGCTTGAAAAGACCATTAATTCGACATAAGACCAAGTAATGATCCGTCCCTACGTTGGACCCCCGGTAAACAACATGGTTGGATGGAAACAACAGTACCCACTACCGGGAGCAGTTGCAGGAGCGCGGAGCGCTGCTGGAGCGCGAACACAATGGATACCCACCTTTAAACTCATAAGTGGGAACAATTATTGTGACGGACGGGAAACTACGGAACCCTACACTGAGCGTGGCCCGACACGCTCTTGGCCCATTTTATTTTTAATTTATATAATACAATTTTAATCCTTGCCTGAAAAAAAATTTATATTTGCGATTATTGTCACTTGCTAAAACTTTATTTTCATTTTTATGATTTCAATAGATACGAGTACGTGTACTTGTTGCATTATTTTCATCATCATCATCATCATTACAGCCCCCAACAAGTCACACCACAAAGCATGGTCCTGAGTCACCTACATCCATCGATTTTCTGCATGTTTTACCAGGTCGTCTCTCCATCTAATAGGGGGTTGCCCTACACTTCGCCTACCGGTACGAAGCTGCCACTCGAGAACCTTTTTTCCCATCGGCTGTTGGTTCTTCGAGCTATATGGCCACGTCAGCTTACTAATCCGTTGCGCTAAGTCCGTCACTTTGGTTCTACTGCGGATGCGGATATCCTCATTTCTAAGTTTATCACGCAGGGAAACCCCAAGCATAGCCCTCTCATTTATTGTATAAAATAAATTGAATTGTAGTGTCTGTTTGTATTTCTACGTTACTGACTTCTATTACGACATAATAATCTTTCTGTACGTCTGTCCAGATTAACCTTGGGAGTGGATAAAGCAATTGTGATTAAACTTTATGGACAAATGATCAAAAATGGAACAGATAATTCCTAACCTGGACATTTATCCATGAATTATTTATGAAAGTAAAACGCTTCCACGATATGATACGTGATATTAAGTGACAAGACTACATTCCTACACAGGAGTATGTCTGGTCACCTTATAAAGGCGGTGTAAGTATCGTCCGTGGGTTGTCATAAAAAGCCAGAGGGAAAGTTGAACAGGAGGTCGGCAACAGCAATTTCCTGTTGACAGCTCAAAATAATAAAAAAAACTGCGGGCGCCAACCCACCCGCCAAGCATGCCAACTATGGTCTTTTATAGGCAATGGATTGATGGTCTGAGGTACCGCTTACCTATTTCTGGCAGCGAACAGCAGTCAGCAGCTTGCACTGATATGTCCCGCTCTGAAAAGTATAAAGACATACATACGTATACATATACACTCACGCCTGTCACCCAGATGGGTAGGCAGAAACTACATGACTTCCATTTGGCACGATCCTGACACGCCTCTGTCGCCTCCTCCACAATCAAATACCGACGCATACATGCTCGTCGGTTAAGGGTACTCCTAACTTAGCCCATTTTCAGTATATCATCAATTTGGTCGATAAACTTTCGCCTAGGACGTCCCTTTCCAACTCCGCCGTTCACTTCTGCAACATAAATTTTCTTTGTCTGCAATATAAGTTTTGTTCATCAGAGTATAAAGAGTCAACATATTTAAGAGCTGTGAGGTCCACAACGCATCCTATAGCTTATTTGTTTAAAGTTGCTTGCATGTGGCTGTAGGATACAGTACACAGCTGAGCTGTTAGTTCTTTTGTCTCTTCAATGATATTTAGAAAAAATATTAAATGAACAAATTTTAGTTTATTACTTTAAACGTTTTACTAAAGATTTTTTTTACAAAAAGGTTAATATCAAGGAATACATGTATACTTGGTAGAGCCACGCTGCAACTATATTATGGTTGTAGCACGAATGGGTTGGCTCGACCGGGGAAGAACCACGCTCTCACAGAATACCAGCGTGAAACAGCAGCTTAATACTGCTGTGTAGAGATCCGGAGACCCATCCCATCCGGAGACATTCCATTTTAATCCTCAGGGGTTACAACGCATCTGCATTTTGATTCTTAATCAAGGATAAATGTAGATGTCTATGGCCTACAGCATCCACTTACCATCAGGTGGACTGTGTGCTCGTTTGTCACCCTATTCTAAAAAATTCGAGTTTATTAGTTTTAAGAAAATTTTACAAAATGGTTATAATATCAAGGAATACAAGAATGAAAATAACAACTGGGAATGAAGTGTTCACCACCATGCTGGTTTTATTAAAATTTATTGAAAAATGTGTAAATTATTGTTAAGTTATATATTTTTAAAAACATAATCCCGCTGGGTTTCTTGCTGGTTCTTCCCAAATATAAAGTTATTCTCCGAACTAGCAGTAAATAAAATAATTAACACTATTCAGTGTTATGCAAATTGGTTTTATGTAATCATCTATACTTAATTAAAATCATCTTTTTTTTACAAAAAAAAATTAATTAAAATAGAAAACCATCTAAAATTCAAATTAAGTAAATATGAAATAGACGTGAAACTTTCGCTTCGTGTTTGGTTCAACTGCCTCTACCACTTAACTAAGATGGCTTAGTAAAAGAAGTTAATGAGTTTCTTGACTTTGAGGTTAACCCACTTAATGTGTCTTAATAAGGCTCGCGTCTAAAGACACTTTTTAGCAAGTAAATGCGAAAATTTATGTCACCATTATAATTTCCAAGTTAAGTTTAAAAACTGTACCGTTACCATTACAAACTATTAAAAGTCCACAGCTGAACTTAGACCTCCCCTATTGATTGTCTCATATACGAGGGGGGGGGGGGGTCGCCAGTTGACATGCTTGGCAGTCGGATTGGTTTTTTATATATTTTGATTTACATTTAGAAAGATGTTGCTACCTACGTCCTGTTTTAGTTTCTCTCTGTCGCCTCATACACGTACGGAATGAAGTGATATGGGGTAGTCTATTATCTTTTCCGCCTCTACACGCCACTAAGTTATATATAAGCTTCCAAGTCATGTATGTAATTTGATTCAAAGAGAACAAACAGAGTGAAACAAAAAACGTCATACACGTGGTCAGGTCACTTTCACAATCTCTGAGTCATCCCGCAGGTCATTGCTGCATGAAACCAGCTCGATATCATAACAATCGTGCAAGATTGGGTTTCCATTGATCTATGTGAAACTGAATCGTTAAAAAAGACTTTCTCCTCGTAACTTAAGCACGATTTGGTATTCGATAGCATTGTAATTTATCCAGATAAACAGGTCTAAAGCGTAAAATTTTTTAATATTATACAGCTTACTTTTTTTACATATTTTTACTGTGTTATCCGATTCTAAACTACGTTCAAGGTTTCAAGCTCATCGGGAAATTAATTTAAAATCAATTACTTAATTCGACACAGCACCGGCATACACCAAAGTGAATAAATGAATTTTTTTTTTTAATAAAAAGGCCATTTCGATTCTTGTAAAGTCATCAATATTAACTGAAAGCGGATAAACCACTTTACGAGACCATCTCACTTGCAATTTACGAATGAAATAGATTTTTTTAGCAAGTGTTACCTTTATACAACATTAACAAAATCCCTGTGGTTCCCATTAAGTGCGTTATCAGAATCTGTATGCAAACCTCTAGAAATACTTTTACTGCAGAGAACTCGACATTATTATTTACACCACGCTCTCACAGAATATATGGTATTCTGTGAGAATTTGTGGTGTGAATATCATATTATGAGTCCGTTTTACTGGAAAGGTATTCCGTTTTAGATCTCAGGCGGGACAATGCAACGCATCTTGTTTCTTAATCGAAGACAGATATAGATATCTGTGGGTCACAGCATACACTTACCAACAGGTAGGCTGTGTGCTCAATTGCTACCTGGCGGAGCGCGCCTCTCATTGGAGGACCAAAGATGCGTCCACCAGTATCTAGCCTCCCCTTACAGGGCAGGCCCGTGCGGGGAAGGAACGGAAGAGAGGGGATTATGCCAGCCTAACAAACAAATACGAAATGCAAGGGTGTGTGTTGGCGTAACCACTACCTCAAGAAACTTTTCGTATATAAATACACATAATTTCAACTGTTTGTCAGCAGGTGATATACTACGAGCACGCCCAACATCAGCACCATTATGATGAGCACGAGGAGGAGCCCGGTTGGGGACCCTGGTCTAGAAGCATAGATCCTGAGGTAAGAAGACTAAACTAGTACTTTAAAGACACCCCTACACTATGATTCTCCCTTGTATCGTGGAGTGGTTTTACATAACTACAGCCCATCCAAGTCCACTGCTTAACGTAGGCCTCCCACAAAGACTGTCTCATAGGGGGGATATTTTTCATAGCTGCTTTGGAAGTTGTTTGGCAACCGCAGTTTTTTTATTTGTTAACAAGAAGATGCTATTGTCCATCACCTCTTACGACACCTAAAGGATGATATGGGGTATCCAGACCCTGAAAAATTATGTGTAGGCTATACAATTGCAGTCTAGCTCCATACCGGTTTCGAATCTGCGTTATCTAGGCGTCATTCGATAGCTAGATACTTACTAGATGTAATATAGAAGTGGTCAGGCTCGACCACCAATCAACATGTACATGGTAAACCCCCGCTGCAGCTTTATTATTGTTGTAGCACGAATGGGTTGACTCGACCGGAAAAGGAAAAGGGGTGGGGAGGACAAGGTAAGGCCCACCCTCTCACAGAATACTAGCATCAAATAGCAGCTAAATGCTGCTATATTTCGTATGGCGAATGTAGAGATCCGGATACCCTTTTTACTGGAAACGAGACATTCGATCTCACCATCATTTGTCTTCCTTAGGGGTGACAACGCATTTGCATTTTTATTCTTAATAAAGGATAAATGTAGATGTCTATGGGCCACAACATCCACTTACCAGCAGATGGACTGTGTAGACGTTTATTTCCCTTACTTTTTATAAAAACTTTACAGCTAAATGAAAACAATTCTCTTACAGGAAGAGTTAGACGCAGAGTTAAACAACCGACCCTACAGAGCGCAGGAGCGCGTCTCACTCAGCACCATCAGACCACTCCTTACACTTACCTAACTCAAACATTGCCAACCTTACCTTCAGCTACCACGCTGCCACAGCTACCTCTAACCATACTTTTAATGTGAAATGACGCGACATTTTTATTTGTAGAAAGGATCAACAGTTTTGTAGATAATCAAAAAACTTTAAACACAAAAATTAAAAACTCTTTGACGTTCTATTTAGTTCTCATTGTAATTTATACTTTGTACTTCTATGTCGGTAAAGCCATTCTTTCATTATAAGAAATTAAAAATAATCGACGTTTGATATAGGTTAATAAGAATTTTTACCAAAAAAACATTAGTATTTTCTTTGAAAATTTTACTTCAACTGTTTCTCATTTTTAATCATATACCCGTAGCAGAATGTTGTTGACACTGTTAATAGTAAGCGTGTGAAGAAATCAAAATCGATGAACGCTATAGGTAATAATAATAAGGATTTTCTTTTACTAATTTACTTCAACTGAACTCCATTTGATTATACTCGTAGCGGAATGCTTTACCAATCTCTATTGTTACACTGTAGTTTTTTTATACGGCCTAGCTAGGCGTAGACTTAATGTCATTTCTGATAAGGTTAATAATGTTTCCAGTGCAAGCGACATTATGTTTATCTGATTATATTTTTATCTTTATTAACTTTGTATGTCTACATTTCATATCTTTATTAATTATTTGAAACACCAACATCATTAATACATTTCACATAAAACAAAATTCAAATCGACATAACTATTATAAGGTACACGTACAAGTCGTAAGACAAAACGGTTTCTCGTTCGTAGTCATTCATGTGTCTTACGACTTGTACTTGTTCTCTATAATTGCATTAACGCTTCTAAATTTTTCTTTTGTTTATAATATGTTGTTAACTTGGACAGTAGGCGGAATTATTTCTCGTAAAAGTATCTACTATTCAGTTTAATAAAATTTTACAATATGTTGGACCTACTTCCATAAAGAATTTTAAAAAATATTTTCATTAAAAGTATATACCATTTAATTCATATAATAAATTTAACAATATTAAAACCAAAATATCTGGACAAAAATGTCGCGATTTTGGGGTTGTTCGCCGGGAGAAATAAATTTTAAAATAAAAATGTAAAATAAAAAGTTTATTTTTTAAATTAATAGGACACAAAAACACTTAATATTCTTGACACATAATATTTAAGTACACCTAACTTTTAGATTGCCACATGTATTCGGCTTTGGAATTTACTGAGTCCTCCAATTTGGATCCTTTATCGGTATTCAGTAAATACCTAAAATTCAAACAGTTTACTTTAAAGTTCAGTCTAATTATTAACTCAGCTTTTATTAAATCAAAGGCAGCTGTGATGTCAAGAGAGAAGCTGTTTGTCTGGAGATTTTGAGTTTTGTCGGGAGTCTGGAGATTATTTAAAATGTCGGGAGAATCCAGACGAATCCCCACCATCTGGCAACCCTAATTTTTGCCTCAAGCTAATGGCCATTGCAGACGATGTTTTGTAGGTTGCGCAAATGCTATTTTGAATTAAACTTTATTATACAAACAATTGAACCAGTGGACTGCAGCAAGCCGATGATGATAATGATTCTGATACTAACAAATAAATGTGACAAGTTATAGTCATTTTGGATTTTGCGTTTGGTAATCCGTATGTCCCTTATCACGCCTTTTTGTACTAAAACTTACATATTGAGTGCAATTGACTGTCCACAATCGTAAATGCTAATACAAAACTATAAAAATGAATGCAATTCAACGCAGTCATGAGACGTACGTTGAAATTTGTCATCTTTTTGTTCATAATCATTACCATTTACTCCAGCGTTCTTTCCTTCTTGCTACCCTTATTCCAAGTTAGGTTTATGGGATTGACACAGCATGTCTTTCTCTTCCATTCTTCTGTATAAGCCGTTACCTCTTCACTCCCTTATTCATATCATCTCTAACATAGTTCATATTTTCTTGAACTCCCATCTATTTGTAAAAAGATCCATTGTAAAAGAGATAACAAAGCTTGGTTAACTGCAGTCCATTATTGTTCGCCAACGTTTGTTTAAACTAAGCACTCATACTTGTCCGTCTACTAAGCAAACATGTCACATGCAAATGATCAACTTTCTATGTTTGAACGTCACCACAAGTACAGATAATTTATTTACTGCACATCTAGACGTGGTTGTTTTACTGTCGACTTGACCAGGTCACGCTACCAGCTCTTTCACTGGGGTAGTGGTTGTAAATGCAATTACCGTTCATGAGGTCCCGGATTCGAATCTCGGATCGGGCCAAAACTAATTGCTGGGTTTTTCTGTTATAAATGCACTGCAGCAGCCCCCAGTTAGGTAGTTGGTGCCCGTGTCTCGGAAAGCACGTAAAGCCGTTGGTCCTGCACCTGATCTCTCTACGCTCGTATCGGATTACCGCCCCATCGTACTATGAAAGTGAGTGTATAGAGAGTGCACCTGTGCTTGCGCATACAATCGGGCACTTTAATCCTGTTCTGCGCTGATGGCAACTCTCCGTTGAGCCTGACCACCGTGATCAAAATTGGGTCTGAAAGATGTTATTATTGGGTATATTCAAAGATTTTTATGTATGTAAACCCATAATTTGTGTTTGTGCAAGCTACCCTACATCTTGTATGGGCATAAATGCTATGACGTGCTATTTTAAATTGAAATTAGGAAAGATGAGACCAAATTGACATGTATTTCTTTGTCATTCTCAATTTTAACTACTTATATTGTACAACCCGCTCATAAAATGTATGATATCACACATCCGATGGTAAATTGTAAATGTTGCCATTAAAAATAATATAATAGTGTTCTAGAGAAAACTACGCGCGGCTTTTAATTGTAACATAAAAGACCTCATACTCGATAATCAGAAAAAATTGGACTAGAATATTTTTTTATTAAATATTGATTACAAGTAATTGTTATTGAAAGTAATTTTCTACTTTTACAACTGGTTCGGAAAAAACTTCTATTCTGGGTATAATTACCAATAAACTTAGCGGGAAGATTTTTCAAAGTAAAATATACAATAAGAAAAGTTGTACAAACTACTTACAAAACTTATTTAAAAAATAGCTTTAAACCGAACACCTTATTTTATGTTATGTTATGTTGGGGTTTTATTATTATTATCAGCTACATCTTCGTTTAAATAATTACAACGCTTTTTATATTTTTTGTTTAATAGTATAATATTTAAATTTGATAATAGAGACCAGGTATATTTGACGAGTAAGTAATTTTATCTATAATCGATTTTCTTACAGTTATAAGAATATCGATTATTCGAGTTTTTAACACATTTCGCAAATAATGTCTGCGTGGTTGAAAGGGTTTATTGAGAAAAATATTGTTTGCATTGCTTTGCTAGAATAGTATAAGTGCGCTTGTAGTAAATTATTTTATGTTTAACAATTTCTGGCCATAGTTTGGTTTGATTGTATTTATTTTGTATGTTTGTTGTGTGAACTATTTATTAAAATAAATTTGGTGAAATGTGATTTCATTCATACCTTCCTTTTTAGATGTAAATTAGTTATAACCAATAAAAGTCCCATAGCTGGGCATTCTCTCGTTTCTGAGAGAAGTTCGGAGCAATGATTTCGCCACGCTAACCCCGTGCGTGTTGGTGAACTTCACAATTCTTTGAAATATTTTATTTGTATTGATTAGACATGCAGGTTTCCTTACGTTGTTTTCCTTCACCACCGAGCACTTGGTAAATCAGCAATTAATATAATAGAATAGAATATTTTTTTTTATTCAATATAGATTTAAATAATACTTAATGCAAATCTTTTAAGCATCAGTATTGGTTCGGAAAAAATCCCTGTCCTGAGAAGGACCAGCAAAAAACACAGTGGGACTTTTTGAAACATTTTCTTACATTATAATATTTTTGTACAATTTAGTAAGTACGAAAACATTTAGAAACAGCACGGTGGCGATAACCTTATTTTCAGTAGTATGTATGTACTATTGGAAATGAGTGTAGTGTAGTGTAGTGTACTCTTTTGTGGAATAATAATCCCCATGGTAAACAATTTTTACTTACAATTTTCAATTTTTTATAGATAATATAAGTCCTGCATAGTTTCTGGGCCTTTGTTGTAAAAGTGTAGACATTGCCCTGTGAAAGAACTACTGACGTTTTGGGGTCGAATAACTGATGTAACCAGCTTGTGTTTGTTAACATGAATAACAAACAAACAGTTTTTAATTAGCATGTGAATTTGACAATATATAATATTACATTAAACGATGTATATACATCACATTGGTTATTCATTATTGAATAAAAAAATTGTGTGGCAGATATATATAGCTACAATTAAGAGGTAAAAAGTTGTCATAATACAAATATAATAAAGACATGGTTGTTTTTATGTTAGTAGCTTAGACCATTCAATACAGGGTTATTTTGCAATATACACCCAAATTTGCAGAGAAAGTACGGAATAAGTAATATAGGCGAATGTAAGATAAAAACTGATTAAAAAAAATCTCAAGCAATCAATCTTTATACGTGGTAGAGCCATGCTGCAGTTATATTAGTAGTATAGTTGTAGCACGAATGGGTCGGCTCGACCGGGGAAGGACCACGCTCTCACAGAACACCAGCGTGAAATAGTAGCTTAACGCTGCCGTGTTTCGTATGGTGATTGTAGAGACCGGAGACCCTTTTTACTTGAAACGAGGCATTCCATCTTAGTCCTCACGAGTGACAACGCATCTGCATTTTGATTCTTAATCGAGGGTAGATGTAGATGTCTATGGGCCGCAGTAACTAATTACCATCAGGTGGACTGTGTGCTCGTTTGTCACCCTATCCTATAAAAAAAGCATTTTGTCCATTTTATCTCTTAAATCCAGAGTGCGTGGTGATGCATTGTTTTAACTGATTGTTATTCATAAATATCTAACGCCTAGTATTTTACTATGCGCACACATACGTAAAGCGCTTATTACACTATACAATTTTTAGGAAATCTATTTAGGAACCTAAATTGGAAGCTAGTGATCACACTACACTAAATTGAATTCTAAATCGTGACGAACCGCATTCATAAAGAAGTATCCACGGGGTTGCACGTTTGATCGATGGCGCCGTATTTATCAAAACAACAGAAAATAGGACTTGCCTTAGCCATGGTGGGAACAACGGATATTAAAAAAAGAGAAAAGAGTACTTGTCATTGAGAAAAATCTGTCTAATATAAATATAATTATATATTTTTAGATTCTAAGCAGTTTTTTATAGGATAGGGTGACAAACGAGCACACAGTCCAGCTGATGGTAAGTGGTTGCTGCGGCCCATGGACACCTACATCTATCTCCGATTACAAATTAAAATGCAGATGCGTTGTCGCCAGTGACGACTAAGATGGAATGCCTTGTTTCCAGTATAAAGGGTCTCCTGTTCTCTACATTCGCCATACGAAACACAGCAGCATTAAGCTACTATTTCACGCTGGTATTCCGTGGAAGCGTGGTGCTTCCTCGGTCGAGCCGACCCATTCGTGCTACAACTATACTACTAATATAACTGCAGCATGGCTCTACCACCTATAAACAGTTTGAATATTTGTTAAGTTTGGTATCCAAACATATTGAAAAAGAAGTCACGATATTTCGATAAAGTGAGTGCCAAAGAATGTTTGATGGTGACATTACGTTTTATAGCCACCGGAAATTAATATTAAGATTTAAAGTACCACTCTCTGATATTAGACTTCTATCAAAACTTCAAGACATTCGCTTGTATCAAAGCGCGGGCGCCGACTGGTTGTTCTAAATCATAACGTTGCGTTTACACTGTCCTAAATTGTAAACAATTTAGGAAGTAGAGCGATTGGGACCTCCAATTTGACTAAATCGGATCCTAACTGTTCTAACTACGATTACACCTTCCTATTTCCTAATTAGATTTCCTAAAAATTGTATAATGTAATAAGCGCTTAAGGGTCGCTCGGTCGCAAAAGCGTTGTGATTTGAAGCGCACAGTTGCGTCGGGGTGTGGCTGGTGACTTCTTTTGGTGCGTGTAAAGACACTTTGTGCGGGCGAGGGACATGACGAATTGAATGATGTTGCTTTGGTGTCCCTTCGTTCCTTTTTCAGCAAGTTTGTCGAACCAGACTTTGTCGTGTACTTCTTAGCCTAATGTATATATAGCCTTATGTTTTGAAATCTGCATACCAAACAGATTACTAATTCAACTGCGCTTAGTGTGCTAGGTAAGTAGCGAGAACCGCGGAGGCTCTTTTTACTGGTAACGAGTCATTTCATCTTTCATTAACCGAGAATAGATGATGATGCTTACGGGCCACATCTTTCATTTAGTATCAGCTGGCCTATTCCCTTACTTCGTTGATGTCAAAATACACAGTACAGTACTCTCAATAGTACATTGCGGAGTTTCTATTAACAGCTATTACGGCTTATACAACAATGTACCTACTAAAGTGATTATTACTTCGATATTAACAAATTTAGGGACTAGGTTAGTGCTCTTGCGTAAACTCGAACGCTTAAAAACCTTTGTCAGTTCTTCGAGCCGTCCGATTCATTGACACTTCTCCGTTGTTCGATCGGTAGGGTAAATTTTAATTACTTGCCTGAACTCGCGCGCTTAAAAACCTCCTCATCGGATGCCATTTCGCCGAGCTAATTACAGCGAGGTTAACTTTAGTTACGGCCTATATACGTCCCAGGCTCCAGGCTCTCTTATTTCTAAAAAGGTTTAAGTAAGTGTTCAACGCGTTGCCCCAACGTGTGTTGGCGGACTTCACATGCATGTTCTATTACAGTCTCTAAAATTTCCACTACTGAACCACCACCGAAGAGGCCTATCTCCCATAGTCTCCCTATTCCCATATTCCCCCCCCCCCTCCCCTCATTGGAAGAATTTTGCCTTAGCAGGTGGGTTGGTAACAGCAGTTTTTTTTTTTAATTAATTTGAGTTGTTATCCGTAAAGTGCCGCCCATCTCCTGTTTAAGTTTCCCTTTGTCGCCTCTAAAGAAATAGTAATAATAAGACAATATTGTTACGATTTCTGTGTTCACCTCTTATGACACCCACACGACGGTATGTAGTAGTGGATTTTCTTACACCGCCACTACAAGGTTTATCAGTAATTAGCATTGCAATTCACAGTTTCATTAGTAGCGCCAGTAGAGGACGTCTTGGTCCTCGGCAAGCGGAAACGAACCCTGCCTCCCACGCCTATAAATGGCTAATCTCAGGGGTAGAACGAGGGTCCCCAGATAATTAAGGCAAATCTTCACTATGCATCAACTGCTTGTGCCGTGGGGGAGGTTTGCTTTGCAGAGGATGACATTGACTTTGCTCTCTTACGAGAGCCTTAGGTGACTAATGATCAAGTTTTGGGATTGTCGCCGGCTGGTAAGAACTTAGTCAATAAGAAAGGTAGTAGACCCAGAGTTTGTATAAAAAAGTTAAAGTTACAGTCTATATACGTCCCACTCCTAGGCACTGGCCTCCCCTCATTTCTGAGGGGGTTTTAGGGCAAGGAAGTGTCCGCCGCGCTGCCCCAATGCATATTAGCGAACTTCATATCTCATCATCTAAGAAATAAGAGTTTGTATAATTTACAATAAATACATTAAACTAATAGAGGTTCCAGAGTACTGCAATGACGACCTGCTTACAGCCTTCAAAAATCTCAGGGGATGCACAGGGCCCAGAGTCATCATTTGCACAGCCTATCTTCCCGGAGAGAACTCTGATCCCGCCATCGAGTTGCGGAGTTCTCCCGAAAACACAAAGCCAAACTTGTGATGCTAATGCTCACCACACAGCATGGGGAAACACTAACATCAACGAAAGAGGTGAGTTACTTTATGGCTTTCTCATCTCAAATCACCTGGTAAGCCTAAACTTAGGGTGTATACCAACCTTTGTTACGCGTGCTAGGCAAGAAGTGTTAGACCTTTGCTACCAATAACATATCCAAGCGGACAACTGACAGAAATACTAGTAGTGAAAACTCGATGTCTGATCAAAAACACATTAAGTTTGTGATTGAAGCATGACCAACTTATGAAACTGTTGGTTTTAGAGTAACGAAAGCGACCACCTGGGATGTCTATAGAGACAGTCTATGGAGGAATTTGGAAACGTTTCCTAAAAGCATCAAAAAATAATAAATAACCGTATGAAGAAGCTGAGACAGCAATCAATATCTGGACCTGGCTCACGAGGTGATCGACATGTGGGGTGGTCTGCCGGCCAAAACTATTCCTGTAGTCGTTTCTGCAAACTTGCTAATCCCGATAAGGCTCTCGGGTCATCTGAGGCGGCTGGGACTGCGTGACGCACCGCTCCGGGCTCAAATGCAGAAGGCAGTGCTCCTCGATACCGCCCGTATCTTCCAGCAGTTTCTTTCCCTTTCCCCCTAATCCTCGGCCGTTTGGTCTCCCCTTTCGAGGGCTTCCATCTGGTTGGGCTTTTATTTATTTTTTCATATTTAAAATATATTTATGTATATTTACCATTTCCTTTTATATATTTATTCAGCCCAACCGGATGAAAAAACTCTATTGATATCCCGAAAATAAATAATATATAAGTTCTTTATTTTTCAAAAGGTAGAACAACCAGATTTTTACTAAACATTTAACAAAACTAAATTGGTACGTGCACTAATCCAAAGTCCCGAAACCTTTCAGCTCGAGTTACAAAACCGTTTCAGTGCCTAAAAGATTGCAATGCAGTGGACAATATGAATGACAAGCTCGTGGAAACTGTCCATGCGGTCGGAGCTAAGTTCTGCAAGACCCGCTGGAGAACACAAAAACTCTCCGATTATACTCTTAATCTCATGACTGTTTGACGGGAAATGAATCTGCAGTCAGTAGTTACGTTGTACCAGTTCTGGCGCACTTGTAGAAAGGTTGTACCAGTTCTGGCGCACTTGTAGAAAGGTTGTACCAGTTCTGGCGCACTTGTAGAAAGGTTGTACCAGTTCTGGCGCACTGAGTCACAAGTACGACGTTCGTCGACTCACGATCCAAAAAGAAAAAAAAAAAGTTTTGGCATGCTCTGATCACGAATCTGCGGTCCATTTTTGCGTAGGATGCACGGTTCCGGAGATGTGCAGATCAATTAACTCTTATCTAATTGATATCCGCTTCGAGCCTCCACCGTCATTAGCGCTCCATTGTTCTTATCTACTTATCTATTGTTCATTCAATACCGTCATTATCTATTCTTCCTCAGCGTGGTGATATTGTTATATACTCCTTTGTTCCTATCTACACTAATCTGACTCATTAATAAAACACATTACCCAATTTTGTTAAAATTTTTATTTATAAAATACAAAATCTTATTACTTATTATCTATAAAATAGGAGCGAAATATCTCATCCACTAAAATTTCGTTGTACAATGTGTTCCCTGTAAATATACTCGTAAAACTATGCATTGAACATCCCTGAAACTTATATAGCAAATATATTAAGCAATATTCGCCACAAACTGAAGTCCACTCATTCTGAATCCTATCAACATTCCAGTTCCATCTTTTACAATTTCTTTTAAAAAACTCTAGATGATATCGTACAGGTGCCCGTCCGAATGAATCAAAATATTGACCGACGTCATTCGTATCGATATATAAAGCTACCCAATGTGACCCTGGTTTATCATCTGTATCCAAATTGCATATTATATACGTTGGTACGTGGGTGTACATGGGTAGTTTATTGGCAGCATAAACGTTATTTTCTAGAGTGGGGTGAATCTTTTTCAGATGTTGTTGTACATCTAGTGTATCCATAATATTACTGCTATTAGTAGATTATTACAGTACCAATCTACTCAATGACTAATATAGGAATGATCAATTATAGAGATATCTAAATATTAAATTACATTCTTTGTGTTATACAAATCGTATTTGAGTCACCAATACACTGAACAACACACGACAGGAAGGACGTAGGAATGTAGAGATAAGCAACAGAATGTAAGGTAAGCTTGTTGACGCATAAAGATACTATCAATTCTACTGCAGAAATTCTTTAGATTAGAATTATTACTCACTGGTACTATATAAGACCAAGCAACTGCAGTCATGGAGTTAGTGTATGGTCGTTTGACCGCAGTGGATCTATCAATACTACGTTTGTGTTACTTCAACGCATCAAAGGCCATGGATGTAAGTGTTTATTCTATTGACAAACTTACTTTTCTTTCTGTTATTTTCTTACGTGTGTATGATTTAGTGTTAACAAATTATATTTAAATATTATGTGTGTGTATATGGTTAAGGCGTGGTAGCTCAGATGGTTAGCGCAAAATGTAAAATTCACAGTACGCGACCCGGGTTCGATCCCCGCCGGCACCAATTAAATTGTTAATTACAATTTTAAGTGTTAATTTACCACGTGCTCAGCGGTGAAGGAAAACATCGTGAGGAATGCATGTCTGAGATAATTTCGAAGGCATGTGAAGTTTGCCAACACGCATTGAGGTATCGCAGCGAACATTTCCTAGCCCTAAAACCCTCTCAGAAATGAGAGGAGGCCTATGTTCAGCAGTGGACTTTAATAGGTTGTAACTTTAGCTTTTTTAACTTTTATGATTAAGTGTTACCAAATTGATATTAACATGATAACTGTGTTGTTGCAGAAATCATTGAGCTTCGATGAAAATACATATAAACAGTATTACTACTCGCCACTCTCCCCTCAAGAAGAGAGTGATGACATCGTCATTAATAATAACACATGCGATGGTGGAAAAAGAAAATCGCAATCGATTGATCATTTTTTTGAAGCTGAATCAAAAATAAAAAAGAGGAAGCTGTTATCATCAACCGTAGCACGAGCCGCTAGAGATGGTGTATCATACATTTCTACTAATTCTGACGATGGAGACCAAGCGACGCATCTCATCAAAATTGAAATGTACGATATGAAGAAGCTATCCAAGATTCCAACTACTGATCATTGGAAACATGCTTCCACGAGGATTAAATATTACGTAAAGACTAATAAGGATAGCATCTACGACAACACAAACGCCCTCGTATACAATATTACAAAGACAATAGCAGAAAGTGAAAAAGTTAAAAAATACTTTTTTAACAATGACAGTCATTAGCTGATCATTAGTGAATGTGATTCTGTTTACTTAAATTACAGGAAGACAAGAGCAGAAGAAAGAGATGAGTGTGGCATACGTGTACAGAACACATCATTGAAGAACAAAACTACAACACTGAGTGGAGATGAAAACGAGAAGAATATGCAGTACTCAAGAGCTGAATATCCATTCTTCAGTTCAAAATCTAGCCGGTTGCTCAGTTTCGAAAACTGGCCTCTCGTTATGCGACAGAAACCTGAAGATCTTGCAGAAGCCGGTTTCTTTTATACTGGCCATGCAGACAGGACCAAGTGTTTCCATTGTGGTGGTGGCTTAAAAGATTGGGAAGATGATGATGATCCTTGGCAGCAGCATGTTCAGTGGTTTAGTCAGTGTGCTTATGTAAAATTTAAACTCGAACAGAGTTTTGTATTAGATTAAATAGAATATTTATAAAGAAATAAAAAATAATATATTGCATACAATTTGTTTTATTTAATTTTATAATGTTTCACATAGTTACATACACACAAAATGCATTACACATAACTCATAAAATCTAACACACAACACATATTATAACCTTAACTACTATAGTCTACAGTAACATTTCTGTTTTTATCTATCTCAATAATATTATCAAACTCAGCATAAACTATACAGTTAATTGTTTGTATTAGTGAGGATTCAAATCGTACTTCTAATCTTACACTACCATGCTTTATGAGATTCCAATGAGCTGATGAGTTGGCTGATAAATCAGGAGTTAAGTCAAATGCTAATAGACAGTAACCTCTGGCATACTGTTCACAAGAGATTCCATTTCCTTCATTAAGAAAGTGAATACCAGTTCCCGAGAATAGAGTATGATATGCTGATGTAAATATGCTATTATTAAAAGATGGTTGCAAAGCTTTTGAAGGTATTTGTTGACCATCAATATATAAACTGAAAGAATTAATACCATAGTTTTCAAAGTTAAATGGATTTTTAGTAAGGGAACCATTAAATGCAGAATTGTTCACAAATCCAATTATACATCTTTTGGGTACCTGCCCTAAAAATATATTATCAAGAGTTTTTCCTTGAACACCCGATGGAATTGTTAAAACTTTTACTTCAGCTCGAGTAATAGGATATTTAGCAGTGGTAGAAGCTAAAACTTTTTGATGTGCGAGTAATACGCTTGGATTAATTCGTGCTCGTCGAACAATAAGAGTTGCGTCCGTAATGCAAACTTTAAACTTTACATCGTTTGACCCATCAATTAAATTAAAGCTCTCTCTCGATCGAACCAATTTAACACTCATTTCAACACCATTAATTAAAAATTTATCTTGGTTGAAAATGTCACCGTGAAGATGACCAATCATTTCTATTTCCTTACTTTCACTAATCAATTCCTGTCTTTTAACAAATCCCATGTTTTTACCATCCGTAGAATCCATTTTTCCTGCTGTATCATCATACCAAAGACTACAAGTAAGATGAGATTGTTTAGCAGCAGGAGCATAGTTTAAAAGGGTTTCCATGTATGCTCGATATGCATAGGTATTATTAGGTGGTGATACAAGTTTTTGGTTTAAATAAACATCAAGTTGACTAAAAAGTGAATGCAGCCAATTATTTACAGGTGCTACTATTGTAGTAGATATCAAGTTAGTTGAATCTTGATTTAATACTTTTGCCTTTATGTGGAGTAATGTATGAGACAAATCTATGTAGTCATCGCCTGTCCCAGGAACTTGAAACTCGATAGGTCCATCATCACCAAGAGATGAAATTGGTTTATAATGAATCCACAATCCATTTTCAATGCTAGTTTGTGTAGACGGTAGTGCAAACAAATCCAATTCTGACTTAACGCACTCGCAAGAATGATTATGAAGGAAAGACATATTTAATTTGAAAATATATCTTTGTTATTTTTTGGTTTTAGACCAAGTTTTTTCGCAGCTTTCACTTTAGCAGTTAATGGTGGAATGAACGAGGTCAATCGTTTTCTTTTAGTTTTATACCCAGATCCTGTCATGTTAAATTGATCAATTTTCTCATCAGCCTTTCGTTTTAAATTCGTACTAACTTGCTTTAGACGATCTTTTATTGAGGCTTCCATAGGACGCGCTTGAACCATATCCGATAAAAGTCCCACTCCAGCGTTTAATGCCTCCTTACCAATCACTCGAGCACCACTTGAAAGTAAAGGTAAAACTGATCTAAATAACCCCCCTAAGAAGCTCCCAATACCATGACCGCGTTGGTATGGTGCACCCTTATAAATTACTCCAACTCCTGACCCAGCTTGATGTGTATAATAATTTTCATATGGACATTTATGATGATCACGAAGAGAATTCATTATAATAATTTTCGGAAATGTAGTTTAATACATACGGTTCCAAACTGGAATGGTATTTTTTGTCCTGTGCTCGATCTTATAACTATTTCCAGCGTATCGAACTCTCTTCGCATAACAGGTAAGTAGTGAGGTTGAGAGAAAACGTGCATTTTATTTGCACCATAAATGTATTTTGTAGGATCTAATGAAATGACTCTTAGTAAAGGAGTCATAACATCACCCACAATCTGAGGATCGATAATGTCACAATATAGAAAGAGTTGAGATGGTAACCCTAAGTGTAAATTAGCAGGACACTTTCCAAAATTTCTCTCTAGGAGATTTTTATTTGGTTCATAACCTAGTTGTAAACTTAATTTGGGTGATAATGTTACGGATGTTATATTTTTATCCAAAACAGAAATAGACACAAATTTTGTTATTTCATCATAGCGAAATTTCAAGTTCTCTCCGATACCATTTAACACTCTTAAAATATGCTCAACGTTATCATAGTTGGTAGCTGGAATATGTTTTTTGTAGTACACTGTGGATGGTTTATCTTCATTAGGCATTAACATAGATTTTGTAATGTATATAACATTTTCATGATCTTGAACAGTAAACATGGTACATGGATATTGAAACTCGACAACTCCAACCGACCATTCACCTTCTAATTTAATAGCTTTCGGTAATTTCGTTGAAAAATTTGTGGTCTTGTTATCAGGAAAGTATTCCATTGAACTATTGCTGAGCAAAGTTAAATAAAAACTTTCTTTATTCATATTTCTTTTAAACTAGAAGCTAAAATCCAACTGTTAAATTTATCTGGATAACCTTTCCACTTCACTAATACTTCTTTTCTGTTACCTGAGTAACGAGTGTCAATTATTTTATCTATTTTATATTGTGAGGTGGGGCTGTAAGTGATTTTCTGTAATTCTCTTTCATAAAAAGTACCAACTATTGGTTCATTTTGTAAATCTGTTATTGTATAAACAACCCATGGAGATCTATCAATTATTGAAGATATAATAAATATTTCATCACTCCAATTTGATTCATATCCTTTTTGGAAAGCATGTTTATATTTAGTTATTCGAACATAATCACCCACATTGAAATTTGGTTTAGGATTTTCTAAAGAAAGTTTGTTTGACCGTCTATCATAAAGATTAGTCCAAACTGTCATAATATTGTTGGAATTTACATCACATGGGCACATCTTAATACTAGAGTGAAAGCTGTGATTATAAGAGTATATTAAATCTTGTAAAACATCTATATATCTATAAGTATTATTATGAGTGAAATAACGCCACATTTTCATTTTTAGTGTTCTTTGAAATCGTTCAACAATACTGGCCTTAATGTCAGGATTGTTAGTGGTATAGTAATTAATCTTTTTGGATTTAAAGTATTTTTGTACATCTTTTGAAACAAATTCTGTACCTTTATCAGATTGTATGTGAGTAGGTGTTAAATTACTTTCAGTAAATATACTTTCAAAACATTCTTTAGTTGTTTCTGAGTTTTTCTTTTTCATTGGTCTTGCAAAAGCATATTTACTAAATACATCAATAACACAAAGTATATACTTGAAACCATCATTATATTGAGAATAAGTTCGCATATCACTTAAATCAGCTTGCCACAGTTCATTAATATTTGATAGAATGTACCTATTACGCGGGAATTTTTTTCGAATGGGTTTATGTAATGTGTATGTTTCTTGTGATTTTAACCATTCCTTTACTTGCTTTTTATTCATTTTACCCTTCATGGCTTTTGATAATTTATCAATACTACCAAAACCAGCGGGATTAGATGGATCATAATAAATCCTGTTAATTTCTTCTAGTACGGGGTCCATTTTTCCCACTCAAGCCTTTTACGTATTTTAGTTGTAGACTTTTTATCTCTACTGCTCGGTGTAGAAAACTCTTGAAATTCAATCTCAGAGGGTTTGTTCAGATCTTTTGCTTGAAGTTGGTTAATAAACTCACATCTCTTTGGATTTCCAATATAAGTAAGTGGTACTTTAATATTTTTTAATGCTTCAGCAAATCTATCCCACCCTAATGGATCACTTCTTTTTAAGGGTCTTAGTGAATCATTTATTAAATCAACAATATTACTTCCAGGAATTTTTTCATTATCAATTATGACTGTACCTTCATTATCCCAATGTATTTTACCTTTACTTGTTTCAACTAAGTTTAATAATAACTGTCCTTTTTTATTATAAGTTTTTGGTATTAAACTGAGTATTTGAGCTGGTGTGTAAAGTGGATTTTCAACATTTTCTTTACTTTTGATGGATCGATTCTCCTCCAACAAAGATTCAGCATCAACTGAAGTTTTTAGATCTCTATCTTTATTTTTAAAACCAATTTTAGACTCGTTTGAATCTTCATTAGATGTATCAGAATAAATTGGTAATCTGAGTGGTTGACGATCCTCTTCGGTAAAATGAAGGTATCTTTGCAGTGTTTGTAAATATAACATCCATTTCTTTCGGTCTTCCGTCTTACTATTCATAATATTTTGCATTTCAATATCTAATCGAGATAAACTACTACTCGTATTAACCTTATTTTCTTGTTTTAATTTTTCAATCAATCCAGGTTCGATAAGTATCATTTTCTTTGCATTTTCCATGTTAACTGGCTAGTCCACTCACTAATCCACTCAATATTGCACCTAATATTATTGGTAAGAAAGCCCCTCCTTTTTGTATAATTATATTTTTTCTTAGTTTATGTTTACACTTACGCACTATTTGACGGAGTATATTTTTGTGTTTATTCAATTTTTGTTTATCTTGATCTTTAAGAGGTACTTTTCCTTGTAAAACGTTATGAATACACTCACAAATACAGTTAATTTCTTCTTCATCACACGTTTTAAGTAATGCTCTTTGATATTTTGGTTTAAGCGTATGCAAAGCGTTTAGCAAATGTTTATGCGTTGTGAGTCGACGATGCATCATTTAGCAATGATTTGAAATGTTTGATTCTTGGTGTATTTAAACTCTTTTGTAGGAACGTAGACTGTGCAGAAACCATTAAATGGGAAGACATTTGTCTTGATACGACAAAAATCATTGGTATTCTGTTTTAAATCTACCATTAAATATCCATGCGCCTCTAGAGTTGCATCCCTGTAGGCATCTTCAATAAATTTTGGGTTATCTGGTGACACTTGTCGTGCTAAATATCTTATTTGAGTTTTATCTCGAGGGTTTTTAAAATATATTATATAACTTGAGTTTAAGGATATGTCTCTTTGCCCTTTACCCTGATGAAATAAATTTTGTGTTAAATAAAATACACTAAGATTCCTGTGATGACTACCTTTTGTAAATATATCCACAATTCTTCCATCGGACTCTCTCATTAGATCATCAATAATAACAAGATGTGGGTTTTCACCGTCAAAGATATTAACATTTGGAATTCCTTGATGGTAGTTAACATTTGGTAAATTATATAAAGGTTGCATTTCATCAAAGCACCATGTGATCTGATTAAAATCACAATTACATATTTCTGTAACTGATTTTATGAAATTTGTTACAAAATTTGACTTCCCACATCCACTTGGCCCCGCCACAATAGCAGTAAACGGATGGATAAAGTGAAACATTACACACGTCTAAAGTACTAAGGGGTGAAATAAAAAATGAAAGTGTTGGTGTTAACAATTAATATATATTGCAAACATTATATAAAACAGAATGATCTGTATACTATTTCTAACACAATTAGTACATCATAATTTTACAATCAACTCAACCTCAAATAAATGCACACACACACGCAAATATAAACAACAATTAACTTAAATTATTTACAATAAAACAACGATTAAATATGTAATAAACTCTACGTCATATTATACTATTATCATTATTTTACAATCAATACAAATTTTATTTACATGCAGACATAAAATTAAAAACTATCAACACTTAACGCAGTTTATAATGACCCCAAGCTAATGTTTCAATATTATTATTTAAAATATGCCTCTTTGTGTCATTATATGATAAACCAATCTTATTTAATTTTTGTGTAAAAATTGTGTGTTTAATTGATTTAAATCTAAGCATACTATAATATTGCACTTTTTTATTAAATAGAGAAGACTTATAATTATCCATGGTCATCTTTTTAGTGATACATTTATTTACCCCTTTTGCCTTGGCTATAGTCTTATTCTCTAAGTTAAAAGCGTACATTTTGGATCGTAAACCCACAAATTCTTTCATGATTTTACCATTATTTTCATCTTTAAAAAAACCTAATTTCTTTTTATTTAATTTTGGATATTCAAAAATATTATTTGCATCATAAGCTGAGGTATCAAAGTATGATGAAAGGTCAGGTTTTATATCAGAGTAAAAATCATCTGTAAATATATGATATATTAAACTATCCGTATCTGTATACAATAATTTGATTTTACTAAACTTTTTAACCATATAGTTATAATGAAAATCATACATTAATGTTTTTGAAATATCTAAAATGCAAAACCCTAAATAAATTGGTTTGTTATATATTAACTTTGTTTTTCGCAACTGAACCGCAACTAGGTTTTCCGAAAATACTGAAAGACTATGAAATTGTGGTTTAGCGATTAGATCTTGAACACCTAAAGCTTTGCCCTGGTTCTCCCAGTGTGTAACTAATTTTATGTTAACCCTTTTTTCAATATTCTCCATAGTCTTTCCGAAGACTGAATTATTCATTAATTTATAAAAATCTTTTTCGAAATCTGATTTTGCTAACGTTCTTAATTTTGTGTTTAGATCTATGTACATCTTCAACCAGCGAGACTGTTTAAATTTTAAAACTCTATGAATTTTAGTTAATTTAACCCCCATTTCTATGCACTGCTTTAAATTTCTGTAATGAATTACATATTTATCTTTATTATTTAAATTTGGGACTAGTTTATTTTCATTATTATTGTCTGCACAAATGTTTTCGGGGCATAAAGGAAAGTCCGAATGTAAATCATGAAGTTCATCTGGATATTCCAAATCAACTTCTAAAATAAAACCGAAGTTCGATGTCTCAGACACATTAAATTCTGTATTCGGATTTACCCATTCGAATCCACCAGTAGGAAGACATTGAGACATAGCCCAACCATATAAATTGTTGGCATCAAAATATGTGATATATGAATTTGGTTTCCCTGCATCATAATCCCCCATATATTTGTTATTAGCTCTAGCATAACGATTACTACATTGAGATACACCACCCCTGACACCTGATCTAATAAATGCAATTTTCTCATAATCTGTTAAAAGTTCTAATTCTATTTTTGTATATTTTAACATTGCATCCCAACTTAAACCGGGTGCTGTGTAATAATGGGCAGGGTCTAAATCATAAGTATTAATACATAACTTTCTAAAGTTTTCAAATACATCGGTTAAAAGTAAAACGTCTGTTTTTAAATACAGGTTTGAATAATCTAGCATATTACAACACCCAAAGTGTTCCCAAACATCTTTAGCATGATTGTAATCATCATTTGAAATATGGGAATCTGTGAGCGAGCTATAAAAAAATTTTTGTTCGGGGAGCGATGTTAGGCTTAAACTATCATAATTAGTCATAAGTTCATATGGATAAACGCCTTTCCGTTTTAAACGAAAGAAATCTTCATCATTAGGATAATTTCTACGTAATTCTTGAAATTGATCATTACTGAGATTTTTGGCCAATTCTTCTAATTTACATGATAAAAACTTAAATGAATCTATGAATCTTAATATAATTTCGTGGTTATTCATTTTTAATTTTTTGGAAAAGGATATATATTTTTCTTTATTTTGAGGGATAACTTCGACTTCACCATCACAAAAGTTTAACGCGTGAACAATAAAATGAGCATCATAGCGACTAAGGTTGTGTAAAAATATTGGTATATAACGAGGTTTTCTGAACTTCGAGCTACATGATCCGTGAGCAACACCTATAAAACTACCGGTGTACCAATCAAAATCATAAAAATGTTCTGCTAACTCTGTTTCACAAATATGACAAATAGTTGCATTTGAAATTTGGTTTTTGTCTTCATTTGTTAGCGGAAGTGGAGGATATTTTTGAATTCTATTTATTTCTTTGAGATTGTTAGATAAACTTTCCATAAACACTTGTGCACAGTTGGGTCCGCAATACGTTACATATTTTGATAATTTATCATCATATGAACATTTTATATAATAACCAAAACTATGTACTTCATGTTTCTGAATATTGTGTGTGAAAGGTTTGGAAGGATCGTTCGAACATGATTCTATTGGTTTTAAAAATGCTTCAAAATCAGCATAAACTACGAATGGTATCTTCAACTTTTTTTCATAACTATCAAATTTAATTTTATCATTTGAAATAGGTTGACCAAACCAATTCTTTTTTTTTAAAGTTTCACTGTTTGGTAATTCTGTACAAATGTGGGCACAATCGTATTGTTCATGGTTATTTAAACTTTCCTTAGATGGAAAGTGAAGTAGACATGCTTCGCAAATGTACATTATGTGACCGTCTTTTGAAATTTGTTTACTAACTAACCGCGATAAATTTTTTATGTAACAATAATGATTTTTTGTATCCTTGGAAAAAAATAATAAATTGATATGTCTATCTTTACGACACTTTGTTAAAAATAATGGACCTACTATAGAATTACATCGTTTTTCTTTACTATATTCTAACCCAAAAACATTAATACTAATATCATTTAATTTCTCTACTTTTGCTATGTCAGAAATTTTAACTGGAAAGGAAATACCATCAAATTTAAGTTTATTTGCATGTTTAACGTACGATGATACACGATCCGCGTCTTTGTTTACGGGATATAACGCCGAGAGTAACGCCCATTTAAAACAAAAATAATCCTTGCTTTTTACATTTATAACAGCCTTTTTTAATTTTATGTCACGAGGAAGATCTATGTATGAAGTACCGCGTAGGGGGTTAAATTTATTAACATTCATGTCTATAGATTTTATGTTTTTTAGACTCCATCCACTATCTTTTTTTTTCAAATGCACTAATTTTAGTAGTAATTGTATCATTTAAAGATGAAAAAAAATATTTAAGTCATCTCCTTGACAAATAATATAGTTAAGCGTTTGAAAATCGAACGTATCATGAATATCTTTAGTTTGTTGAACAAAATCAGCATGCAATATGAAGTTTACTTCAAAAATTATGTGTTGATGAATACACTCTTGTATTAAAAATAAAATATCATCTTTAATAGAATTTAAAAATAGTTCAGGAGTTTCAAAATTTACCAATGTCGAACTATCTACTCTACTCTTGATTTTATAAGTTAAAATCCTATTTCCAAAAGCAGATTCAATAACACTAACGTTTGATAAAGAATTATGTGAATTTAAAAGATTATTTTTGTGAACATTACTTTTAAAATGATTAGCTAAATACCGTTTCTTGATAAATATATGACACGTTAGACATTCCACTTGATCATCGTTACTGATACTGTTCCCTGCAGAGGTAGGCGCTTCTGCTTCCGTTGTTGGTTTTTTGATGATCTTGGATTCTTTGCTGCTCGTTCGCTTCGTTCCTCTTCCAAGTTGTAGTGGTTGACTACTAAAATGTTTAAATTTATTAAAAACTGTACAAGACATTGTGTAAATTATGATCGAAATGAATGTTTATTTTACTTACTTAAACTGTGTTTCAACCATCGCACAGTGATTATACAAATCATCATCATACGATGAATCGAACAGTTGATCCTTCTCCATTTCATCACAAACTTTAGACAACTCCTGATTTAATTCGCTGTTGAATAGTTCCGTATTCTCTTCCATGGTTGTGGAAAAGAAAGCACTGGTGCACACTTCACTGAAGTTTGCCATCCTTATAGTAAAGAAGAAATTAGGTAGCAGAGTAAGTAACAGTTCAGTGTTGGTAGACCAACTGATACCCAAATTTCAAATAATGTCCGATATTTAAGTCTAACAAAGGATTAGAAATAGAATATAATGAGTACACGGAAGTAATTTAAGTAAACAGAATCACATTCACTAATGATCAGCTAATGACTGTCATTGTTAAAAAAGTATTTTTTAACTTTTTCACTTTCTGCTATTGTCTTTGTAATATTGTATACGAGGGCGTTTGTGTTGTCGTAGATGCTATCCTTATTAGTCTTTACGTAATATTTAATCCTCGTGGAAGCATGTTTCCAATGATCAGTAGTTGGAATCTTGGATAGCTTCTTCATATCGTACATTTCAATTTTGATGAGATGCGTCGCTTGGTCTCCATCGTCAGAATTAGTAGAAATGTATGATACACCATCTCTAGCGGCTCGTGCTACGGTTGATGATAACAGCTTCCTCTTTTTTATTTTTGATTCAGCTTCAAAAAAATGATCAATCGATTGCGATTTTCTTTTTCCACCATCGCATGTGTTATTATTAATGACGATGTCATCACTCTCTTCTTGAGGGGAGAGTGGCGAGTAGTAATACTGTTTATATGTATTTTCATCGAAGCTCAATGATTTCTGCAACAACACAGTTATCATGTTAATATCAATTTGGTAACACTTAATCATAAAAGTTAAAAAAGCTAAAGTTACAACCTATTAAAGTCCACTGCTGAACATAGGCCTCCTCTCATTTCTGAGAGGGTTTTAGGGCTAGGAAATGTTCGCTGCGATACCTCAATGCGTGTTGGCAAACTTCACATGCCTTCGAAATTATCTCAGACATGCATTCCTCACGATGTTTTCCTTCACCGCTGAGCACGTGGTAAATTAACACTTAAAATTGTAATTAACAATTTAATTGGTGCCGGCGGGGATCGAACCCGGGTCGCGTACTGTGAATTTTACATTTTGCGCTAACCATCTGAGCTACCACGCCTTAACCATATACACACACATAATATTTAAATATAATTTGTTAACACTAAATCATACACACGTAAGAAAATAACAGAAAGAAAAGTAAGTTTGTCAATAGAATAAACACTTACATCCATGGCCTTTGATGCGTTGAAGTAACACAAACGTAGTATTGATAGATCCACTGCGGTCAAACGACCATACACTAACTCCATGACTGCAGTTGCTTGGTCTTATATAGTACCAGTGAGTAATAATTCTAATCTAAAGAATTTCTGCAGTAGAATTGATAGTATCTTTATGCGTCAACAAGCTTACCTTACATTCTGTTGCTTATCTCTACATTCCTACGTCCTTCCTGTCGTGTGTTGTTCAGTGTATTGGTGACTCAAATACGATTTGTATAACACAAAGAATGTAATTTAATATTTAGATATCTCTATAATTGATCATTCCTATATTAGTCATTAGTATATATAGAGTATAGAGTAGATTGATACTGTAATAATCTACTAATAGCAGTAATATTATGGATACACTAGATGTACAACAACATCTGAAAAAGATTCACCCCACTCTAGAAATAGAAATAGAAATAGAAACTTTTTTATTCAATGTAGATTATAAAAATACTTATTGAAAGTCACTTTTTTAATTTACCACTGGTTCGCAAAAGAAACCTCTGTCCTGGGAAGAACCAGCAAGAAACCCAGCGGGACTATTTTTTTTTAATAATAGCTTACAATCATGTTTACAATCAACAACACAAGACAAATTAGAAATAGCTTGGTAGCGATCACCCTTCCCAGGGGTTATTATCATCTATAAATTCCTTAATATTATAATAACCCTTTTTATACAAACTTAGTTTAATAACATTTTTGAACTTTGTGTATGACAAATTTTGTATATTTTCTGGGATTTTGTTGTAAAAGCGTATACATCGCCCCAAGAATGAATTACTGACTCGGTGGAGTCGAGTAACTGGTACTACCAGCTTGTGTCTGCTCCTAGTATTTACAGAATGAATATCACTTATTTTCGCAAAACTACTTTTATTTTTGTGTACGTACATTACATTTTCATAAATGTATTGAGAGGCCAGAGTTAATACATTAATTTCCTTAAATTTTTGTCTCAGTGACTCTTTTGGTTTTAAATTATATATTGCTCTAATGGCCCTCTTCTGTAAAATAAATATAATTTCAGTGTCAGTCGCGTGTCCCCATAGCAAAATACCATACGACATAATGCTATGGAAATAACTAAAGTAAACTATTCTAGCTGTTTCAACACTGGTAAGAGTTCTAATCTTTTTTACAGCATATGCTACAGAACTAAGTCTGCTAGCTAGTTTTGATATATGGGGGAGCCATTGAAGCTTTGCGTCCAGTGTGATTCCAAGAAAAATGGTGGTATCAACAAGACTCAGTTCCTCCCCATTTAAAATTACATTAGTATTGACATGTTTAACATTAGGAGTTAAGAATTTCATGCATTTAGTTTTAGTTCCATTCAAATGCAAATTATTAACATTAAACCAATTGACTAACTTAGCTATAGCATTATTTACTTCGTCGTAATTTAATAACTGTCGTTTTAATTTGAAAATTAATGAAGTATCATCAGCAAATAATACTATATCATGGTTATCCCCTACTATGTAAGGTAAGTCATTAATATATACAAGAAACAGAAAAGGGCCGAGAATTGAGCCCTGAGGCACGCCCATTTGTACAATGGACCCGGAAGAACTCATACTATTAATAACAACTTTTTGTGTTCTGTCACTTAAATATGAAATAATTAATTTAAGAGCATCATTTCTTACACCGTAGTGTTGAAGTTTCCTGATTAATGTTTCATGGTGAACACAATCGAAGGCTTTGGATAGGTCACAGAACACACCCAAAGCATCCTGTGAATTCTCCCATGCATTAAATATATATTTAATCAGCTCAACACCAGCATCAGTTGTCGAGCGACCCCTTGTGAAACCAAATTGATTTTTATGAAGTAATTTATTTACATTAAAAAAAATTAACAATTGATCAAGAATAATTTTCTCAAAATTTTTACTAAGTGTTGGCAGTACAGAAATAGGTCTAAAATTAGCGGGGTCCAATGTACTACCAGATTTAAATAAAGGTATTACTTTACTATGCTTCATTAAATCAGGAAACACACCAGATTTGATACTACTATTAAAAATAATAGATAGTTGAGGTGCGATTGTATCTATTATAGACGCAATAACTTCAACAGAAATCCCCCACAGATCGGCGGTTCTCTTAATATCAATAGTCTTAAAATATTTTACAATATCTTTTGATGAAACTTTATGAAATGCAAAATTCTTTGTACACACATTTACATTTTGTTTAAGTAATGATTCGGCGACGGTAGGAGAAGAATTCAGTGACTTAGTGGTTAAGATCGGAATATCAGTAAAATATTTCTCAAAAACCATTGCAACGTCCTGATCTGATTTAGTTAGTTTATTGTTAAAACTTAACTGGTAGTTTGAATTGCGAGAGTTGACCTTACCAGTTTCACTATTAATTATACTCCATGTCATTTTAATTTTATTAGAAGCAGTCTTTATTTTGTTGCTTAAATACAATGACTTGGCTAAGGAGCACACTCTTTTAAATATTTTGGAATATTTTTTTACATATTCCCTAAATTCGACGCTAGGATTATATGACCTTTCATTGTAAAGTTCATATAACCTTTGTCTACTCTTATGGACTCCTACTGTCGCCCATTCATTAAATGCTTTACGATTATTCAAGGAGAATGTTTTAGAAGTAAAAGTATTATTAAATTCATTGCAAATGAGCTTAAATAATGTTGCATACAAAAAATTTGGATTATTTTGGTATGAAAGTAATGGAAGTTTTTTTACTATGTTACTTCTAAACTTCTCCAAGCGATGTGCATTTACTGGAACAAACACTACTTTTTTATCTACTTGCTTTTTGTGAACATAAGGTAATGAAACAAATTGTCCACAGTGATCAGAGCTCAATTTTTGAATTATACATTTATTGAACGGCTTAACATTTGTAAAAATGTTATCTATACATGTTGCACTAGATTCAGCAATACGTGTTGGCTCCAAAAATAAATTAAAAAGACCATAAGATTTAAACAATGATCTAAATTTAATATTAGTGGAAGAAGCTTCTAGGAGATTGATATTAAAGTCTCCACATATTACAACAGATTTATTCTGTTTATTAAGCTTAGCGAAAACTTCTTCCATAATTTTTTCAAAAGTATCATATAACGAACATGGGGGTCTGTAAACGCTCACAACAATGAGGTGCTCAAACTCAACACATGCCATTTTTACAGTTCGCTCAACAGAGAGGCTCACAATATCTTTACGTTCTTTATATGATAATAATTTACTAGCTAATACTAAGGAGCCACCTCTTAAAATCGTTTCTCTATTGAAAGAACTGAGCACCTGGTGATTACTAAAGTTAAACATTAAATTATGAGCTTTTAACCAATGTTCAGTAATACATAAAATATGAATATTGTTGCTATTTAAAAACAATTCAATTTCTAGCTCTTTGCCTATCATGCCTTGTATATTCTGATGCACCAGGTGTAAACAATTTTTATTATCATTTTCTGGAGTTATACAATTGCAACTATTAAGGATTTGTAAGCTACATTCTAAACTATTTAAATTATTATAACTGCTAGAGATTACCTCTATTGTCTCATTTTCTAATTTAAATTACTTGGAACGGATTCCAAATTACATGTCAAATCATTATGCTGCTCAATAGGAGCAGATGTCTGGGTAGCCAAGTCCTTGGCTGAGTTAATATATAAATAATAAGATAGCACATTTGCTATCTGTCTTAAATTATATTTGGATAGGTAATACCTATCTGTAGTCAAAAATTTTTTAATTAAATTATTAATATCTATTAAATTAATTCTATTGGTATAATTGTTACAATTAAATGTCAAATTTAAATTATTATTACATGATAAATTATTCATTAATAAATTTAAATCATATCTTATTTTATTCTCCTGTGGCCAACCCTGTATGTAAGGCAATGTAAACAAGATAATTTTATGTACATTTAAAGTATTGAGGTAATCAATATATTTTAATAATTGATTTTTGCTTACATTGCCTCTTCTCCCAACAAGAATTATTAATGTGCTATTAGGAGAAAACTTACTGGTTAAAACTTTATTCATTATATGACTAAAGGATGCTCCAGGCATACAATAATTACTAATCAATTGTCCTTTTAAATGGTTATTTAACATCATGCCCAAATTTTTACCTATGTCATCACAATACATAATAACTTTATGTTTTTTAATATTTAAACTACTTTTTAAGTTTTTATTCTGTGTTATGGCACCGTCATAGAGTGTTGGTGAAAATAAGGAGTCATTGCTATTTACACATATTGTCCCCGATGAACATGGTATGGAGCGTTGATTCTCACTCTGATGTTTTATTAAGGAGTCAAAGCGCTCCTCATTGTATTTACATAACTTTACCAGATCATTCATGGCCAATATGTGTTCTTTTATCTCAACCTGAGCCGATGCATATTTATTTGAGATAATTTGTAAGGAGTTTTTAAGCGACAAAACTTCTGAATTGAGACACTCTATTTCAGTCTCATAACAGTTTTTCATATTTTCCACCTCAATTGCATATAATTTAAGTTTATTAATTAATACATGCTTTTCCTTACATATATTTATATAATTTTTTGTATTAATTTTTGTTTTAATTAACTTTTGTACTTTCCTAACATATTTATTAATTTTTATGTATTTCTTTAATTTTCTTCTACTGCATGTAATCCTTTCTGCTGTTCTAGATGTGACAAAATCATCACCAGTCAAATCGATTGTTGTGGAGGGATGCAATGTTTTTGAAGATTTACATTCTATGAGCTCATTGAACAGACTTTGAGTTTGGGACACTTTCAATTCATCTAAGTATTGTTTTAATTGCAAAATCTGCTCATTAGCCTCACTTAACTGCAACTGCAATGCAGCAATTAATCTGAGGGATTCCTCATATTCTTTGCTGCATCGGTCAAACTCATCGACTGTTTCCTGAAGCTGATCCCTTTCTTTTAAAACATTTGTGTAGTCTTTATGCAACTTAACCATATCACTTTTTAGTTGACTATTTTTGGCAATTATATTTATTATTTCCTTTTCGTTGTCATCCCTTTCTTTAAGCAACAGCTCACACTGCTCTTTTGACGCCTTAAGTTCTAGAAGCGCCATTTGAAGTTGGTTCTCCATTTGGCGCGTTTTGGCGTTGCGTGTATTCATTTTACTATTATGTGTAAATAGCAAAAGAAAACAAAGAAAGAAAACCGAAGAAACAGAGTAAGCTAATATCTAGATCTATGGGTCTACTTACAGATCTCAAATTAAATTATCAGGTAAATAATTCAAATTGAAATCCGAAACTGCACTAATTTAAAAGGTAAATCTTAAAATATTAAAGGGATAACAAGAAAATTACAATAACTTACAGAAAGTTCAAACGATGTTCGTTACAGCTGTCTCTTTTAGTTGAAACACAAAACACTATTTAATTAAAATACTTATGACTTTTACTTATTTTACCAACACAATTAAGTATTATTTAACAACTGTAAATAAAAATTGAGGTGGATATTATCAAATTACAATATTTAATTTTGCTAAATTGTTGGGAGCTATTATTTTGCCTAATAATAGCTCCCAATAGAATATCCCAATAATTAGAAAATAATGTTTATGCTGCCAATAAACTACCCATGTACACCCACGTACCAACGTATATAATATGCAATTTGGATACAGATGATAAACCAGGGTCACATTGGGTAGCTTTATATATCGATACGAATGACGTCGGTCAATATTTTGATTCATTCGGACGGGCACCTGTACGATATCATCTAGAGTTTTTTAAAAGAAATTGTAAAAGATGGAACTGGAATGTTGATAGGATTCAGAATGAGTGGACTTCAGTTTGTGGCGAATATTTCTTAATGTATTTGCTATATAAGTTTCAGGGATGTTCAATGCATAGTTTTACGAGTATATTTACAGGGAACACATTGTACAACGATATTTTAGTGGATGAGATGTTTCGCTCCTATTTTATAGATAATAAGTAATAAGATTTTGTATTTTATAAATAAAAATTTTAACAAAATTGGGTAATGTGTTTTATTAATGAGTCAGATTAGTGTAGATAGGAACAAAGGAGTATATAACAATATCACCACGCTGAGGAAGAATAGATAATGACGGTATTGAATGAACAATAGATAAGTAGATAAGAACAATGGAGCGCTAATGACGGTGGAGGCTCGAAGCGGATATCAATTAGATAAGAGTTAATTGATCTGCACGTCTCCGGAACCGTGCATCCTACGCAAAAATGGACCGCAGATTCGTGATCAGAGCATGCCAAAACCTTTTTTTTTTTTTTTTTTTTTTTTTTTTTTTTTTTTTTTTTTTTTTTTTTTTTTTGGATCGTGAGTCGACGAACGTCGTACTTGTGACTCAGTGCGCCAGAACTGGTACAACCTTTCTACAAGTGCGCCAGAACTGGTACAACGTAACTACTGCAGTCTTCAACAGATTTGACAGCATACAGGCAACTGAACAGACAGATCTCCAAATGTATGCGGCGGGACTTACGCAACTATACTGCTCGTATTGAAGGAGCGATCGAGCGGAACCAGGGCTCCAAAATCTTTTCCAGAGATCTGTCTGCCAGAAAGAGCCAACTGTCAAAGTTGAAGACTGAGTGTGGCAGCATAGTTTCCGGGACACCTGAGATTTTGAGTGAGATTGAGAGGTTCTATGGAGAATTGTACACATCATAGCACACACGCAAATGTGAGCAACGATCCAAGAGCAAGTCTTATCAGACACTATTCTGATAATATCCCGGACGTTAGTCTGATGTAGTGACGGGAGCGATCCTGTACGTGTTCACGGACCGCAGACGTCCCGGAGCGTCGATTCTTCACATCAGCTATATGTTTTTAACGCGGGTTTTAACCGATCTTTTAGTTTGTCCTATGTAGGAGAGACCACATTCGCATAGTGATAGTAAAGTTTGTTCATTTTGTTCAAAACCTGGCCACACATTCGAGTCATGTTTTCGCCGCGAAAAACAAGTAACTTCTAATATAAATTGAGAGATAGTACCCGTAGTTCTATCTTAAACATCGTGCGTGTTCGAGTAGGTAATTTGCTTATAAATACTGTTTTCGATAGGAGCGCCGAGTGTTCCATTATGCGTGAATCCATTGCGTATTAATTTCCAGGGCATAAGAACCAAGTGAACTATTTATGTAGAATAGGTCCGTTCCCTGTTATATTATCTACCAGCACATTAACAGCTATTATGCGTGATTAATAATATTCCTATAGAGATTTTGTTTCACGTACTACCCGACTTCGAAATAACTTCAGACGTTTTAATCGGTGCAAAGTTACTACATGAAACGGGTCTAAGTGCAATTATTACCCGATATAGTGCTATCCTAATTTCTTAAACCTCGTGTCATGCGTATACGATCACATAGTCCTATTTTAGAAAATTTTAATCCCGATTTAATTGATGACTTTGAGATAATTCAACTACTTGCTTTTCTTAATAAGTACTATTTCATCTTTACTCAAGGTTACGCTAAATCTCGCGTTAACACTGACGAATTAGAAATGCGTCCAAAAAAAATTAAAAGAAAAACCCCGATAAATACATAGAACGATAGGCACTATTCTTCTTATACTTCTCACCCGACGATCGAACTGTGTATCCTCAGAGTTATTTAATTTGGTCTATTTTTATACCAGATCCATTAATTACGATGCATTGCAATGTCATGTGCAACAAAGGATGACCGAGGCGTCAGCGAAAAACAAACTCTAGGTTGACAAGGCTAAGGTACATAACTTACATCGGGGAATCTTCGTTTTACGAGGATATAGTACGTTGGCTAAAATTCAAATTTCGCCCCCACTTCACCGCGCGTCGTATGCTATGTACCGACATGTTAGTAATCACTAATACTTTAAGTAGATAGGTCGTAAGATACTTATTTCATTAGGTTTATCATATTTATGCCTATTTCTTTACGCCAACCCAGTCGCTTCTTATTTATATTACGGTTATTTCCCATTTTAATTTTACGTCGTCCTGTTACGTAATATGTATTCTGATTGTAAGCGACACAGCTTTCCCTTTCGAAAGCCTAAGCAAGACTGATGGAGATTGATCGGGCGGCAGGAAACAAGCTTCAAGACGCCGGTAGTTAAGGTAATTTCTTTTTACAGTGAAAATAATGGTAATTAAAAAAAACATAAGCCCTGCCCTATAGCTAGTTCAGTTAGTATGCAAAGTTTCATGATCTAATTTAAAGTATTTTATGAATACCAGCGGTTTATTGTTCAGTTTGGAGGTAACTTTGGATCTTTTTTTCTATCGAGAAAATTTTACGGAATCGTATTTTGGTCTAACATAGTACTTAACATTAATCTTCAACTTTACCACATATTTATTTCAAAATTAATGCTACAGTATTTTTGGCATAACGGAGGATCTTGCTATGCCATTTGAGGTAGTATTTTTATTATTTCCCAGACTTTGTTGGACCACAAGTTTAGCGTGCCCTACGATATTCATAGAGTACTCTATAACGACCGATACCTCTTGAAGAAAGTTGTCAGTCACCATGGTCGGCCCCGTAAAGTTCCGCATGACCAGTTACGACGTGGCCCACAACCAGGTGCAGTCTTAAAACAGGCGGCCGTGTCGCCTACAGACACAGACGAGCATCAAGGAGTATCCGGCATTGTTAATACGCTGGTGACAGCACCAGCACCAACCCAACCTGCGTCAAAACTAGCTAGTGCTAGGTTAGGGTTTCGTCAGTAATCGTCGATTAGAGACATATATATATATATATATATATATATATATATATATATATATATATATATATATATATATATATATATATGGATTCCATCCCGGTGAGAACCTTTCATGTTAACAAATAATTTTCTTACTTAACAATCACACATAAATTACTACGTAGCATATTACAAAAAAGATGTCATTGACAGTTGAGTCGCACAATGACCGTCATCTTATTAAACCAGTGGTGGGACGTTGTCGTCCACGTAAAGTAGCTCAAGACCAGTTGCGATAGGCACCGCAGCCTGGTGAGCAGGCAGCCGTGTCACCGAAGAACGAGCCTGTCAACGAGCCAATAAGTGATGGTGCATCCCATGATTCGCTTTCCCTAAATGATTTATAGCCTCAAAACCTGCAAAATGACGACGGTAATCTGGTAGACAACGCTGCTGGACCTTCAGTCATGATAGATGCTACAAATTAAATGGTGAGCAGTTTCCAATTTATTCTAAGCTACTACCTATTATAATTACTGTATCTATTAATTACATAGCTATTAAACTAAACAATTTTACTTCATTCACATTCAAAAGCCGTGGAGGCAAATATAAACATTAAGTTATTCTTTTAAAAAAAAGAAAAATAACCACAAGCCGTGGAAGTGACAATTTATACTCATGTTATCCTGCTGGGACACGGCGTTCATGACCGCTTAGAACCCAGTTCCCTATTTTCCCGTCAAATAAAGAGACTTCGTGCCTGTCACGGAGCAATGGTACTAAGCTCCTGATCCTACTTCATCTATTCCTTCAAATCGAAGACTTTGTGTCTATCACAGAGCATTACCGTCACGTGAGAATGAAACAATGCTATACTCGTACCTAATTGAGAGTACAACTATCTGTAACTTTACATATTTATACATGCAATGAGAACAATTTATGGTTTTAATTATTAAAATTAAGTGAGCTTTTTAAAGCTTCGCTTGCTATATGATCATCTCATCATTATTGGGTATGGTACCCAAACAAGGCCATTATTTACAAAATGAATATTGTGTTAACAGGTCAATAGAGATGGAAGATTATTCACTGCAGGTGCAGAGCGCGCACCGCCGATCGGAATGGCCGTGTCGCCGCAAGGGACATCTTCTGTTGACGAAGCCTATAGTTCATAAAAGATAGCTTGATCTCTGCGACAGCTGTCAGTAAAAATCACGCCTATGAAGTCCTGAATTTCTTAGTAAATAAAAACTAAAAAAAACTAAATACTTAAAGAGTCTACATCACCCGAAATTCTTACTATATATATTACTTATTGAAAGTCACTTTTTTTAATTTACCATTGGTTCGGAGGAAAACGTCTGTCCTGGGAATAACCAACAACAAGAAATAAGTATATGGAACTAGTGTAATGTGTTTTTAAGTATCGTAAAAGTATAGGTTAAAATTAAAAAACCAATGGCCGCAAATGCAAGATAAAACGTATAAAATTTTTGGAAAAGAATTAAAAAAATAAATATTTGAATAAATAAAATAAAAGTAGTTTTATTTGTAAACTTTAGTTTTAAAGATTTTAAATTTTTAAGTTTTAAATGGTGAATATCCGTGAGGACGTAAATAGGCTTTAGTAATGGCCTACTTTTGCCTTAGGTCTAAAAAATTAAAAAGTAAACAAACAAACTCTAAAGAACCGTGTTCGCATTGGTTGTTCTGGAATTCCCGCCAGATGCGTCCTCTTAGTAGTCTATGTCATAGGTATTATCTATGGTCTGTGTCAATCCCCAAAAATGAGATAAAAATTAGCAGAATTTCACGTATTAGTGATTATTCTTAGTTAAATTTCTATGTATTTTTTATATTATTAATTATTATATTAATATTCTAAAATGTGATAATTTTTCCTATCCATCAGTACCTGCTCAAAAACAAAGCATTTATACAGTTAAGTATTTCAATCGTACCTACGGATTGAATGTATAATAACTAGGAATTTCTATCTGGGGTGTTCTATTTAGGTACTGCACACCCAGTCTTAATTATGTCTATTGAACACTAATTTTCGATTTAAACCCTAAGATTTTGCAAAACCAAGCGGGATTTGTTTTGTTCACGAATAACGCTGGCCGATATAGGCCGATAGCCTGTTCGTGAAAAAATCTAAATCTAATCAAAATCTATGCTTAATAGTGAATAGCGTATCCAATTTCTTTATTACATTGACTTATTAATTTTGACTTAAGAACAAAATTAACTATTTTGAAGTACTTTTCCAAACTAGTAATGAATTTGCATTTATTGTATTTAACGTAACGCCACGCTGTATATATCTTAACTTTTAATAACTGCCTTTTATAGTCTATTACAAAAAACTTTTATTTTGGTCATAGACAAAATGTTTTTTTTTGTAGGTTTCCTTAAGTTTGATTTTGAAGCTTATAAGGATTTGAGAAATAATATTCAAACGATATAAAACCAAAAATATATTCATCTCGTTAGTACATACATATTTTAACACAAAAAATCAATACACCGACAGGCACTAAAGAATGAACCGAGCGTCCCTGGCTATTGGGACTATCGCGGGGAATACTTGGGGTTGTCCGGGGCGTAGGTAAAGCTGCGCAACTCGTAAGGGACCCCGGGACTATTCTCGTAACCGATTTCTGAATAATCACTTTTTAGTTCGGAGTTGTAACCACTGCAGCCTCCGAAGACTCGATTTGGGCTCCTGTTAGCTATGCCTGTCTCGTTTCCCGCCTTTTCCTTCTGGTCGGTTTCGTTATCCTGAGGGCTGTTCTGTATGGGGCGGTAAAGGGCGGAATGTGCCGTCGCCGTATCTAAGTCGGCTTTCCTCGATACGATTATACGTATGTCTGTGTGCAGATATAGTTTACCGGATTTTGAGGTCATGAATCTGTAAGGAAGGAAAATGAAGGAATGAAACATGGTATTTCTTTTTCAAACCATATCCTAGATCTAGGATATAATTAGGTGGAGCCATGCTGAAACTACATTATGATTGTAGCACGAATGGGTCGGCTCCACCGGGCAAGGGCCACTCTCTCACAGAACAACAGCTCGAAATAGCAGCTTAATCCTCGTTATTTCGTATGTGTAGATAACCGGAGACTTTTTACTGGAAACGAAGCATACCATCTTAGTCCTCAAGGGGGACAATATCTGCATTTGTGATAAGAACTTGAGAGTTCGAGACCCCTTTTACTAGTAACGAGGAATTTCATCTCAATCCTCAGGAGTGACAACGCATTTGCATTCTGATTATCTATCCAGGATAAATTTAGGTGTCATTTAGTTAACTACAGGTGGATGTCTGCTCGATTGTCACCCTCATGTCTATGAAAACCGCAACTTGTTCAGATAATATTTACTACCTAAACATTTAGTATTAAGTTTAATATAGTAATTATTTACTATTGGTAACATATACATGCGTGGGTAATTGTAGTGGTGGTATAAGAGTATGCTCAAACCCATTACGTCCACTAGTACCAACCAGTTGATGGGCAAGCAGTGTGTTCCTAATTACAATCGGAAAACGATTGCCAACCCGCCTGCCAAGCGTGTTAACTATGGCATACATCCGCACCACTCATTGCGGGTGTATGTACTCGCCGCTGATGTATGTGCTCACCGAGAGTGTATGTGCTCACCGAGAGTGTATGCGCTCACCACGTGTGTATGCGCTATAAGCGAGTGTAAGAGCGCACCGAGTGAGTTCGTGGTCACAGTAGGTGTATATATCCGCTTATATTGTGTGTACGTGCTCACCGCGGGTGTATGCGCTCGAACTGTGTGTACTTGCTAATCGCAACTGTGTGTGCTCAGTGTGTGAACGTGCTCACCGAATGTGTATGTACCCATTGCAGGTGTATGTGCTGATCGCCAGTGCATTTGCTCACCGTGTGTGTATATGCTGGAGGAGTGTGTGCTTACTGTGACACACACAGTGACCGCATACACATGTATGCGGTCACTGTGTGTGTACGTGGTCACTGTGTATGCACGTGGTTACTGTGTGTGTACGTACTCACTGTGTGCGTAAGTGGTTGCTTTATGTAGGTGTCGCTGTGTCCACGTGTCGCTGTGTGTGTGCTCACTGTGTGCACGTGCTCAGTGTACGCACCGCAGGTGCATGAGGTAGCGCAACCACTTGTGGTGGTCGGGCGGCGGGTGGCGCGGCGCGGCGGCCGGCAAGTAGAGGATGCACTGGCGCAGGAAGGTGCGCGCGCACGGCGGCATGCGCGTGAGCTCGTACAGCACCACATTTTTTACGTGGTATAGCCATGCTGCAGCTATATTAATTGTATAGTTGTAGCACGAATGGGTTGCCTCGACCGGGGAAGGACCACGCTCTCACAGATGAACGACGTGAGTGTAAAGAACCGGAGACCCTTTTTACTGGAAAAGAGGCATTCCATCTTAGTCCTCGTAGATGTAGATGTCTATGGGCCACAGCAACCAATTACCATCAGGTGGACTGTGTGCTCGCTTGTCATCCTTTTCCTTTAAAAAAAACGAACATCTTGAACAGCGTGTCGTACGGGTTGAACAGCGGCAGAGGCACGTGCAAGAGGAGTGTGTGCTCACTGTGTGCACGTGCTCAGTGTACGCACCGCAGATGTATGAGGTAGCGCAGCCACTTGTGGTGGTCGGGCGGCGGGTGGCGTGGCGCGGCGGCCGGCACGTAGAGCGTGCGCTGGCGCAGGAAGGTGCGCGCGCGCGGCGGCATGCGCGTGAGCTCGTACAGCACCACGAACATCTTGACCAGCGTGCCGTGCGGGTTGAACAGCGACACCTGCACCGTGCCCGCGCGCGGCACACGGTACCCACCCGCGCCCAGGTTGATGTGCCCCTGCACGACATTCATTATATACATCAACAATGTTGTTTTAAAGTTTAGTAAAGATTGTACAACTAGATGGCTCTTCTAGATGGTTTATGGATATGAGACGTGGTCCTTCACTCCCGACTGTATGAGGTAGCTCAAGGCCAATCAGTGAACTATAGGGAGGACTATGCTGGTGGTCAACTTCCTGACTCCAAGCTCCTGAGAATCTCTTGACAGAAAACCCCAATATCTGATTTTGGTTCGACCAAGGGGTTCGATCCCAAGACTTCATGATCGTATTTACGACCATCAGACCAACAAATCAGTGAGACATTACGGAACCCATACGGGGGGAAGGACATTATGTACGATTCATATCTGAGCTAATATTATTAAAAAAATCCCATTAGTTAACATTAGGGTGACCAACGAGCACACAGTCATCTCAGAAACATCTAGAACTTTCTACACCTAGTCGGTCGGGACCGGTATGTACTCGAACATTCTAGATGTTTCAGTGGAAAAGATCTACATATGGCCAGTTAGGACTACAACCGGATCAGTATTGAATTGGTGATTCAAGCGAATACTTCGTAGCGATATAACTGCGAATTTGTTTTATTATTTGTGTATTTAAAGTTGTAATCGGTGTTAGGTAATAAAAGTGTCAATTTTGATAATACAATCGACAGTTTTATTGTCACGAACCGATTTTACCGTAGGACGACACGGAGGGTATCCGTACCCGAAGTCAACGCCATCAAGAGACGGACCAGAGACGATTTGGTGGTGCAACGCCGAAGACATCAGAGGGCCAGCTGCCGGCCACGGAGGCCGGCCCGTCAGCAGCTCCTACATCTACAGCACCTGACTTAGTTGCCTTAATGATGATGCTGCAGGAGTAGGCCCGCCGACAGAAGGAACAGGCCCATTGGTTGAAAGAGCAGCATGAGGAACAGGCCCGCCAGCAGGAGGAACAGACCCGTCGATTAAAAGAGCAGCAGAAACATCGTTGTGTAATGCAGTGTGGTGTCGTGTAGTGTAATTTGGTGTTGTGTAGTGTAGTGCGGTGTTGTGTAATGTAGTTTAATGCAGTGCAGTATAGTGTAATATGTGACTCACCATATAGGGCGCGTTGGTACCGCCGGGTGCGTAGAAGAAGACGGTAACGGGCAGGCGGCGATGCGGAGGACAGAAGGCGCCTGAAGCTCCTAGCTCTGCCGTGAAGCCGTGCACAGTCGCCACCGGCTCCAGACGCCCCTTCAGCGCAGATTCCTCGAAGCTGCCTGCGCCGAGAATACCTCTCTCAGCGAACGGTTACTTCTAGAGCACCTTTACTACCCAAATCTCTTCAATAAGTGTGACAAGTGAGCCCATAGTTCACCTGTTGGTAAGTGGATGCTGTGGCCCGTAGACATCTATATCCTTAATTAAAAATCATAAATGCAGATGCGTTGTAACTAAGAAGGAATGCCTCGGTTCCAGTATCCAGTATCCGGTTCTCTACCCTTACTATACGAAACACAACAATACGAAACTGTTATTTTTACACTGATATTCCATAGATTATAGGTTTACTATAACTATACAAGGTTTTCCCTCCGCTCGAGTCACCCATTAGTGCTACAACTATAATAAAGCTTAAGAATGGCTCTACCACGTACAGTAAAAGGGCATCTTTCTTTGTAGAGAGAATTTGCCTTAATCGTCACGATTTTCAAACGAATTAAGAATACCTCTCTCGGCAATCATCAGCTCGTAAGTTTACAGCTGGACATGGTAATGTTCCTTTGTAAAGAAGATTTGTATTAATCGTAACGCTTGGAAGGCGGTATGACTATCGCAGTGAACGTGAGCACCTTTGACGTAGCCTCTCGATGCTTGATGTAAGATAATAACCAACATGGTGGTATGAGATTGTTATACCACCATGTATCGGCAGCCGTATGATTTTGCCAGCATTTCTCTTAGTCGCCTTTTATGACGCCCACAGGGCAAAATGAGGTGATGGTATTATATAGGAACAAAACATAAGCTTGTAATACTAGTTACTGGACTCCACAGAATTAGTAATTCATTTATGGGGCAATGTAAAATACACTTTTACAACAAAATCCCTGAAAATGTACAAAAATTGTCATTAAATAAGTTTCAATGTTTTATTAAAGATAAAATGTATAAAAGGGTTATTATAATATCAAAGAATACATGAATGAAAATAACCCCTGGGAATGAGGTGATCGCCACCATGCTGGTTCTATGAAAATTCATTTAAAAATTACACAAACAAATTATCGTAAAGCGAAATATGTTTTAAAAAAGTCCCGCTGGGTTTCTTGCTGATTCTTCCCAGGACAGAGGTTTCTTCTGAACTAGTGGTACATAAACAAATTACTTTCAATAAGTATTATGAAATAAACTTCTTCTATATTGAATAAAATCATTAATTTAATTTCATATTCACTGATCAAATCGCTATCCCGATCATAAATATTAAAGCAGAAAAACACCAGTTACGCCAGCAGTCTCCAGCAGTTAAGAAAACTAGGCAGTATTTCTCGCTTACGCTTGTATTCTGTGAGAGCGTGGTCCTTCCACGATCGGGCCGACCGACCTATTCATGCTATAAACTTAATAAAACTGCAGCAGGTCTACGACGTACACCGTGATTAAGCGAAAATAACAATAATTTTTAAGACTTGTTTATTTACCTACACTACTACTGTTTGTGTACTCTATAAATAATAATAATAAAATGAATAGATACTTGTCTTATTAAAAAATGTAAGTAAAATTAATGTTTCTTTCAAAATATAAAAAAAAACCTTACATTGAAAACCGAATTTGCGAATATGGCAGTATTGTAACTTTGTAATGGAAGTGACGATAAAAATGGGGAGACATAATTACAGGCTAATTTAATTTCTTCTTAATTGAGGATTTTTCGTTTTATATCTTGAAACTTAACTTTACTTTTTTTTTAAATCTTTACAAAGTTATTTTACTTATTCATAATATTTTTCTCATTATGTAGAGAGGGATTTTTTGGACTAGGAAAGAAAGAGTGTAGCGGATTTCAAATGTCTTCGTAATATTTTAAATATAAGAGCCTTACCAAGCAGTCCAGTACTGGAACCGACGCGAAGTTTCGGTTTTTCAGGGCGACACGGTGGCGGGGTGGGGGTACGAGGAGTGGTGGGAAGTTCGCAACTTGCTGACGGGTGGAAGAGAGCACTGAAAGATCATACACAAATTGAATATCAAGCTAAATAAATGATGTAATATAAACCGAACATACATGCAGTCCATACAAAATACCTTATCCAAATTAATGAAGCAATTTGATCATCTATGGCTGTATAGCCTATGATTCCTTTGCCTTCCCTGCAAACAAGTACTTAGCGTTGTTTCCACACAATTAGTAGAGTACCCGACCGAACGATCCATTACGACCACAAGAAATACTAATACATTTAAAAATATTTTTTTACAATTACAATCCAGACTTGTATGTATACTACTAGACGGGCTCTGTAGCTTTAATACATTTTCAAATTAAAACGCTTTTTTTGACTATCTAACACATGATCGTAATCAAGAGCACGCACTTTGTCGACGTGATTTGAAGTTTATTTGAAACAGTTATGTAATTTTATTTAGTATTTGCTTAAAAAAAGTCAGTCTTAAATGAAAATACAACTGCATGGCATATTTACTGTGCCAGCTCCCCGTCCCGGATCCACAGTTGTAACACAGTTTTTATTATGAAAATACTCGTCCGGTAGTTACATAGATGTCTATGTTACAGCCTATCCAAAAGTCCACTGCTGAACATAGGCCTCCTCCACAGATTGCCTCATGGGGGGGGGGGGATATTTGCCATTGTTGCCACCCTTGACGCGCAGGTTGACAACTGCAGGTAGACGCTGCCGCCGTTATCTACTAGCACACCACCTTACAAGCACACAATCCACCTGACAGTAAATGGATGTTATGTTGCGATTCATTGACATCTACATGTATCGTCGTTGTCACCTCCGAGGATTGAGAACTAAGATAGAATGTCTCGTTTCCAGTGAAAAGGGTCTACAGTTCTCTAAATTTAGCATATGAACAACAGCAGAAACAAGCAGCTAATTTACACTGGTATTCTGTATTCTATTTCTCTCACTCGGCTCTTACGACACCCGCACCCGCTACTCGGTCTAAAAAAAATACCTTACTTTTATTAGAATTTTTCATAAACTATTTGATTGACTGACTTTTAAGTTCCTTTTTTACTTACCTTTTAATACCTGACACCCCATTGATGGAGTCATCAAAATCAAAACAATTGTTTCCCCTTCGCAAGGGCGCGGGACTAGACGTCAAAGGGAGACCAGTCTTGGAATGGAACACCATTGAGGCAGCCGAATCAAATCTCCATCTAAATCTATCCATCTCTGTTGGGGACGGCACTTGGTTCTCACTTTTAGATTCAGGAAACTTAAAGCTCTCTTGGTCTGGGATCTCCTTCGGGGACTCCACATCACACCTATCGAATGTCCCATAGTCGCAGTTCTCATACAGAACGTAATCTTCATTGATTGAATATGTCTTTTGTCTTTTCGGTTCAGGCTTAGGTATGGAGAAAACTGTGTCGTCGTCTCTAAGATTCAGTTCTTCTATGTCTTTTTCCCTGTGCTCTTCTGTGTTCTTCTGCGTTCTATCCGCGACTATCTTCTCTATTTTATCAACAATCGGAAAGACCCGTCTCAGTTTCGGCCGCTTTATAATAGACTCGTCTTCTAACTTATCACTAACACTACTGTCTACTACACTATTTATATCACACGTTAAATTACTGCTAGAATTATCACATTTGTGCTTTTTCAATGCTTTATCATCTTCTTCGCATTTCCTTCTCGCTCCATTCTCCTTGTCAATTGAAGCCAGGTTGTAATTTGCTTCGGACCTAACCATTCCTATGTCACAATTACCGCACTTTATCTGGATTACATTTCCACACTGACAGGAGATATCGTCTGTTTGCGTCGACACAGTATTAGTCTTTTTGAACTCTGAAGGTGGGATAATCTCTGTTTCGACAAATGGAGATTTACTCTCGATTCTACTTGCTGGTAAAGTGAGATATGTTTGGTTTCTATAGCAACCGATGGCTCTAAATCTGTCGAAGCGAGATGCCTGCAGAATTGGTATAGAGGTGTGCGTGGTCTTTTCTCCTTCAGATGACGTGCTGTCACACAGCTTCTTCAGTTTGCTCTCTTTCCTCAACCGTCTTTTATACTTAGCTATTTCTTTAAGCCGTCTCTCATCTAACTTCTTCGGCTCTTGTGGACTTACACTAATGGAAGATCTATGATTCCCGTCCGATTCCTCGTCGCAATTGCATTTATGTTTACCACTTTCACTGCATGGGGTCAGCATTCTATCGTCAACTATCTTGGATCTATCAGTTTCTGGATTGGAAGTATATACATATTCCGTTGAGCCTGGATTTGAAATGATAGAAAGTCGGCGACTCGAGGTACCTATATTGGAATTGATCGCGAAATCGGAGTATCTGGAGCATCTTGGACCTAGAGTGAGATCATTTAACTTCACCACCAGCTCGTCGTGGAGGTTGGTGGGCATTTCCTTACTGACGCGCCGTTTCGGTTGGCAGGTACATTTGACTGTTGGTATATCCTCAGTTCGGGGGAGACTCTCGAGAACCACTTTTAAGTACAGATTACTGCCTATGTTGGTGATGGGAAAATTGTGGTCGGTGGGGGGGCGGCTGAATTCAGCCATCTTGTAGCTCTCTCCCGGAATCTTAATGGAGTAGACAATGTTAAGCTTGCGTTCTTCTGTGGGCAGGTCCTCATCGTCGCAGTTTGCTTCCAGTTTTTTGTAGTTGCACGTCTCACGGCTCAGCTTCCTCCTGGAATGGGAATAGACCAAAATAAAATATCATGTAATAGCATGGATGTCTTATGGTAGCAGTACAAGAGGATCCACCATCCTTATCATCACGTGAGTAATGTAAGAGACGACAATGCGAAATGCCAGAAAGTCCTGATGTCCTCACTTGGCTCTCACCCTGATATTGCTACTTTATACTTCTTCTTCCACTGTAGTGAGGATCTGCCTTGATTACCACGTAGTAACCACTTACCTGATGGTAGGTAGGCAAGGCAGGCTGTATGTTTGTTTGTCACTTGTTTTATTTAAAAAAAAATAGTTCACTGCTGTATATATACCTCTCATGTTGTAGACGAATTGAGTAATTCGTCAACCTTGGCATAAACCACATTTGATACCACTTAGCTACTTTCAAGAAAAAAAACAAACTCTGTTTTGAAAGGCCGGTAATGGGCGGCGGTAGTCTTTTACCATCAGGTGAGATGCATGCTCGTTTGCCCCCTGCCCTACCCCTATACAAGTATAATAAAAATCTCAACAATATATATCAGAAAACAAATCTTTATAATATTTCCTATAGCTGTCACTTAGGGCCCATTCATTAATTACGTAATGATGATTTTGACAATTTTTGACCCTCCTTTACCCAGTGTAAATAATATTTCTCGAACCCTTACCTCCCTCTTCTCACGTAAGCTTCTATGTCGTTTTTCGGTTAGTAAAATGTTGTTAGAAAAGGATCAGTTAGGCGCCCCCTAGCCGATCAATTATATTGCGCAATATTATGAATTGTGCAATATTATTGACCGTATAGGCCAGAGTAAGAAGTAGGAGTAAGGTCGGTTTCTTTACTCATGTGGTATAAGGTTACGAGGGCGACACTGAAAGTTTTTAGAACCGGCCACTTATAAAGGATATAATAAAAAAATAAATTCAAATTTTGAAAATGGAACTCTTTGCCAATAATATTGTGTTTGTATTTTATTCATTTGTCATTTGTTTACGATTTGGCGAGAAATTGAAAATTTTCTGAGTCACGTCAACATCAATTTAACGCGAAAAATTTTCGTACTGATAGCTTTCACGATGAAGCTCCATCTCGTGCCACTGGTTACAACTGGCTTAATGAGTTTAAACGTGGTCGCACTAATCTCACCGATGACCTGCGTGAGGGACGGCTTTACGGCGACGACTGAAGATAGCATCAGTGTTGTACGGCGTATGATAGAGACTGACAAAAGAGTGACTTATCAGCAAATTCGGACTAGCTTAGGCACCGGTATGAGGCAAGTGCACAAAATCCTCAATGAACATTTAGCGGTCAGAAAGCTTTGTGCTCGGTGGATAGATAGATAGATAGATAGATAATTCTTTATTGTACACCAAATCAATACATAAACGAAAGAAGAAAAAAAAAATAGTGTTACAATGGGCGGTCTTATCACTAAAAGCGATTTCTTCCAGACAACCTTTGGATGGACAGGATCGCAAAAAATAGTAAATTGTGTGGTTTGGTGATGCAGAAACAATATTTATAAAAATATCCATATTTTATATAATATAATTAGAAATAAACAACAAATAAATACAAAAAAATACGAATGTATACTACATATATAAATGACACGAACTCAAAGATTAAGATAGTGACTGTGTACAAGTTTCTGAAAAGCAGGTAAAGACTGGGCGCGTCTCACTGACAGACGTAGGGCATTCCATAGACGGACTGCTTGGATACTAAACGACCTGTCCATAAATTTGCTATTATGGGCAGGCATTTTTAATGTAAAATTGTCTGATGATCTCAAAACTTTCGAATGGGAATAGTGAAGGAATTCAAAACGATCCTTAAGATAAGAAGGATAGGAAGGATTAAAGAGAACATTGTAAAGAAGTGACAGAATATGAGCATTCCGACGAAGACGGATAGGAAGCCACTTCAGCTTATTACGAAAACAAGATACGTGATCATATTTGCGCAAACCAAATATGAATCTTATACAAAAGTTTTGAAGACGCTCAAGTTTATCAAGTTGCTTCCCAGTGAGATCAAGATAGCTGACATCTGCATAGTCCACAATTGGGAGAAGAAGAGATTGAGCAAGCGCAATTTTAGTGGCAGTAGGTAGAAAGTTTCTTAATATGTTCAACGATCGGGCAGCTGCATAGAGTTTACGCCTAACCACCTGTATTTGAGGACCCCATGATAGGTTCCTATCAATATAAATTCCCAAGTCCTTGACTTTTTCACTCACAGGAATAAAATTTCCATTAAAAACAACTTGAGGTGCTTAGATATGTTAGATTTTCCAATCATATACGAACTTCCGATTAAAATTTGTATTCCGTGTTAAATTTTGTAGTCCCATTTAAGTTGGACGAGGATGAGAAGAACTGATTTAGTAAATCAATATTTAAATCTTTAGAGAGTACATTATTACGAGACTTTCCAACCCCCATTGATAAGAAAACTCCAGACTTTAGCCGCATCACCAATTTGTACTGATTTATGATATAGTGATAGCTATAGGATAATAATAGATAAGGAATAGATAGATATAGGATATAGTGGCGCTGAGCATCCCTACATACCCTATTGCAGTGATTTCGAATAGTGACATATTTTTCCCAATTTATAGATGTAGGCCTACATTTATATTTTGTCTTGGCTGGAGTTTTTTTATTTAAAATGGATTTTATTTCATCTGTCAGCTATGGTGAAGGGCGATGTCCCATTTTAATTATGCGAACTGGTGCATGTTTATCATAGAGACAGGTGAGGTAAGTCGTAAATATTGCAACTTTATCGTCAACTGATTCTGCATTTAAAACGGCTGACCAATCAATGTTGGAAGCATCTTCGCAAAGATTTTGTATATTCATACCACCAAAACTGCGTTGCAGAAGAAACTTAGACTTAATTTTAGGTGGCCGGACATTATAAGAGAGAAATATAAGATCGTGGTACGAGAAGGCATCGGCTGAACACTGACCATGCTTAACAGCGAGTTCAGAAGAGGACACAAAGATAAGGTCGAGCAATGACGGAGTAGCATTAGGAAAGTGATGAGTAGAATTTAAAGGCAAAATAGAGAGATTAGTGGAATTTACTATAGATCAAAGAGAGGATGAACGTTAGTCTTGTTTAAGCTGACAAGTATTAAAGTCGCCCATAATGATCGTGTGCGAATAAGAGGATACATTTTCTAAAATATTTTCGAAGGAAGTGAAGAAGTCAATTCGAGATGAAGGACAGTAATATACCCCCAGCAAAATTTTCGTGTGACTAATCTTCACCTCAATAAAAAGATGTTCACCTGCATTAAGCGGAGTTGGTTGAGATGACATATCAACAACAGAAAAGGGAATATACGCACGGAGATATATTGCCACACCTCCACCACCGCCAACAGTACGATCATTTCTTATGAGGTAAAAGCCAGGTAAAGAATAATTTGTGGAAGGAAGAGAAGGCTTAAGCCATGACTCAGAAACGAGAATAGCATGAATGAATGAATGAAAATGAATATCCTTCGAATCAAAGGTAGCCAGCATATCTGAAAAGTGAGCCGGAATGCTTTGGGCATTAATGTGAACGACGTTGAAATTATTGGGAACATCAGAAAATTGTGAAGCTAGTATTTCAGAGAGAGGCTGTAAGCTAGGGATATTGCCATCATCACTATCTGCAGTTTCAGTATCACTACTAATGTCTAAGAATGACATTACAAAATAACTATTAATGTTTATATTTGAAAAATATAACGTACACTAAGTAAAATACAATTAAAAAATAAGGTAATAAACTTCCTAAAACTAAGAACAAACAAAAAAAAACAAATAAAAATAAAATAAAAAAGTATTTTAGTGACCACCTGCCAGTAGAGTGTTTTTATAAATACAGTTTAAGTGCATTATCTTTACGACACTTTACTACTAAATAGAAAATAAAAAAGAGGATTAATAATATCAAGGTTTAAGTAAAAGAAAGAAAAAAAATCAATAAGTGCACAAAACAAACACCGTTATGGGAAACGCAACTGACAATGCGTTTGTTAACATTACGTTGTCGTTAAAGCGCGACATAACCTTATAATTGTGATATTAGTGTTAACATTATCTGTGGTATAACGTAGTATTCGCAACACAAACTAATAAGAGTACTATAATAACGTACACAACAATGGCTCAGAAGGGCTGGAACCCAGAGCCGTGAAGCCAGTTAAATAAAAATAAAAAAGTCACAACAATAATATACAGAATACTTTTCAGGCCTGGTCAACTCTGTATGGACAGAATGAAATACCTACGGGGGCTGAATTTTATTATTGCCATTTGTCAGATAAATGTCTTGTTTCATAATTAATAAGATTTTGCTAAAGATAAATTACACTCAAACATTTTGAATACAGAAATAACAATCCATAGGAAGATAACTATGCCTGTCGTATTTTTCTACATTATTATATTAGCATATCCTTGACAGTAAAAGAAAAATAAATGTTTTCTTTTTGTTTTGATTTTCAATGAGTAGAAAATTATATTTTTTTACTGGTAGCACCAAAGTACCTAAATGAGTATATAATTCTCATTTCTCATAATATGGCGCCGCCGTATAAATTATTGTTGTTCATGATTGGTTGTTATGTTTGTTTTGCTTGTGTCTTTTTCTAAGATTTTGCAAGTTTACGATGTTGAGTTGAGATTAATGTCCTTCGTTTATATGATGAGCAATGTGTTAGTCAATGATTCGTAGTGAAATACGAAATAGCGACTCTTAAAAACTACGCTGCAATGGCGGATAAAGAAAATAGAAAAAGTGTTTTAAGTGCAACAGCATACCAACCATTGACAACATTAAATTATTTAGGTTTCCAAAATTCGCAGTGAAGTATATTTTGCGGTACGTATACAATATACATATGCACTATTTAATAAGTTCTAAACTTAAAGTAAATCTCTTGTCCAACTTATTGTTTCTCTTTTACCATTTAAAAACAAATTATTGGTTTGTAAACCATGGGACCTACTTTGATAATATTTGTATTTAATAATTTTTAATATTATAATATTGATAATATTTGTATTATAGTATTATAATATTGATAATATTTGTATTTAATAATTTTAAGACAAAATTTTTATTATATCTTTTGTTTTCAGCTGTAAATTATGGGCGAAATATTATATTCCTTCCCAAGAGCAGTATACTACTTTAGCTTTCCAGACAAAGCTACATAATAAGCCCAGAATGCTGTGTGAAAAACATTTTCATGATGGTTAATTTAATGACGCAACCAAGAAAAAGCTCTTAAGAACTGCAGTCCCATGTGATGTAAGTAAAGTGTATAATGTATATGGTAATACGGTATGTATATAGTTTTCTTTAAGGATTACTCAGATATTTTATATGGGGATTACTATATTCAGGAGTGGACTTTGATAGACTGTAATGAAGATGATGATGATTATTCATAGGACCATCATCTGGATCTAACATGGATGGACAGATCACATACAGTAGTTTGAATCCTGTTAATTCTTTTAACTAATTTATGATAATCGGATCGAACAAAGCATCCAAAGGATTGAAGTCTGTAAAGTTAGCACAAGCCTTTCCTTACATTATTAAAAGTGCAACACACTGCATATTATTTTTAACAATCAAATTTTATTTTAAAACAACAACAAACCTTAAGAAAGTTCTGGCATTACAATATATGTATTTTTATATTTTTAAGGGCACAACTTGTACAACACAGTAGAAATACATGCATCAAATGGTTCTCAAACAATAGATAAACACAAGATTTCTTTTTACATAGTTATTGTATTTACTATCTTATTTTGTTATATTAATTGTAATAGTGGGTGTATTATAGAGCAAGTTGGATGAACAAGATCCATTCATTTATTTTGTATTGGTAGAAGGGTAATGTAATGCCATGAGTAGGGACTGGTTTACTATGAAAGTAATGTCAATGAATATAATGTTAATTTAATTTTATGATACTATAATTTATTTCAGTTTTTATTTATTTCTTGACTAACAAAGTGTATTCCCATTTTATTTTGTGGAATCACAAGCTGGTCCCTTGTAAATTATTGCTGCAAAACCACACAAGCAGGATCTTCAAAACGGACAACATTATATCCATTGAAGAACAACCACAAACATCAAAGCATAACACATAATGTTAAACCTGAAAAAGAAAGTACTCTATATCAAAATGTTTAAAATAAAATAAGGAATATTTTATTAATTTAATATTTAATATGTTTTATAATTTTGAATTAAAATTATTCTATTTATAAGCTGCACTCAATACTTAATATATTGCATATTTTCATTATCAAATTTTGTCTCTATATCTAGAGACAAAATTTTTAGTGTCAATTCAGGGAAATAGATAGACAACCAAATATTATCAAAACAAAATTATTATTTGTGAACGTTGCACTTTGCACTTGTGTGTAGGAGCTTATTTATTAATTAACTTGTTTTTGATTAAAATATTGATATTTCGGTTATTGTAGACATTCTGTAATTTGTGATTGTAAATTGTTTATCATTGTTTACTTAATGTTGTAATCAATATTGATTTTCTTTTCATGTTTAAACCCATCAAATGTCTTTATAGAAAGAACTAAGCTGCTGGAGAAATTTTGTTTCTTAAGTTATGTATGTTTTTTATTTTAATTTGTATTTTATTTAGAATAAATAAATAGAAATTTTGTAATTTTTGTTCTTTTATTTAGCGCTGGGATAGACAACCCAAAAATACCTCAAACAAAAAAAAACAAAAATGACCACATTCAAATTTTCCCGCCACACGAGAAGTGCAGGAGGCTGACGATAGATGGAGCTAGTGGTTATATATTTCATTTCTTATACTTTGTATGAAGTTGTCGTTCTTCTCCGATAGGAGTAATAGTGTTCTGTGATACTTTTACTCCTAGCAGATTTAAGATAATGTTACACATTGTCAATAAGTAATGATAATGTTTCGCATTGTCAATTAGTAATGATAACCTCATAATTCTTCTTGACCTCATAAGTCTTGTTGATTGATGTCGTGAAATGGTTCAAAGAATTAACGGAGGTGACTCAAATGCTGTGTTCGACATACTTACGGGTAACGAACGTTGGATTTATCATTATGTCCTGAAACTAAGAGACAGTCTGCTGACTGGGTGTTTCCTTCCGAGAAGTTGCCAACTAAAGTGAAGGCAGGTCGAAGCGTGGGTAAAAAGATGGTTGCCCCGTTCTTCGAAAGGGCAGGTCATTACGCAACAATATTTTAGAGGATCGAAAAACAGTTACTGCAGAGTGGTACACTAACAATTGTTTGCCACTTGTCTTGGAAAAAGTTCGGGAGAAACGACCTCGCAGTAGGATCCTTCTTCACCACGACAACGCTTTGTCGCACACCGCCGAGCAAACAATCGACTACTTGGCGACGTCAGGCGTGGAATTACTGGGTCACCCGCCCTGTAGTCCCGACCTCGCACTTTGCGATTTTCATTTGTTTCCGAAAATAAAAGAAAAACTTCGAGGAAAACGTTTTATAGACGTCGAGGAAGCAGTGGCTGCGTTTCAAAATGCCGTCGAAGAGACCCCTAAGGACGAGTGGGCAAAGTGCTTTTCTCAGTGATTTCATCAGATGCAGCGATGTATTGATGTAAATGGACACTATTTTGAAAAGATATAATAAAATTAATAACTTGCTAGCTTGTTCAGTTTTTGATTTTCTAAGAACGTACAGTGTAACCCTGGTAATATTGATGATTGCGCAATGATTAAACGAAAACTTGAACGAGTAAAATTTTTATTACACCATATTTCGCCGTGTAAGGTCAGTATTGCGCAATATTTTAGTGTGTTTCGTCTTGACGAGGAGAAAACCCACGCGTGCGCAAACATGGCGGAAAAAGAGAATCCAAAAGTTAAGTTTACGGTAAAAATAAATACTCCCAACAGTTACGATAACTCCATCTCTGACATAAACGTCGTGGATCTACCACGTCAACTCCAACAATTTACAGCAGCACGCCATCGCCTCGGTATTTTATAAACTATTCTCTACAGCAAGAATCTGAACTTCCACCTGAGTCGCTGCCACATAATCAGCAGAACATGTACATTCCAACAGGATAATAAGCAGAACATGAACAATTTTCAGCAGGAAAATTATGCTGATGACTCGATGACGAACGAAGGTTCATTATCTCTATATATACACTTTAATAAATAAGTGAAGAGATTAGGTATAGTCTTTATTTACCTTGATTAATTCCTTCAAAATATATATTATCGCATCGAAGGTTTCCATAATTATTAAGAAAAAACTTTTTTTTTTTGATGTTCCGTTGAAAACGTGGTATTGCTTTCCTCATAATATTTTTATTTTTTTTTCTCAATCAATGGCATGACTAATTCTAGTAAGTAGCTCTTGAAACTGTTCCAAGTTCAGTCGTACAAGTCTATTTCCTCAGTTAACATCAAGTTTTTTAAAAGATTATCGTGATTGAATTTCTGCCTTTTCTTTTCACATTTAATTTTAAAGTTTAATTAACAATAAAAAATAGTAAAATAAGATGTAAATTGAAGTGTACATTATAGAATGTAGAAAATCATTCGGCATCCGAAATGGAACTAGATTTCTAATATAAAATTTTGACTCGGGATAAATTACGTAAGAATGAGGTTCTTACCTCCTTCCCCTCCCTCAAGACAAGGGCATATAGAGATTTTTAAGCCCCTCCGGAGCCTTACGTAATTAATGGGCCCTTGGGAGGAAATGAGGAGAAATTGATATATTATGATGAAATTTTTATACACCACCTCCATCATACGCTAATAACGGTACAACAATTACGTCACAGCCTATCAAAAGTCCACTACTGAACATAGGCATCCACCATAGACTGCCTCATAGAGTCTCATATTTGCCATAGTTGCAACGCTCGGCAGACTTTTTTGTTTCAAGTCGAATATAAAAATATGAATAAATTCAATACGAAAGAATTAGGTAGGTACTTATATCGTCCCGTGGGTGACATACGAGGCGACAGAGGGAAACAAACCTGGATATGGACACCAGCGTCATCCTTATAACAACTAAACAGAAAACTGCGTGGTTGCCAACTCGCACGCCAGCTGTGGCAACTATGGTAAATATCCCCCCCATGAATCGATCTACAGAGGAGATCTCAGCAGTGGACTTTTGCCAGGCTATAATGGTTATTGTGCTTCCTCATACAGCCTTATGAAGAAGCTCAAGGTCGCTCAGCGAGCTATGGAGAGGGCTTCGCTGGGAGTATCTCTGAGTGATAAACTTAGAAATGGGGATATACGTAGTAGAACCGGAGTAACCGACACAATCCAACGCATTAGTAATCTGAAGTGGTAATCGGCTTGCCCCATAGCTCGAAGAACCGACAACCGTTGGCAAAGATAGGTTCTCAAGTGGCAGTCTCGTACCGGCAGGCAAAGTGTAAAGCTCCCTTCACCAGATGGAGTGACGACATTGTAACACATGCAGGATGTCGATGGATGCTGGCTCAGGACCGTGGTTTGTGGCATTCCTCGGAAAAGCCCTTTATTCAGTAGAGGACTGGTGAAGGGCTGTATGTGATGATTAACGGTTAATGTCGCTTTGTCCATACCGTCGCTCGCTAGGGTCCTCTTCCCCGGTTTTGCTTCGTTTGAGACGAGCCAGCCAAGCGGCCAGCTGAGAGAAGTGCAGCTGCGATCGGACCGCGTTCAGTAACCACTGCGATGATGTGAAGGCCGGTGCCTCATGGCTCCTGGAAAACACCAATGGTGATCACCACCATGCTGTTTCCAAATGATTTCATATTTAATAATTTATTTACATAACATTGAAAACCCGGTCGAGCCAACCCATTCATGCTACAATAATATAGCTGTAGCGTGGCTCTACCACGTGTAAAATATTTGTTATATTTTATTCATTGAATATAACAAGTACTTTATGCTCTGTGGATTCGAGTAAATGGTACCACTAGCTTGTGTCTGTTCCTAGTATTTACAGAATGAATATCATCAACTTTTTTTATAACTTCTTTTAATTTACACATTCGTAAATGCATTGAGGGGTCAAAGTTAATTTATTAATTTATTCATAACAACTCTTAAGGTTTTAAGTCGTAGATTGCTCTTATGATCATATTCTGTACATATACAAGATTGTGAGATATATGTGCACGGTAGAGCGTAGGATGCAGGAGTAGGCACTGACTTGTTCTGGAGGGCCCGCATGGTCCAGCGCTCGAGGAGCAGTGCACGCTGGCGGGCGTGCAGCGCGTCGTACGCGGTGTCGTCGTCCGCGCGCCCCAGCCCTGCGCAGCACTCCTCGCACTCTGGCGCCAGCAGCACCTGCAGCCAACGTCACCGCACTCCTTGGTCTATGGTACGCACAATTGCTCATCATGTGCTTCCAGGTACGAGTCCCGGGTTGACCACACGTATGATAAATTACTACCCTATTGGTTAAGTGGAACTCGCGATTGCTAATCATGTAGTTTGAGGTTCAAATCCCTAGTTGATCACACGTTTAATACATTACTTTATTATTCCGCGGCAAAGCTTACTATGTAGCGGCGTTAGAATATCCACCAGCCCATATCGTCCCGCGGGTGTCGTAAGAGGCGACAGATGAAATCTAAAACATACTGACAACTTCCTGATAACAATCCAAAATAAATAAAAACTGCGGTTGCCTTTGCGTGTTAACTATAACAGAATACCTTTTATGTGGCAATCAATGGGGGAGGCCTATATTCAGCAGTGAACCTGCGATAGGTTGTCATTAATAAATCCCAAATTAATGTTCTCATTTAGGATATAGGCGGGAATTCAGGCTCACGGATTTGTTAGCAATTCGGTGATCGAACAAAGTCTAATTCCGAAGAGGGTAGTAAAAGAATTCGACCAATGTGAATGTGCGTGTGAGCGAATGTAAGTCAATTAGACTTCTTTGTGGAATTGTATACCGCCGTAGATTTCTCCGGTCCGATACGACTTAAGGACCCTCAAGAAAGGAAACTACTCCACCATGTGTCGGTAGTTGGGACTGCGGTAAAGTTTTTGTAACACAATGTCACATATAGTTGAGAAGTTAGTTTAAAATAAAAGTTTATCAATTTTTAGAGATTAATTACAGTGGACTCCCGGTAATCCAGCACCCCCTGTATCCAGCACATGGTCTATTATTATTGAATATTGATTTTGACAATCTTCGCTAACACATGATTGGACAAGTTATAACTTGTACGCACCACCACTATTGTGCCCGACGCGTAAATTTGATTCTGAAAATGGGTGAAAGGTCATAATTTTCCTCAAAAAGCGTTATTGCTTCTTTGTAACGCTCTTAAATTGATTGATTCATAATTTTTGATCTTTTGACATTTGTTTGTACACAATTATTTCCTAATGTAAAGTTATTGCATATTTTCTGTAAGTTCTATAGCATTAATGACGTTAATTTTATAATAAGACGTAAGCTCTCTATTGTGCTCTCTTTGTTTAATTTACTAAATTTGACATACATATTGAAGTACGATTTGTACTTCAGAGTACAAATCATACTTCATTATGTTATATGTAGTATATAAATAATAATATAACATAGAATCTTATCGCTGGATCTGTAATTTGTCGGATTACAAGATACTCTTTCGTAAAAAAATCCGGACAATAAGGGGTCTTAGTTAGCTCTTATAATCCGACAAATTCGATAGTTCGACACTGCCCTGCTGCAAAATGTTTGTCGGATTACCGGGGGTCCACTGTATATTTATACACGAAACAATACCTCAGGGGTTTAATTCTTTGCATATTTCTAACTTTTTTTTCTACATTTGGGAATAAGTATCCGTGATTTGATTTATTCATTTCTAATACACCTAATTAATATAAAAAATAACTAATATTACATTAAGAAACATTAACCCTTACATTTTCCTTACAAATTAACTTCCTCGTTATGAAATCTGTCAAATATTTCACCTCACTCTACAGTGGCGCCGCGATGGTGACATAAATTTCGTGGATGCCCTCATTCTCTTTGTGTTGCAGTTATACGTGGGCGGCGGTCTACTTACCTGATGATAAGCGAGCATGCGGCTCTTACCCCACAGCTATGAAAAAAATATGCGTGTGCGTATAAATATCCTGCATATCTTAACAGGTCATCACTCCATCTAGTGGAAGTCGATGGATGCAGGTGGCTCAGGACCGTGCTTTGTGGCATTACTTGGGGGAGGCCTATGTTCAGCAGTGGACTTGTGAAGGGCTGCAATGACGATGATGATGATGTATAAATATCCAAAAGGGGGTAATTTACCTCAATGCATACTGGGATCTGTTCGTTCCATAGTGCCTGCACGTGGCTGTCCAACTGGGCTTCCACACCGGACTTGGGTTCCGCTGGCTCGGCGTTCTCCTGATCCACCTGGTCAAATTAAACATATATAATTATATTTAACATATAACATAATTCGACGTGTAAAGACGACTATGGAATATGCCAGAAAAATGTTTTGGCTTCTTTTTTTAAATAGAATACGGGTGACTGGCGAGTACACAGTCCACCTGATGGAAAGTGCACGCTGCGGCCCATAGACATCTACATCTATCCTCGATTAAGAATTATAATACAGAAGCGTTGTCACCCCTGAAGACGATGATGGAATGCTTCGTTACCTTTAAAAAGGGTCTCCGGTTTTCTACACTAACCATACGAAACACAGCAGCATTAAGCTGCTATTTCACGCTTGTATACTGTGAGATACCAGATCTGATGTTCTGACGAACCGACAAGTGAGAGTCCGTATATCTTTAATATGAAATAACTAATAATAATTATGGGATTTTTTAAAGATGTTAAATAATAATCAGCTAAGAATTTGTTAAGTGGTCTTAGTGGTCAGGCACAGCAGTTTATTTCGCCTGAGGATTTTTTTTACATAGGATAGGGTGACAAACAAGCACACAGTCCACCTGACGGTAAGCGGTTGCTGCGGCCCTTATACATCTTCATCTATCCTCAGATACGAATGAAAACGCAGATGCGTTGTCACCCGTGATGGAATGCCTTATTTCCAGCAAAAAGAGTATCCGGTTCTCTACACTCACCATACGAAACACAGCAGCGTTAAGCTGTTATTTTGCGCTGGTATTCTGTGAGAGAGTGGTCCATCCCCGGTTGAGCCGACCCATTCATGTTACAAGTATACTACTAATATAGCTGCATTTTTTTATAGGATAAGGGTGACGAGCACACAGTCCACCTGATGGTAAGTGGATGCTGTGGCCCACAGACATCTACATTTATCCTCGTTTGCGAATTAAAATGAAGATGCGTTATCACCCTTGAGGACTAAGATGGAATGCCTCGATTCCAGTAAAATGGGTCTCCAGTTCTCTATACTCACCATGGCTCTACTACGTATAAATATATCAATATAGATTACTAGAATTCTGGGTACACCCTCACGACACCCACTTCCCTATAATGAATAAGGTAATCCTAAGGCAACAAGGAAATCGGTAATTTATCACACTTAAAATCTGACCTGGCTGGTAGATGGATTGGCGGCGCGCAGTTTGGCCTGTAGTCGATCTGCGACGGGACTGCGCGCGCGAACAATGAGGCGGCCGAGTTGCCGGAGGAGAGAGGGCCCTGAAGCCGGTGGGGTCACCAGCGGGGCGGCCAGCGACTCGCAACTATGCATCTGTGGACACAAAATTTACCGCTGTAGCGTTTTTTTATAGAATTATAATGGTAAACGAGTACACAGTTCACCTGATATGGTAATTGAATGCTGCGGCCCATAGACATATACATCTATCTTCAATAATGAATTAAAATACAGATACATTGTCACTCCTGATGACTAAGATGGGAAGAGGAATGTCTCGTTTCTAGTAAAAGGGGTCTCCGGTTTTCTTACCATACCAAACACAGCAGCATTAACCTGCTATTTTACGCTGGTATTCTGTGAAAGCGTGCTCCTTCCCCAGTCGAGCCGACCCAATAGTGGCTAACAACCACCATATTATATTGTAGCTTGCAGACGTACATATACCAGCCGACAGAGCTCTTATTAAGAAAAAGATACCCGGAGCACATAAACAACTGCAGGTAGTCCAATTTCAGCAGCCATGGATAGGGAAAAGTGGAAAACTGGAGGAGACCTATACATGTAAAGGTCCATATAAAAATTAGATAAATAATAACAATTCGTTAAATACGATGATGTGTCAAGAAGTAGGCATTTATAATAGATTGTAATGATAATTTATTTTATTATAACGTTTTTTTCTAACTGAATATCCCCGTAACCCCTGGGACACGCGCTCGTCCAACAATTGCAACGATAAGCTAATCTTATCTGGTCATTATGTTAACGGTCGATTACTGATAAGGAATGTTACATACTGATAGTACCAGGAACCCATAGATACAGATAGGGAACTGCAATCGCAATAGATAGCTGCTCGCGCTATTGAGGTTAGTGTGCAATGGTGTCAATGTAAAATGAATGATTGTGTGTACACGACTTTAATTATTTATGTTAGACGTTTTGGCGATATTTTAAAAATAGCTAATGACGTATACGAAATCTACACACACATATATTCATATATATAATTAAAGCGAAATACCACTGACTGACTGACCGACTCATCACGATATTTCTAAAACTATTCACACCCGATTGACTTGCTTAGTATAGTTGCTCATTTCGCTATGTAGACGCTCACTAAGAACAGATTTTGCGTATAATCCCATGAAAAAAATGTCTTGATATTTTACATCTAGTTTCCGCAATAAAATATTATCGTGCGCGCAGCGAAGCCAGCGGATATCAGCTAGTATTGCCATGCTAGCGACGCGCCCCGACTTCGCCTGGATTGGTATTAATTTGGCGTTTTTAAATTTAAGATAATCATCAAAGACTATAAAGATTTTTTGATTTCTCAAAAAAAAAATCAAGTTTTTCGGATAACATATAAGCCTAGATCGCTCCTGGCATTTTTCTCTAAGGTACGTGAGGGTAATATGGTCACCTTAAAGTATGCCGCCCTATAAAACCAAAACTAGGTGAAGGGCAAAGACAAAAAACTAAGTCGCATACTATAAATAATGTAATAAGAAAAAAATAGCAAACAAGCTTCGGTAATAATTAGGAACACTTATTTTTTTAAGTGTTCCACTTAAAGAAACTAATTACACTTCACAATAATATAATCCACTGAAATATTTACTATATAATGTCAACTGTCAAAATGACGTCGATAAAGCAGCTACCTCTTGACCCTTTATTATTAGATCGACCGATGAAGAGCTATCGTATCACAAAGCCATCTATGCAAACAAGGCTGCAGGTTTTGAGTTATAAGAAAGTGACTATATTAACCAGATGACCATATTACCCTCATGTACTGTATATGTTCACCAAGTTTCATAAGAATTGGTTAATTTCGAAGATTTTTCCGGACAGACAGACAAACAAACAAACAGATAAAAATTTACGAATGAGTATTGATGTGTTGACGACCTGCAAATAACCTCCTCAGCTCAAAAAAAGCCAGTTATTTCGATATTAAAGACAGACACTTCAATTGTATTTATTGGTATAGATATGATCACCAATTTCAGAGAAGAGAACTCCATCACCCAGTTTCATTGCGTGGGTGTCGTAAGTGGTCACCTCTGGAAAATCCAGATCTCACATTTATGGGAAATGACAGTAACATCTCATGGACATTGGACTTCATGACCATCAATCGTGGTAACGACCACCAGACAAATGAGGCAGGCGATGAATGAGCTGCGATAGCCACTTACCAGCAGTTATAATAGAATAGAATATATATTGTACAATACAATATAATCATTTTTATTCAAAATTGGTTACATGTTATTCTTATAGAAAGTCATTTTTTATTTTATTCAAAGCTTTTATTTAACTTCACTTGCATGTCCTGAAATTGCAATGAATATTTCACCAACTTCTACTGAAGTTATCGGGCAAAAGGTACACACACATTTGGTTCTCGTGACAATTCACGATTTCCCTAAATGCCGCTATTTTTTCTAATATGGCGTACGTTAAAAAATAGCGATTTGTCATTTCCACAGCAACCACATAAGCGAAACACAAATAAGTAAAATGACGTTATTCTAAAACCAATATGGCGGACGTCTCAAAATCGCGATGTATAATGCCATAGAAACCCCTATGATATGGGTTTTCTATGTTTTAGAGAATTTAAATAAGAAATTATTTTTTTAAATGTTTTTTTACTATTAATTTATTACCTTTACGAAAAAAACCTGTGAGCAGGGAAGAACCAGTAAGAAATTCAGTTGGACCGTAAGTTGTCACTTTAAAGTTATTATAAAAAATATTAAGTTCTTAAATATTTTACTTACGATCCCAAGTTTGTACAAAATCCGTGCCCAAACACGCAGTTTAGAGAAAAGTTATGCATTACATATTTATTAATTCAGTTTGTGTTTCGTATGGCGTTGACTCCGATCAGCCGTAAAAGGCGCAAGGCGAAAGGCGCCTTGACAAACTTGACCCACATTACGTCCCCAGCGGACCAGGCGTATGCTGATTACGGTCACGAAATTTTCTACTGGCGAACCTCTTTAGATTTATTACCTTTCAAAGAGGGCTAATATTGTTACGCCAGATGGCTCTAGTTGGTACTAAGGTCAATTTATTTGTTACGTTGGTCACACAGTGTCAATAGATTTTCCGTTTCTGGTATAGGCATGGCGTTGTCAGATGTCCGGATAAAGCCGGGCACAGTCAGGCTTTTGGTTGCGTGTGCGGCCAAATTAGACGGCGTCCGGCTTTTGTTAGTCTTTTTAAATTTGACCATTTCTTTACATTTTTCATATACTTACATACATACTATTGCAATCATCGAAATTAATATTGTAATGAATATTGAAAATTAATAATAAAGAAGACTGATTTATTCAATCGTTGTTATTTCGTTAAGGGGCGTCCATAAATTACGTGAGATGTTTAAGGGGGGGGGGGGGAGGTCGAGTCAAATCTCATCTAATCTTACGTTGGAGAGAAGGGGGGTCTCGGCAAATATCACGATCGATCTGATTGAAACAAAAAAATTATACTATTTTGGTCCCTTTAATCCAGATTGTACATACTTAAGATTTAATCTTAACCGTATATCGTAATACGATTAACCACTACTGAAATATCAGATTGTCAAACCTATGGTCAAGCGAAAGAGTATAGTAGGTTTGGCCAAACACAATTTCTCTTGAGACCGCGCATGATTCTCCATGGACTGAATTAGAGTGGATATTCTTTTTTTAATCACAGTAGTCACGATTTATGTATTCTATTGTTCAAAATTTTATTACACTTATAACTCTCAGCAATATTGATTACTAGTCTTAACTAGTCGTAAACAAAAGCACGAAGCATTTTTTTTCTTTTTACAATAACAATCCAACGCGTTTACGTAAGAAACCCACATTTTGAAAAATCTCATGTGAGATTGGGGGATGGGGAGGGGGGTTGAATAAAATCTCACGACATCTCACCAGGGGGGAGGGAGATACTGTCAAAAAACACTTCACGTAATTTATGGACACGCCCTTAGAACTTAAGAAGATTTTACGGTAAATGATAAAAAGCATTGTTTACTTTAAAAAAATGTTTTTACTAAGACAAAAAAATAAGGGTGTCCGGCCTTTTTATCAAAATTTCCGGCAAAACTCGCTGGTTTGTCCGGCTTTTCGGTTTTAAGACCTGGCGACCCTACTTGGGACTAAGGTCAATTTATTTGTTATTTTGATCACAGATCACACAGTGTCAATAAGTTTTCTGTTTCTGGTATAGGTATATACACAAAACAATGCTTCAGTGCTGTGTTTTTACGTTATTTTTTTTAATTCTTCTAGTTTCCACGACGACGACTCCATGGCGCAGTGGCTTACCAATGAGTGGATGCGTTGGGGGTCGCGGGTTCGAATCCCGCACGGAACAAGTATTTGTATGGTTTACAAATAGTTGTTCCGGGACTGGATGTTTGTCCTTGTGCAATTTATGTTTGTAAACTGCCCCCACGATACAAGAGAAAATCTTAGTGTAGGAGTAACGTTTAAAAAAAACAAAGTTTCAGGAATATAGGGAGTTTGATTTATACATTTCTAATCTAGTTCATATGAATCATAGCTACAACTGAGCTCGATACAAAATTGTAAAATACTTCACCTCTTTCGTAAGTGGCGCCGCCCTGGCGGCAGAAAAAGTCGTGGATTCCTCATTATTAAAAAATAACTTTGCTCGATATGAGTTTTTTTTCTTTATAAATGTAAACCAGTGCTGACTAGGTACTATCCCACATGATGGCGAGACAGTGGAAGATGGTAAATCGCACTTAGTTTAATAAAAGCCTATTCACTCTTACATCGAAGATACTCACATTGTAATCGGATGGAAAGACAAATACCGGCAAATGATTCTCTCGGTTCCACTTCTCTGCTGCACGCATAACAAACGAGGAAGCAGACCCTTTCGTTGAAATGCAACATGGCGTTTGGTTGCAATGTCTTATACGACTATGTTTGGTATGTTGTTTGTAGAGAACCGAGGAATATTTTCACTGTAAACGAGGTATTGCATCTTATTCCTCAGAGATGTCAACGCATCTGCATTTTGATTGTTAATCGAGACGTCTTTGGGCATTCACTTACCATCTGTTGGATTGTGTGCTAGTTTGTTAACCTTATTCTACATATAAGAAATAGCGGGAATCAAATTCCAACGGTTCTGAGAACATTTTTCTTTTTGCTCTACAAATTTCTACCTACCTTACTTTGCATTGACTGTTACTTACTTCCATCTATTACCGCCGATAAAAGTCCACAGCTGATCACAGGCTTCCCCACAGATACTGCCTCATAGCCGCAGCTTTAAAATGTCTAATTTTAAGATGTTATCGGGGAGATGCTACTGGCAGTACCGTTTTTACCATAAGGGCACACGAGAGCCGGGCCCAGGGCCCCTTTCGTCACGGGAGCCCCCGTGACGAAAGGGGCCCTGGGGGGCCAAAGGGGCATCTGCCTTATTCGCTTATGCTATACAAACCAATTTTTTCGTTTTCAGGAAAATATAACCCGACAAAAAATTTAGAGTAAATGAGGACGTTGTTAATGACTTTCTGGCAACCCTGAGCAATGTCAAGCCACACATTGGCGAGTTAGCCGGAAAAAGTGGCATTGACAGATTTCCTAGGTAGAAAATATGTTGTTCCCCGTTAGCCATCTAAACGTTTTTGTCGGGCTGTACAGTCGACATACTTCTTAAAGCCCGGTTTTTTTTTAATTTTCGGCAATCTTTTTCGCAAAATTTCGTACTTTTTAATAAAAATAACACTTCAAAAGACTTAACGGCAAACGTATGATAATTTTCAACCACAAATATTAGATTTTATAGCAACTAATTGTTACGATACTTATTTTTAGACAAGTGAAACCTAAAATTTAATGTAAGAAATAAAAACAATACACGTATTAATGTTGTTATAGAATATTTTATTTTGTTGAAAAAAAGATTACGAAAGAAACATTAAAGTTTACATTTTCCTTGGAAATTATCGTCCCCGCTATGAAATCTGTTACATATTTTACCTCACTGTAAAGTGGCGCTGCCCTGGTGGATTTTTTTTTTTATAGAAGAGGGGGCAAACGAGCAATCGGCTCACCTGATGTTAAGTGACTACCGCCGCCCATGATCAACCGCAACACCAGGAGAATTGCGGGTGCGTTGCCGGCCCTTTAGAAAGGAGTAAGCTCTTTTCTTGAAGGTCCCCAGGTCGTATCGGTCCGGAAAAATCGCCGGTGGTAAACTATTCCACAGAGAGGTTATACGTGGAAGAAAACTCCTTGTGAAACGTACAGTGGTGGACCGCCAAGCATCCAGATGGTGTGGATGGTATCGGGAAGTTTGCCGTGTAGTGCGTCCACGAAATTTGGCGGCTGGGATTAATCCGAACAATTCCTCAGAGCACTCCCCGTGATAGATGCGATAAAATACGCAAAGAGATGCAACATCTCTTCGCAGCGCCAGTGAATCGAGCCGATCGGAAAGCACTCGGTCGTCGACGATTCGAGCCGCTCTGCACTGGACGCGGTCAAGTGGAAGGAGCTGGTACTGGGGAGCCCCAGCCCAGAGATGGGAACAGTATTCCATGTGCGGCCGAACCTGCGCCTTGTAAAGTTGCAGGCGGTGTGCCGGCATGAAATACTGTCCCGCTCTGCTGAGCACGCCAAGCTTTTTAGAGGCCAATTTGGCCTTCCCTTCCAAGTGACCACGAAACTGCACGCCACTCGATATGTCAACGCCAAGGATTCCGATACTGGCTGAGGCAACAAGGGGAGTGCCTTGAAACTGAGGGGATACGACAAAGGGGTTCTTTTTAGCGGTTAACGCGCAAACTTATGTCTTCTGGGGGTTAAACTGGACTAGATTTAGTCGTCCCCAATCCGAGACTCTGTTCAGCAAAGACTCGACTTCAGACACAAGTTTGTCCCGGCACTCGGAGACGTTTTCCCGAGAAATATTGGCTCGGCCGGTGTAAAGAGCATCACCAGTGCTGTCATCCGCATAGCAATGAATGTTACGGGTATGCAACATATCATTGATATGCAGAAGAAACAGCGTTGGCGATAGCACGCAGCCCTGTGGAACACCAGCATTAATAGGCTTGCAATCGGAGCTTGCACCGTCTACAACGACCTTGATGCTCCGATCTGCAAGAAAGCTGGTGATCCAATCGCACAATTTCTCGGGAAGCCCATAGGAAGGGAGCTTCGAAAGAAGCGCTTTGTGTCAAACCCGATCGAAGGCCTTCGCAACGTCCAAACTAACGGCCAATGCCTCCCCCTTGAACTCTACTGCCTCCGCCCATCTGTGCGTGAGGTAGACCAGAAGATCACCAGCTGACCGACCACGGCGAAAACCGTATTGGCGGTCACTAATCAGCTGGTGATCCTCAAGGTACCCCATGAGCTGGCAGTTTACAATGGACTCCATTGTTTTGGAGAACAAGGAGGTGATGGCGATTGGCCGGTAGTTGGACGGGTCTGAGCGGTCGCCTTTTTTAGGGATCGGGTGGACAAAAGCCGTCTTCCATGATTTTGGGACTACGCCTAGGGAGTAGGAGTACCGGAAAAGACGCGTTAAAACCGGTGCCAACTCTGGAGCACACGTCCTCAGCACAATTGGGGGGATTCCGTCAGGAAGATGCTCTCATTAAGGACATATTATTTGATTTTTACCAATGAACTATAATAAATATAAGATCATAGCAGAAAAATGTTTTTGTCATTCACTTTATGAAATAAAATGAATGATTTTATTCAACATAGATTATTATATAATACTTATTGAAAGTCATTTTTAATTTACCTTTTGTTACTTTCCAACAGGGCCACAAATTCTTGTGTGCCCAAGGGCCCTTGTATGACCTAAGACGGTTTTGGCTACTGCCCGGCTCCTATCTTAGTTTCAAGATAAAATTTGCATTGGATTTTACACAGCCCACTTGTTGGGAAGTGGATGCTGGCTCATAGATATCTACATCTATCCTCGATTAAGAATCAAAAGGCAGCGCGTACGTACATTCTTACACCGCCACTACATGGTTTTTACATCGTCACTACACGATTAAACGGAATATTACTCTAACAGTAGTTTATTTTTAGTTTATTTTGGATTTATTTGCGTAGAACGAACGAGATATGGTTAATGTATTCTAACCTAGTTTTCATTATGAAAAAATTAACACATGGCCGCAATTGAGTTTTTCCCGACGCTGCGTGTAGTCAGTCAGTAAGTACAACGTTGTGAAATATGTACAATAATCTGCCAATATCAGTCTATACATCCGAATCAAGTGCTGGATTATAATAGTAAAAAAAAAAAACATTTTTTCTATTCGTTTTAAATTTCCTTTGTTTACTAAAGTTATTCGTACACTAGAATATGCCCCTGTATAGTGAAAACGGTGATCAAACAAAAATTGCACAAGGACAAACGTACAGAACCGGAACAATTATTTGCAGGCCATACGAACACTCGTTCCGTACGGGATTCAAACCCGCAGTCCTTTGCCCAAACCAATACTACAACCGCCACGACACGGAGCCTTCAAAATCAATTGTTTTGTTGTTTTCAATCCAAAATAGAGCACAAACTGATTCCGTACGTGACGTATCGCATTCAAATAAAGATAGATACCATAATAATAATTAAATTAATACAATGAGTGCGTAACCGAAACACTTATCACCAAAAATCCTCAAACGAGTTATTCTTTATAACCAAGAATTATTTTCAGTAATTAGTTATGTTTGTAGCACGCACTTAGCATCAGGTGGACTGTGTGCTCATTCGTCGTAGATGCGTTGTCACCTCTAACATGGAGTATAATTAATAGTGAAACTGGTAAGGTCAACTCTCGCAATTCAAACTACCAGTTAAGTTTTAACAATAAATTAACTAAATCAGATCAGGACGTTGCAATGGTTTTTGAGAAATATTTTACTGATATTCCGATCTTAACCACTAAGTCACTGAATTCTTCTCCTACCGTCGCCGAATCATTACTTAAACAAAATGTAAATGTATGTACAAAGAATTTCACATTTCATAAAGTTTCATCAAAAGATATTGTAAAATATTTTAAGACTATTGATATTAAGAGAACCGCCGATCTGTGGGGGATTTCTGTTGAAGTTATTGCGTCTATAATAGATACAATCGCACCTCAACTATCTATTATTTTTAATAGTAGTATCAAATCTGGTGTGTTTCCTGATTTAATGAAGCATAGTAAAGTAATACCTTTATTTAAATCTGGTAGTACATTGGACCCCTCTAATTTTAGACCTATTTCTGTACTGCCAACACTTAGTAAAATTTTTGAAAAAATTATTCTTGATCAATTGTTAATTTTTTTTAATGTAAATAAATTACTTCATAAAAATCAATTTGGTTTCACAAGGGGTCGCTCGACAACCGATGCTGGTGTTGAGCTGATTAAATATATATTTAATGCATGGGAGAATTCACAGGATGCTTTGGGTTTGTTCTGTGACCTATCCAAGGCCTTTGATTGTGTTCACCATGAAACATTAATCAGGAAACTTCAACACTACGGTGTAAGAAATGATGCTCTTAAATTAATTATTTCATATTTAAGTGACAGAACACAAAAAGTTGTTATTAATAGTATGAGTTCTTCCGGGTCGATTGTACAAATGGGCGTTCCTCAGGGCTCAATTCTTGGCCCCTTTCTGTTTCTTGTATATATTAATGACTTACCTTACATAGTAGGGGATAACCATGATATAGTATTATTTGCTGATGATACTTCATTAATTTTCAAATTAAAACGACAGTTATTAAATTACGACGAAGTAAATAATGCTATAGCTAAGTTAGTCAATTGGTTTAATGTTAATAATTTGCATTTGAATGGAACTAAAACTAAATGTATGAAATTCGTAACTCCTAATGTTAAACATGTCAATACTAATGTAATTTTAAATGGGGAGGAGCTGAGTCTTGTCGATACCACCATTTTTCTTGGAATCACACTGGACGCAAAGCTTCAATGGCTCCCCCATATATCAAAACTAGCTAGCAGACTTAGTTCTGCAGCATATGCTGTAAAAAAGATTAGAACTCTTACCAGTGTTGAAACAGCTAGAATAGTTTACTTCAGTTATTTCCATAGCATTATGTCGTATGGTATTTTGCTATGGGGACACGCGACTGACACTGAAATTATATTTATTTTACAGAAGAGGGCCATTCGAGCAATATATAATTTAAAACCAAAAGAGTCACTGAGACAAAAATTTAAAGAAATTAATATATTAACTCTGGCCTCTCAATACATTTATGAAAATGTAATGTACGTACACAAAAATAAAAGTAGTTTTGCGAAAATAAGTGATATTCATTCTGTAAATACTAGGAACAGACACAAGCTGGTAGTACCTGTTACTCGACTCCACCGAGTCAGTAATTCATTCTTGGGGCGATGTATACGCTTTTACAACAAAATCCCAGAAAATATACAAAATTTGTCATACACAAAGTTCAAAAATGTTATTAAACTAAGTTTGTATAAAAAGGGTTATTATAATATTAAGGAATTTATAGATGATAATAACCCCTGGGAAGGGTGATCGCTACCAAGCTATTTCTAATTTATCTTGTGTTGTTGATTGTAAACATGATTGTAAGCTATTATTAAAAAAAAAAGTCCCGCTGGGTTTCTTGCTGGTTCTTCCCAGGACAGAGGTTTTTTTTTGCGAACCAGTGGTAAATTAAAAAAGTGACGTTCAATAAGTATTTTTATAATCTACATTGAATAAAAAAGTTTCTATTTCTATTTCTATTTCTAAGATGAAACGCCTCGTATCCTGTGAAAGGGGTCTCCAGTTCTCTACACTCACCATACGAAACACAGCAGCATTGAGCTGTTTTTTTTTACGCTGGTATTCTGTGAGAGCGTGGCGACGGCCGACCAATTCTATGCCTCTGCCACGTAGAATTATTGAAAGCGTTATGGGTATTCGTTTTAGAGAAATCGAATAGTGTTCACGTCGAATAACTTAATACTTTTTAACTCTGTTAAAAACAGTCAACCATTTCCAAACTATCATCACAACAATTACAAATAATCCTTAAATTAAAAAAAGTTCAATGTTCACAACTCCACCGCTAATCAACCTTTTAAAATTTACTATGCAAATTAAAACTACACCCAAAACACATTATTCTTTCTTAAATCCTTGGCAATGATAAAATTCAAATTAACTAGCTTGATAAACAAAGTGTAAACTGATCATTTAAAAATTATAAGCCTTATACCTTAAGCATACGACTGAAAATTGCTTATTAAATTCGTTATACGTATAAGCTCCTATTTTGGCAACAACTGTGTTGCCAACGCCCGGATTTAAAAATAGAACTCTTGTTGGTATACAACCGCTGCAGCGACTAGACACGATCACTTCTGCTGTACGTATTTCACAGAAAGCGCTTCAAGCGGTCGTATCCAGTCCGTATCGAGGGCGGGGGTGCAGTAGCAATGTGGGTCAAGGACTCCGCTTGCAAGCGACCACGCCCGGTAACGTATTCGATTGCTCTACAACGCGCGCGTTTGCGTTACATCTAAAGAGGTTTTTGTTCTAATCATTATTAGATGCATTATTTTAACGCAAACGCAGCGTGGTTCTTCTTCTTTATGCCATCCTGGTATTAACGTTATTAAAGGTATGTAAATATATTTTTGAAAGCAACTGTTGAAACTTGTTGATATTTAGAAAACCTTGTTGATAGACAAACCGTTACCATTACCGTTACAGTCTATTAAAGTCCACTGCTGAACATAGGCCTCCCCCATAGAGTGCCTCATAGTGGGGCGGGGGGGATATTTGGCATAGTAGCCACTCTTTTTTTTTCAAAACGTTACCTCCACACTAGGATTTTCTCCTGCTTCGTGGGGGTAGTTTACATACATAAATTTTCCTACCAACATCTAGACCCGAAACAATTATTTGTAGGCAATACAAATACTTGTTACGTGCGGGGTTAGTTACCGGTGTCTCACAGACGCGCCGTGACTCGGAAAGCACGTAAAGCCGTTGGTCCAGCGCCTGATCTCTCTCCGTTTGTATCGGTTTATCGTCCCACCGGACTATGAGAGTGAGGGAATAGAGAGTGCACTTGTGCTTGCGCATACACTTGGACACAATAATCCTGTCCTGCGCCGATATCTAGTCATCGATAACGCTGGCTGCCGTGACCTAAAATCGGTCTGGAGGACATTATTACATGCGGGGTTCGCGCTGCAAATCATTGGCAAGCCACAGCGCCACGGGGCGTTTGTTCACTCTCTATGCTCTCTAACCTATACTGCTTAGCGTTTCTTCTTTACTTCCGGTGTGTGTGTCACATTCAGAATGAGTGAGTCTCATTGAGGAATAAATAACGGTAAATTTGGTTCTGATTCGACTTCCCCCGCTTGTTTTCGGATTGCACTTGAATTGACCGTAAACCGTAATAAATACATCACGATTATTTGATTATGCATTTAAGTAGCAATCTTGAATACTTTCTGTTTAAATTAAGTTTCATAGCATATAATATTGCAAGAGCAATTTACATTATATTTGCAATTTTAACATATTATGTATTTAGCCGTGTAGTGGCGGTTAAGAATATCCACCACCCCATATCTTCCCGTGGGTGTCGTAAGAGGCGTCAGAGAGAAATAGGCAGGAGATGGGCAGCAGCATCTTCCTGATAACAGCAATAGTGCAATAAAAAACTGCGGTCGCCAACCCGCTTTTCAAGCGTGGCAACTATGGCATACATCCCCCCATGAGCAACGACACAAACAAACGGTCCCCAGTCTCTGGCGGCCCCGCTATTCCTGGCTACGGTGGCGACCATGGTAACGGCGGGGCAGGGGAGCTAAGAATCACCGGTGGAGGTTTGGTTGTCATCTAAATCGACTCAACCTGGCAACATTTAACACACACATCCGATTAGGAGGTGGAGGAAAAGTATGACGATATCTCTAAAGCCATGCATCCCTCGAGTGACAGCCTCGTATCGGTAGGTGAAGTGCAGGGCGAGCCCTCACTCGATGAAGTGACGACCTGGTAAGACATACAGGAAGTTGATGGATGCAGGTGGCACAGGACCGTGCTTTGTGGCATACCTTGGGTGAGGCTTATTTTCAGCAATGGACTTGTGAAGGGCTGTAATGATGATGAATAAGGTTGTATTTAAAAAAATTGTTAACGATTTAAAATATTTAAGTTTTTGTATAATTCCATGTAATTCGGACCGATACGACTTTGGGAACATCAAGAAAATAGCCTACTCTTTTTTAAGCGCATCTGCAATTACCCTGGTGTTTTAGCTGTTCATGGGCGGCGGTAGTCACGTACCATCAGGTGAGCCGCACCCGCATGCTCGTTTTTACCCTCTCATAAAAAAACCCCGTATTTATAAACGTGTGGTGGCGGTGTAACAATATCCACTAGCCCATATCGTCCCGCGGGAGTCCCAACAGGCGACAGAAGGAAAATAAAACGATGGGCAGCAGTATCTTCCCGATAACAACTTAAAATAAAAATGCGGTCACCGACCCGCCTGCCAAGCGTGGCAACTATGGCAAAATCCTCACGATGAGGCAATATATGGGGGAGGCCTATGTTGAGCATTGGACTTTTATATGCTGTAATGGATGTACTGAACAAATATTTATATCCCGTCTACTATACAATATCTCATGAGTCTTCCTGACTCCTGGCAACTCTACTAAGAATTTCTTGACGAAAAAACTCAATAATTAATTTTTTGGTCCCACCCGGTACTCGAACCCAGGACCTCATGATCAGCAGTTGCACTACTACAACCACTAGGCCAACGAGGCAGTCAAAGGTAAGTAATAGTAATAGTCGAGGGTAGGCAATAAACGGTACAGGTATATGATATGTAGTGAGAATTATAGGCATATGTTTGATATATTATTAAGTTATTTTTTATAGGATAAGGGTGACAAACAAGCTCCTCGCTACCTGATGGTAAGTGGTTGATGTGGCTCAAGACATCTACATCTATTCTAGATTGCAAATGCGTTGCCATCCCTGAGGACTGAGATGGAATGCCTTGTTACCAGTAAAATGGGTTTCCGGTTCTCTACACGAAACACAGCAGCGTTTAGCTGCTACTTTACGCTGGTATCCTGTGAGAGCGTGGTTCTTCCCCGGTCGAGCCGACCCATTCGTGCTACAACTATACAACTAATATAGCTGCAGCATAGCTCTACCACACACAACTTTAGTGCCAGGTTTATTACACGCTTCGTTTTCTTTTACAAGCCATTTTGAAGAAAATGAAGAGCATGAAAACATATTTTAAAACAAAATACCAATCCATGAGAACAGGTTTCCTTGTTTTCATTTTATTCTCAAGTTGCTGAATAAATATTTTGTAATATAAACCATTTTAACAGGCACCTTGTATGCAATAAAACGAATATTTACGAAAAATGACACGTTTCTTGAATATACGAAGCAGTCACTAGACACATGTTATTATAGCCCACTTAAAAAAGTAAAAGGTTCTCAACTCGAATGTATATTTAGTATATGTATGATAGGCTTGGGTAAAAATATCGTAATATCGATATTTTCTCATAAATTATCGATATATTTTGTCGATATTTTAATCGCGATATATCGAGTATCTAATCCGTATCAATTTCGATATATTTTAAAATTATATATTTATTTTATAATTTAACAGGCAAAACATTAAGCAAACAAAAGCAACTAAAAACTATCAATACGATAAATATCGATACATTTTTTCGCTTGCCTGTAATGTAATGTATGTATGTTATACGATAATGTTTCATCATCATCATCATTACAGCCCTTCAGAAGTCCATTGCTGAATATAGGCCTCCCCCAAGGTATGCCACAAAGCACGGTCCTGAGCCACCTAATAACAACAATAATATAATAAAAAAACTGCGGTTGCCAACCCGCTCGCCAAGCGTGGCAACTATGGCATATATCCCCCCATGAGTAACGACACAAACAAACGGCCCCCAGTCCCCGCCGGCCCCGCTATTCCTGGCTAGGATAATGTTTAGTTATCAATAATTGTAAATCGTTGTTTATGATCATTTTTTATTAGTTAGGTAACACTTCATAGGTCAATTCCACCCTTAAAGATGGGGAAAATAAGGATGAAGTTTTAATGTAACTATTGAGACTAAATTCTAGTTGATATTTTACTAGTGATACGAGGGTGACACTGAAAGTTCTTAGAAAATTAAAAACTGAACAAACTAGCAAGATATTAGTTTTATTATATCTTTTCAAAATAGTGTCCATTTACATCAATACATCTCTGCACCCGATGGAACCACCGAGAAAAGCACTTTGCCCACTCGTCCTTAGGTATCTCTTCGATGGCATTTGAAACGCAGCCACTGCTTCCTCGGTGTCCATAAAACGTTTTCCTCGAAGTTTTTCTATTATTTTTTGTTTAAGTTTGTCCAAATCTGCTGATAAGTCACTCTTTTGTCAGTCTCTATCATACGCCGCACAACACTGATGTTATCTTCAGTCGTCGTCGTAGAAGGCCGTTCCTCACGCAGATCATCGGTGAGATTAGTGCGGCCAAGTTTAAACTCATTAAATCAGTTGTAAACAGTGGCACGTGATGGGGCTTCATCGAGAAAGGCCTATCGAAAGTCTATCATAAATTTCTTGTAGACTTAAATGACATCGAAAGTTATAAAAAATCATTGTACGAAAATTTTCTCGCGTTAAATTTATGCTGACGTGACACACGACAATTTTCAATTTGCCGCGAAATTGTAAACAAATTAATGAAAAATTAATAAAATAGGTACATACACAATAATATTGGCAAGGAGATCCATTTTCAAAATTCGAACTCATTTTTTTATTACTAGGCTGCACTAAAAGTATCGGGAATGGAATATTTACACTGTTCCTGTCATATTAAAATCTTTTTAATTGAAAACTCCTTGGTTTTAAAAATCGAATACCATTTATTTATTTAAATAAAAACCGGCCAAGAGCGTGTCGGGCCACGCTCAGTGTAGGGTTCCGTAGTTTCCCGTCCGTCACAATAAGTGTTCCCACTTATGAGTAAGGTGGGTATCCATTATGTTCGCGCTCCAGCAGCGCTCCGCGCTCCTGCAACTGCTCCCGGTAGTGGGTACTGTTGTTTCCATCCAAGTTCAAAATGATTTTCCTAGAAAGTTCTTATAAAGTTTTACTTTTCAGATTTTTTTCATATTTTCTAAACTTATGGTTCAAAAGTTAGAGGGGGGGGGGGGACACATTGTTTTTTACTTTTAGAACGATTATTTCCGAAATTATTGACATTATCAAAGAATGATTCTAGTAAACCCCTATTCATTATTAAATACCTTTCCAACAATATATCTCACGTTAGGGTTGAAATTAAAAAAAATCACTTCCCACATTACATATAGGGGGGCTACCCTAATAAAACATTTTTTTCCAATTTTTATTTTCCCACTTTGTCGGCGTGATTGATACATATATTGGTACCAAATTTCAGCTTTCGAGTGCTAACGGTCACAGAGATTAAGCGAGGACGGACAGACGGACAGACAGACATGGCGAAACTATAAGGGTTCCTAGTTGACTACGGAACCCTAAAAAAGATTATCGGTCTTGTCACAAGGTTTTGTCAAACTTGTTTAGTCGTTGAGAAAATGGAATTGACTCGAGAGAATTCAAGAGCGATGATTTATTATGACTTTCGAAGTGGTTTAACACAAAAACAGAGTGTTGACCGGATGATTTCTGCATTTGGTGATGAAGCTCCATCCAAAACCACAATTTATCGCTGGTTTGCTGAATTTCAACGTGGACGTGTCAAGCTCAGTGATGATCCCCGTCAAGGTCACCCAAAAACTTCAGTCACCCAAGAAAACGTTGATGCTGTGCGTAAGCTGATTGAGGAAGATCGACATGTTATATACCGCGAAATTCAGGCAACTTTAGACATTGGCATGAGTCAAATACAAATAATCTTGCATGAACAATTAGGCGTAAAAAAGTTGTTTTCCCGATGGATACCGCATTCGCTCTGTGAAGAGCAAAAAGTGGCTCGCGTTACTTGGTGCGTCAGAACTCTCGAAAGATTCCACGCAGGATCCTCAAATGCTGTATACAACATCGTATCAGGTGACGAATCCTGGATATACGCGTACGAAAGAAAAAACCAGTCACGAGTTTGGGTGTTCGAAAATGAGTTAAAGCCAACAAAAATTGTTCGTTCACGGTGTTGCAAAAAAAAATGGTGGCCACGTCTCCAAAACCGGCCAGGGACAAAGAAAGGTTAATGCAAAATGGTATGCTAGCATTTGTTTGCCACAGGTCGTTTCTGAACTCCGTAAAGAGAACTGCAACCGCCGCATCATCCTCCATCACGACAATGCGAGTTCTCGCACCGCACACAGAACAAAAGAGTTTTTAGAGCAAGAAAACATAGAATTATTAGACCATCCGCCGTACAGCCCCGACCTAAGCCTTAATGATTTCTATACTTTCCCTAAAATAAAGAATAAATTGCGTGGACAGAGATTTTCATCACCTGAAGAAGCTGTGGACGCCTACAAAACGGCCATTTTGGAGACCCCAACTTCCGAATGGAATGGTTGCTTCATTGATTGGTTCCATCGTATGGAAAAATGTGTCAAATTTCGCGGAAATTACTTAGAAAAGCAATAAATACATTTTTAAATAGTAGTGTTGTGTCACTTCCTTGATTCCCGAAATTTTCAGTGCCGCCCTCGTATATCGTTTACAAGTGACCAGTTCTAAAAACTTTCAGTGTCGCCCTCGTTTTTATGATTGCACTCAAAATGATCATCATCATATAATAAATATTTTATTTAAAAGTAAAAGCGGACTTCATCATCATTATCATCACAAGTCAGCTGCGGAACATAGGCCGTATAGTTCATTCCTTGTGGGAACAAAGAATGAAAAAACTTTACAACATAATTCCACATTCTGACGTCGCGTCGGTGCTAAGACATTGTATATCCCTATACTCGGTTCCCCGTATCATTTTTCAAATAGAACCTGGAGCATATACCTACATACCTACACTATATCTAATTGTCTAAATTAATTTCACTAATAGTAGTGACGCTCAAGAAGGGAGTTTTTGGATTTGTTCAAGCGTGATAGATTAAGGTAAGATGGATTAATTACGAGCCAAAAAGAATTCATTACGAAAATCTGACGATTTGAGCGTAAAGTAAGTATGGGAGTGGGAGGGTTACAAAGTTGCAAAAAAAACCTTGTCTAGAAATTCTCGTGCGTGGTTAATTATTTTCCTGTAAAAGCAGGAAATAATGTAAAATTAACAAAAAAATATCTACCGATTTCCACAAGCCGAAATACTAAAAATCGTCTATAAAAAGCGTGCAGCTGGAGCAAAGCATACCCTTCTCCACGCCTCACTCTCTTTCACTTTTTCCCTATCTCTGACTCGCATCCTCGCCCATTCACAGTCACATTTATGATTATTTAGGTTATTGAGAAAAAAGTTCATACAAAAACTTTCATAAACAATATTTCTTGCAGTCAGATTATTAAAATCACTTAAAATAATCGTCGACCTCAAGTCGAACCTTCTGTATGATAATCTAACACTCAGTATTTCAATATGGCGATATCTTTTCACATTTTTAAAAATTCGCTACGAGTTTCCGAATCATCAGTCTTTTGAATGATTGCACGTTTAGCGTTCACTTAACATCCCATTTGAACCCCTTTTTGAACATCTGTAGTAGTTTGTAATAGATTTTTTATTTCTGAAAATCTGTAGACGCTTCCCCCACCACTGGAAGGGGAAACATTTAATAACTTTTTTTTCATCCTATCAACTAATGTACAAAATGTAATAAGTCTCCAGGACGCTCGAGTAAATCCCCATTTAGCATCATGGGCTCCCCTACTAAAAAGAAGATTCATTTACAACAGACTATGTTTGATAATCATACTCGTATAATGTGTATTAATTTTTGTTTCTCTTTTTTCTTTAATAGCTACACCTACGACAAAATCTCACCACTCCATGGATTGACTGGTAGAGAAATGGCATTAAGTCAGCTCTTTGTATCATTTTTTTTTAAAGGGACGCAATAAAGATTTACTTACTTACTTACTTACTTATCGTCACGCACAATCCCTAACGGGGTAGCCAGAGAGAACAGATCGCCAAGTGTCACGATCCTTACATACCTCTTTCGCTTCTTTCAGGTTCATTAACTTCTTCATACATGCACGTCTAGGTATCCGAGTACTCTTGACCCTCCCCTCTTCGAGCAATTTGCTCACATGGTCTTCGAAAGTTAGTCTCGGTCTACCTCGACACCTTTTAATATTTACTTTCGCTCTATGTATTTTCTTCACCATTCGGTCTTCACTCATTCGTTCAACGTGCCCAAACCATTGGAGTACGCCCCTATCAATTTTTGTGATAAGGTCATCTTTCAATCCTGCCATATTGCGAATCTCTTCGTTTCGCTTTCGGTCGGCTATGGTAACGCCACACATTTTACGAAGAGATCGCATCTCCACTGCATTCAACTTGCTTTTATGCTTCTTCTGGCATACCCAGGTTTCGCTGCCATATAACAAAGTCGGTACCAACACTGCGTTATGTATTGCAAGGCGTGCACTCTTCACCACGCCTTGCCTTTTTACTAATGCATTCAGGGCACCATTGACTTTGTTTCCGGCAGCGACACGCCCATCCACATCTGATGTGATTTACATCTTCCATCCCGGCTGAAAGCACTCCCCAAGTATACAATTTCATTTACCTGTTCTAGACATTCCTGATTTACCCATATTTCACATTTCGTTCTCTCTTCGTCCTTTTCAAATACCAGAACCTTAGTTTTATTAGCATTCAAACGGAGACCTTTAATTTCACATTCCTCTTTCATACACGTGACTAATGCCTGCAGTTCTGCTTCTGATGGTGCAATAAGCACTGCATCATCAGCATACAGCAGACAATTAACTTTTATGTCACCCAATTTCACACCCAAACAGCTATCTTTCAGCTTCTGTAAACAGCTGTCGAGATACAGTATGAACAGCCAGGAAGACATGACACAACCCTGTTTTACGCCCGCTTGGACGCTAAACATGGGTGACAGGTCATGCCCTACCCGCACACAGGCTTTACAGTCATAGTAAAGTGACTGCACAGCCCTTAACAATCGACCATCCACACCATATCCCGGCAACAGTTCCCACATTTTCTTCCTTATAACCTTATCAAATGCTTTCTCCAGATCCACAAAAGCACAGAAAATCCTCTGGTTAACACTCAGAAGCTTCTCCGTGATCATGCGGAGAGAAAACATTTGATCCGTGCATCCTCTTCCAGGTCTAAATCCGCATTGTGCCTCCCATAAGAATCTTTCCGATTTCTCTTGCATCCTGCGTGTCAAAACCTTCGAATAAACTTTACTTGCTAAACTGGTCAAGCTGATCGCCCGATAGCACCCGCAGTCAAAATGTGAACCTTTACCTTTATATAAAGGCACAATGACCGCGGATCGCCAATCATCCAGGACATCTACCGTCCGCCAGCACAAATTGCACACCGTACTTGACCATTTCAGCAGTAACTCTGTCTAGTCCCGCAGCCTTACCACATTTCAAACTTCGAATCGCACGTTCAATCTCTTTCATGCTGATGACCTCAGTGTCATCGAGGTCCGTGTCTGGCGTGCCAGTCTTTCGACTTCGTCAGTCCCATTTTGAAGCGAACCCAGAGAAGTCTTGAGTTCACAAACTTGTATTCAGTCATAAGATCGACCAACCGGGACGACAACAGCACTCCCACTCCCTGGCAGGCGTTCTCGCTTTCCGGGACTCCGGACCATATAGCTAACATCCCGCCAGGGAGCTCTTCAGTACCACTGCCTTTCCGTTTGGTCTCCGACATACACACGACATCTAATTCTCTTTCTTTCATTATTTCGATCAACTCATTCGTCTTATCTCTCATGCCCCCTCTAACATTCCACGTGCCAACTCTGCACTCCGTCCTCCACCTTCCGCCGTGTCGGGCTGTGCGTGACGGGTGGCGGTCCCCATCGCCGCTTTGCGCGCTGCATTCCACACCAACGGGGACGAGCTGGTGTGCGTCGCCTTGGGGGGACGCCCTAACCCTCGTTCGCATGGGTGCGCAGCTGTGTAGAATTGCAGCCCTGAAAAGGGCTGGCAGGGGTCGCGACGAGCACGCTTCTACAATGACCCCCAAAATATATATATATATATATATATATATATATATATATATATATATATATATATATATATATATATATATATATATATTTATAATACCTTAACCGCCATACCAGAATTTTTTGCATCGACGCAGTGTGCGTTGTGTACGTACGTTTGCTGTAAATGTGTGCGTTGGTATACTTAATTAATATTGGAAAGCAGATATACGTGCAAACCATCCATTATTTACGCGCTACGTTCTCGCAATAAACTTAGATAAGATACAGCTAGGGTTGCCAGACGATCGTCCAAAAAATTGATAGTGTTAGAGATTATAATGATAAGCCTCAAAAATTCAAACGAAAAATTATGCAGTCCTTTACTTTTAAATAACATTTAAACCTAGTTTTAAGTTTATAGTTGTAAGTTTTAAAAAACATATTCGTTGTCCACATTGCATGCCGTGGCAACCTTTAATTAAGACGACACTTAGATATAAACCTTCGTCTACGTCTTGTTGGTTGTCCTAAATAAATCAAAAAAAATTATGTTGCGAGTATATTATTTATGTGTGATAGAGCCATGCTATAGCTATATTGTAATAGTGGTACGAATGGTCCTTCTATTCTTCTACGGTCTGGAATACCAGCGTAAAATAGTAGCTGCTGTGTTTCACATAGTGAATGTTGAGAACCGGAGACCCCTTTTACTTGGAACGAAACATTCCATCGTAGGTCTCACGGGTGATAACGCATCTCCATTTTGATTATTTATTGAGGATACATTTAGATGTCTATGGGCCACAGCATTCATTTACTATCAGGTGGACTGTGATTACCCTTATTCTATAAAAAAATCGATATTCCCTCTGCTAGTTGAGTTTAAAAAGTTTAAAAATCGCGTCTAATTGATACGCGATGTTAGAGAAACAAAGTTACATAGCGTATTAACATTGTTTTTTCTTTATTAAATGTTGCTATTGATAACTTCATCAGCATTTTAAGGAAAACAATATGATAGTCTTTATTCTCATCCTATGTCCATTTTTTTATCTTATCGAATCCTCTCAACATAAAACGGGAACTAGCAACCCTAGATACAGCCATATATTGTTTGATGATTGCGACAAACTTAATTGGGACAATGTTTGTGATATGTTCCATTGCACTGTTAATATTTGGTTTCATGACCACTGAAGTGTTAAGGCAGAGGCCACAGCCGTTCCCAACTCTACACCTACACTGACGGTAGACAAGGTAGATTTTATCTGATAGCGAGTCCGGCATAATCACTAAATTCTAAACTTCCGCAGTGGAATATTCCGCGAAGGCAGTGAATCCCCATTATTCGACTAATCCTTTGTCGCATTATTTAATAAATTTCCCCTCCTTTCATTTGTCAAGATTAATACTAAGCCCCATCGTCGGTATACTTTCCTAAATACTTTTGCTTTGCAAGTTTATAGAAATAATACGTCCTATTACAATCCTCTTGTAAGAATGTGTCGCCTATATAATGACTTATTGATTAATAATAGTAAAAATTAGACATTTTTAATAACAAATTAAACAATTTCAAAAAATCTGTATTAGATATATTTTGTAAATAAGGCATTCAAGGCTTAAAATTTAAATATATAGGTTAATGAACATTATTTTAATAAAGATTTAATTTTTCAAAATTTTCCACAACATAAGTTCATAAATATAGTATGTTTATAAGTAAGGTTATAATTATTTGTGCTGTAAAATCGTTACTGTTACTTAATATCATGTTGTGTGCACATGTTTTGGAATACCATCCAGATTGTAACTTTGTATTTATTATTTTCAATTGTTCATATTTTTGGTGTTATTCTGTTTTGTGTACCTAAATAAATAAAATAAAATAAAAATAAAATAAATTCTTTTATGACTCTACGAGTATTGTCAGGAGGGTTTTGTTCCAGTTAGCCATTTAGCAGGTAGGTAAATTGGCATTTGTTGTACCGAACACCTGGCAGCGCTATGTTGCTTCATGTTACTTTTTACTTATAATTCACAGAATCAAAAGCATTTTGTGATAATAATTTAAAAGTAAAGTTATAATCAATATACATCCCAAGTTTAACACCGGCATTTTCTTATTTCCGAGAGGGTTAACAATTACATAGGAGACAGTGTGTAGGATTTATATACGATAGTTTCTTCCTCTCCCTTCCACCATCGGACAAGCAGACAACTTTTGTTGTCGACCACGCATTCGAACCAAACAGTTTTCTTCGTTGTTTGTAATGCGTGCAGCAATGGATTGAAATAATTTCCTACCGCCTGTCATTCCATTCATTTATAATGAGGATGTCTTCAAGGTAAATAGCTAAAAATAGCAATGCTTGCACTGCTCAATTCCGGTCTGAGATCCAGTATAATTACAGACTTTTTTTATGAAACTATGGTGCACAAACGAACGTACAATCCACCTGATTGGTAAACCTTAAGAATTTTCTGGTCCCTTGGTCGCCTCTTACGTCACCCAAAAGAGGAAATGGAGTGATGGATTTCATAACGTAGAGCCACCACACGGCAAACACATCATCGTCATCATTCACAAGTCCACTGTTAAACATAGGCCTCCCTCAAAGAATTCCACAAACCGCCACATCGACCGACTTCCTGCATGTCTTACAAGGTCTTTATTTAGTGGGGAGTGCCGCTCTTAAAACGAGTGATAAAATAAAAAATATCCCCTTAAAAATAAAAAATAAACAGCCTAGCTGCGACATTATACTAGGAAAGCATAAAACTAAGCGGTAACATCCACGCTCGCACACACTTAACGTAAATCTTATCATCGCAATCGGAAGGACGCCTACACAGATAGCGTGGAACAAGCCTTCCATTATAATTTATAACCGGTTATATTACGTAAACTAAATATATTTTGCTAACGGAACACTTTGAAAGTTTAGTTTGTACGATTTGATTAACGTTGCAAAACCTGCACGCGAGTGAATCTTTTATATGACAGAGTCACGCAGAATTTTGTAAAGACATGAAGGCTTTAATTTATTCAAAAATCATGAACCATAATTTAAATAACTGATCATTGGTAGCAGAACTCGAGGGTATCGTCTCTAGGCTGGCAACAATCATAGGTAGCAGCGTAGCCTAGGTATAGCAGCCTACTCACCATTACGGAGCAGTGTTTGCCACCTCAGCAATTTTGTCATTTTGACCCCATCTATAACTGACCTCCAATCTATCTTATAAGCCTTCTATGCAATATGCATTAAGTACCTTTTTATTTTTATTTAGAAAAACTATTTTATCAATTTTAATTTTTATCCGGTGGCAACACTAGCGGAGATTACTCTCTTCTATTTTCAATGCTCGCCAGAGGACGCCTTTTTAAAGGCCTATTACCTATATCGAACGTAATAATTACGCAATGGAAAATGACGATGTATGACGATGATATACGCAGCATACAACTTTCATTAAAATAATAAACCCACTGAATTAGAATTTGAAAACAATACCTTGGACAGAAATCAAACTCAAATCGTAGGTATAGTTTATACAGTCATTTAACTAGGAAAAGCGTTTACAATACTTACGCAAATCATTAAACATTTAACACAAAAAAAATCTCCGCAAAACGAACGCCAATATCTTTAAAAGATGCGGAAGCAAAACGCTATTCTAAATATATCAATGTTGACAAACATCTCGCACGCACGCATTCACATTCAGAATCGTGCGTCCCGCTCTAACAACAACAAACATGGCGGATTCACAAGTGGCGCAACCTTAGCAACGCACACGATTGCAAAAATCGTGATTAGCATTAATTATAATATAGATAGTGTTATTTTTATATATGTGTATATACTTTATATAAATGTAGTCTAATTTTACGGATTTTATTGCGTTTAATTCTACTTATTTTACGTAGAATTAAACGCAATAAAATCCGTAAAAGTAGTTTTATTCAAATATTAGAAACCATAATGTTAACCAATAGATTTCGTTTATCTAAAAGTTGGTGTACTATTATTTATTCGGTGCTAAAAGCTACTAGCTTTTAGTTGTTTGTTTTCTTAACTTTCCGCTATGAAATTCTCACAAAATCGAAAAGTTATGATGATGTTCGTATGTCTGTATGTATGTATGTTTGCGTGCGCGGACGCGCGTGCGCACACACGTGCATGCGTGCGTGTGTGTGTTTTTTGTAACGAAGTGCCCAATCGAAAAGCGGTTTGCGAAAGGACCTCGCTGATTAGATTCCCTGTGAATTTAGACCGAATCGGCACGGTAGATTCTGGAAAAAAAACCTCAAAAGTTCTAGTTTTTCTTATTTTCAAAAAAAATGGTTTTCTTGAAATTACTATGACGACCATGTCTTGATCAATTCTATGATCTATTCAGCTCTTCTACTCAATAAACGAGGTCGCAAACCGCATCGAAACCGGTTGATTCGTTTGAGAGATATCGTTGTCTAAAAGAAATTTTGAAAGTGTTTATTCAAAACAACTCGATTTTTAATGTATATTATAATATATTTATTATATATAATCTTCTTTCTCTTCGAGCTCAATACGTTTAACATCTCTATCCTGAATTGTCCTGTAGGATCAACCGTAATTTTTACTTCATTTGCGACGACCCACAACTCCTCATAGAATTCTCAATATCTTGACCAAATTCAATTAAAGTAAAATAAGCATTTTGCAGTCATAATAGCATTTGCACATTAAAGCAAACAAATGAGATTTAATGTTACTTATTGTTGTGGGAAAAAATGCTTAACGTTTAGTTTTTATCGCACTTTAAAATCATTTATTAAAGATCAACAACCGGCTTTGTATTTAAATATTGTGCACTCCACCCAGGTACTATGTATCTGTACCTAGTAGTTTTAGTGCCATTAGTATGCATCACAGACATGCGATATCGACGTAGGCTTTTTATTTTTAATTAAAATATTAGCACACGTTACACAGCATAGGATATTATATTAAAGAAAACTTAACTAATTTTTTTTATTTATTGTTGATTTAGCTATGAGAATTGCTGCAGCTATATTAGTCGTTTAGTTGTAACACGAATGGGTCGGCCACACAGATATACAGAATCCTATTTTACCCGCGAAATTTCGAATGGAAAACCACCTTAGCTGTGCGATTGATTGATTGATTGAGTTGATTTTATATTCCGAAAGGGAATACCGAAACGAAATTCCGTATGTAATTGGCCGGCCTTACTGGAAAGGAGACATTTCATCTTAGTCCTCACGAGTGACAACGCATCTGTATTTTGATTCGTAGTCGAGGATAGATGAAGATGTCTATGGCCTACATCAACCACTTACCATCAGTTGGACTGTGTGCTCGTTTAACACCCTTAACCTATAAAAAAAACTTAGACTTTGTTCTAATCAGACTCTAAGGTTTGGTATCCAGAGACAATCTTGAGATAGAGGAATATAGAACTCTTGGGAATGACGTGATCATTATCATGAATTTATTTGAAATATAATAAAACCTTTTATAATTCAAATAAAATATTGTACTAAAAAGCCTTATTATATATATAGTACTAAAAATATATATAGTACTAAAAAGAATTATGTAATATTCAATATTGAATAAAAATTATCCTATACTATACTATTTACCTACACGAATTTTGAGAATGTGAAATTTGAGCTTACACTCAAAATTATCCCTGAATACTGGGTTAGGCTAACAGGTTAATTCTAAATTGAGACCTCTTGCGAGGGATATTTCGCAAGGTAATAAGGTACCAAAATAATTTCATGGAATTTCCCAGTTCACACAACGAAACCACGGAACGGGAAGAGGTGATATGGATTCATTCCCACACCACAACCACAAATGCCATGGTGAGTTTAAAATTATGTTTGTAACCATTTTGTAACGAGTAAAGTACATTGAATGTTGTGAAATTAAGACATTTTGTCTTCGCAATATACTGTAATTCGTATGATAAATGGGGATCACTGGAGAGTGGAGACCCAGTCTACTAGTCTGTCATCTAATTTAGTCCTCGGGGCAGGCAGGCAGGTGATAAAGCATCTGCTCTACCCATTGAGGATAGATGTAGGCGTAGTGGGCCACAGCATCCACTTCGATGGACTGTACTCGCCACTCTTGAAGAAAGAAAATATACCTACCTATTTTAAGAATAGCTCGTGCGGAAACAAATGTAAAACTTGAATTCAGAGAATTAGTGCAATTATCACGTGCAATGAAATTGCCGTTTTGTATGGAAAAGTTAAAATATTTTTTTAAACTATTAAAGAAATATTTGTATAAAGGCTTCTACTATCACCTTCAGTTCATCATCATCCTAGCTTGTTCGGGCAGCCACGAGGTTATTTTTTAAAATGAAAATTTCCGGAATTGTAGCAATTGGACCAATAACCCATAGTTTGTTCGTTAGAAGTGCTCCGTACCGTAAGAAGGTTCGTACTCCGTATACTTCATTGATGTTGAGTACCGTTCCGGTTCAGACGCATTGTTTCCACGTCGAAACCTATATTAAAAAATAACACGGTTTTCTTACTTAAATATAGCGAATAAAAAAATACAAACAAACGAATAGGTAAAAATACTCATACGAGTACATCAGATTACACACAGCTTTGATGGGATTTAATGGGTTTTTTTTTGCGCGGAACCCTAATTCTTTGTCTAAAATAAAAGTAGCTTAAGTTACTGCTTATAAAATCAGCGGAAATTAGCCGTAACAAACAGACCGTATATACTTTCATATTATGTAGTTCGTAAAGAGCTGTTAATTTGATATTACAAACAGACAATTCATTTTTATTTATTTGTATAGACAGATGGATAGCTTAAAAATATTCCGGTTCAACAATACGGCAATTTAATAGGCTCGAGACCTTATAGTAAGTATACATAAGCAAGCTGTGCTTAGAGTACCTAAGCTCAAGACCTGAGATTACTACTTACATCATCTACACTTTATAGCCTCTTATGTACCAAGCGGCCGAATTCGGTCGTGGCGATATTCAGTCAAATACCAAGTGACCGAATTCGGCCGCACCCACCCACAGCACTTTAATCCATAAATACTTATGATTAGAGACTACTTTTCTATGAAGAAGTTTGGCATTATAGGCTCAATATGAAATTTTTTATCCTCTAGTGCAATAAAAAGTCCGTTACTCTATGGTTATTTATAATATAATCTACGTTCATTACGTACGCCATTTTCGTGTGGATGTTATTGTATTTTGTTGTGTTGATTTTTCAATTTTTAAGGTGTTTTACTAGTGTTTTAGTATAGTGTTCTATTATAAAATTGGTGTGAAAGTTTTTGTGTGAATATAATTTATCTTTTTACGTAAATAATTTCGAGTAATATATAGGAATAATTGTGATTTTCACGCTGCCGACATCCGCTTGGTATGTACCCGTTTTTTGTTATCAAAATACATACAATAAAGTCTTTTTGTGATGAAGTAAAATCTGACTTTTGTTTAGACCACAAGATAGAGAATTTTGTATAGATTTTATAATGCCAAACATCTTCTTAGAAAAATAGTCTCCTAAATATTAAGTTTTAATGGTTTAAAATGATGTGGATCGGTGTACAGTAAACTATATATAATAGTGTACAGTGTACAAATAGGGTGATTTCTAGATCTCGAAAACAGTGCCACCTGCCGAGTCCAAGTGTGAATATAAACCATCTAAGGACTCCTTCAAACACACAAAATTTTTTATCAAAATCGGTTGGATGGTTTCAAAGTCTATAACGGACATAGGTAGAAACATTTTATATAGATAGATTCGTTCGTGTTCTATACAGAGATGTTCCTGGCATAATAAATTCAGTAGTGACATCATCAAACTACGCAGTATTTATAACCCATAGTGAGTAATTTGTTATTAATATTGAAAACCTGGTGTCTTAATCATCTCAATGCAAAATGCGGGTTCAGGATTCAATCATAGTTGTCTATCAATGAGGGCATCTACGACTTTTTCTGCCACCAGGGGGCGCCACTTTGGTTCTTTAATGGTGAAATATTTGACAGATTTCAAAGCGGGGAACAAACATTTTTTGTTAGAAAAGTTAATAATTTATATTAATTATAGCAGAAATGGATAGACCAAACTACGGATATTCCTAAACATAGAAGAATTTAAACTAAGTTACGTGTGTAAAAAAAATGAAAGGTTACAGAAGTAAGGCATTGTTTTGTGTTAGAAACAGAATTTTTTTATAGCTTTACCGTGGCAGTCCCCGAGTGCCCCACGTCTTTTTTTTTAATGAGGACATCCATGACTTTTTCTGCCACCAAGGCGGCGCTACTTATAAATAAGATATAAATTTCATTTGCGGGGAAGTCAATATGTTTGAAAAATATTTCTTTCTGTACTATTAGTTATTTTATTAATAAAATATATATTTTTATAAAAGTAGGAAAATAAAAAAAGAGCAAAATATTGCAAAAAAAATTAAAGATTAAACTTTTATTTAAAATTAACTTCTCAAATGAATGGCATTGTGTACGTAACAAAAATCTTCACCTCTGTATCAATTAAACGATACAGTACGCTAAAGATTAGCCCTCATTGAGACAAAAAATACCTTTCAACCCAACTTTCACCCGATCTGGATGTTCCAAATTCGCAATACCACAGAATTCAAGCAATACTTAAAAATTCGCGCAAAAGTACCAGGACAGCAGGAGGCTATAGGATATGAAATTCGCGAACACATAATAAAGAGCCTCACAGCCGAATGTGAGCTCTATTTTCTGTAAAGCAAACTTCAAGTTCAATGCTCTCCATTGAAAACAACATTATACAGCTACTACACTGTTTGCCAATTACGAACGCGGTAACTGGTTTCATGCTCACGTAATGTATTTTCTTTACACCGTTTAAGACATAGGGTTTCTACGAAACAAGATTCGAAACAGCCATTGTGTGATAATTACGAATAAAGGTATCCGAAGCCAACATTAATGAGGCGAGATCGATAATCCACTGTAGTAATCACTACCATTCGCGATGGTTGAAATTTTAATGCATTCGTTGGTACATACAACCTTATGATATTGAACGTGTTGACAAGGCAAACTCTATTTACATATAACCTAAATTCAGTCTTGTTAAAAGGAAGTAAAGTTTGAAATGGAACGTCACGGAAGAGATATATACGTCGTATTTCAAATTATGTTAAAATTAAATGCAGCGCTACGTCACAGCCCCCCGCTCAAGCCCTTCTGACACAGATACGTTGTTGTCAAGTAGAAAATGTATTATAATAATATGCAGGCTTTTACACATAGCGCTTTAGTAAATTTTTTGTTTAGACATAAAATTTTTGGACGCGCTTTTTGTTAAACGGTTTAAAACATAACAGGACTGGATAAGTTTTAAAATGGAACAATTTAAAATAATTAACGTGAAATGTACCTATTAAAAGAATAAATCGATATGTGATAAATGGTTACAATATAGACATGGCGTCGGGTGGTCTAGACAGGTTTGTCTATGTAACAAGCACCTAACAGCAATAAACCGTCTAACGCAATGAATGAACCTTGGCACAAATCGTACACATACGATTTATAAATGTTCTAACGATTTTACACCTAATTCTCAAGATAGGTTATAAGCGACAAGCTGTAGTGTTATCAATTTCGCAATAATGTATGGTGATATGCTTCTTTCGCTTCTGGTTCCTTAGTAACAACGATAAAAACTTTTGTTTTCATTTTAGTTCCTTTGTTATTTTGCGCTGAGAACTGAGATTCATTACGTCCGTGGTGCCACGCTGCAGCTATATTATGGTTGTAGCACGAATGGGTCGGGTCGGCTTGACCGAAGTATGACCTCATCAGTAAAGGATCTTATTCTGTGGTAGGGCCACGCCACGCTCTCATAGAATACCAGTGTAAAAGCACACGAAACTGCAGCGTTAAGCGGCTAATTTACGCTGATATTCTGTGTGACCGTGGTCCTTCCCTGGTCGAGCCGAGCCACTCGTGTTACAACCATAATATAGCTGCAGCGTGGGTCTACCACGTATCTCGCACTGTATTTATGTTTTGTACTTCCATTTCTATAGTATAAAATATTTTTGTCATCTTCCTTTACGATCCGTTTTATTATAAATGTAAGTATATGTAGTATTAATGTAATATATATGTAGTCGTTTTTATTACAAACTATTCGTCCGTTCACTTTAGACTGCCGCTACCGTTACAGCCTAGCTGAAAACATGCCTGCTATATAGATTATCTCACAGGGGGGATATTTGCCATAGTTGCCACACTTGGCAAGCGGGTTGGCAACCGCAGTATTTTATTTTAAGTCGTTACTAGGAAGACGCTGCTGCCCATCCGATTTGTTTCTCTCTGTCGGCTCTTACGACACCCACGGGATAAAATAGTGGATATTCTTACACCATCACTAAACGGTAACCATTTTAAAATATTTAAAACGAAACTTTAGACCGCGCTTGTTGTAAAAAGAAAGAAAACGACAGGCCTGTTGGTCTAGTGGTTAGTGACCCCGACTGCTATGCCGGAGGTCGTGGGTTCGATTCCCACCCAGGACAAATGTTTGTGTGATGAGCACGATCATTTGTTCTGTGTCTGGGTGTAATTTATCTATAATATTTATATATTTAGAAATATAAGTATGTTTATCTGTTCTCTAGTACCCATAACAAAAGCTCTGCTTAGTTTGAGACTAGATGGCGTTGTGCGATAGTTATGGAATATTATTATTATTATTATTATTATTAAATAGCACTTACATGCGAGATTTTATTAAATTTAGATATAAACAGAAATAGCAGTGAGCTAAGTTTTAAAACAATAGTAAAACAAGAAATTTAACTTACTTATCTAAGTAAAAAGAAATAAAATGGAAAACCTAAAAAAAATTTAAACAAAACATAAATGAACGCCTCATTACTGACAAATGAGATTAGCAACTTCAAGGAGTAATTTCATTATCAAATGTATTTTTTCTTGCACATTTTGCACTATAAATATATATAAACCGTGCATAACCGCCCTATCTTGTTTCCCGCCGCTGTTCCGGGACAATTATATCTGATAAAGAAGAAATGACAACACGTAAGATCTGCTAAGTATTTCTGAGACCTAGTATCGTCCATATCATATAAGATAATGAATTTATTTGTGTCGCCACTACGTCCATATTATTAACAACGCCAAGCAAAATATTGTAATTATGGTTTATTTTTTTAAAACGTCACCCCCACACCAGGATTATCTCCTGTATCGTGGAGGCAGTTCAACAAACTGCATCTACAATAGTTAGTTTATGTTTATTTTACGCGGTAGAGCTACGCTGCGCTGTAGCAATATTATGATTGGAGCACGAATGAGTTTCCTCGATCGAGAACCAGAGATCCTTTTTACTTGAAACGAAACATTCCATCCAGTCCTCAGGGGTGACAACTGACAACGCATTTGCATTTTGATACTTAATCGAGGAATGATTTATGTATCATCAGGTAGACTGTGTGCTCGTTTCTCTCCCTTACTCTATAATATAAAAAATCTCATCCACGCGATGAAAGGGACTGATATTTATTACGCCATGACGCGGAAACGACTAGAATACGCCCGGCCATAATGACTGTAAATCCGCAACCTTGAATGGCTTCCATAACACAAGGACATATACCAAGCAAAGCAATCCCCAGAGCAGATCGTTCGCGCGTATACATTATTATATTTCGTGAGCACTTCAAGCGTGAAACGGATTCACCGTCGACTGGTTCCGTATACGCGTATTTTTGTTACTTCGATGTCTCAAATGATTCGATTGTTAGAGGTGTGTCAAAACGACGCAAAAGTTGACATAGCAACGGTAAAAATGCAATGCTCAAAGTACAAATTATTTTATTTTATAGACTAAGGATGACAAACGAACGCACTGACCACCTGAAGGAAAAGAAATTTTATTCTCGATTAAGAATCAAAATGCGGATGCGTTGTCACCCCTGAGGACTAAGAAGGAATTCCTCTTATCCACTAAAAAGTGTCTCCGGTTCTCTACACTCACCATACGAAACACAGCAGCATTAAGCTGCTATTTTACGCTGGTATTCAGTGAGAGCGTGTCCTTCCCCGGTCGAGCCGACCCATCCATACCGTAAACATAACATAGCAGCACCGTGGCTTTACCTGCCACATATAAAAAACTCTGTCTCTGTAAAACGTTTGGTATTGCGATCGTCAATCTGACTTCCAAGGGTGACGGTTGCCACAAGCTGAGCCCCTTGCATTGCGAGAAGAACTCGCAATGCAAGGGGCTCAGGTCTAATCCATCACATATATACCTCCCGCGCTACCTAGTTCGCGTGTACTATCCCTATCACCACTCCCAACACCACTACACTAAGAAAGACACACCACCGTCGATAATACGACACGAGCTTTGCCTTCCAAACGAGGCATCCTCAGGTGAAGCAGACTGCGGTGGTTGACCGCTGAGTGCGGTATTTATAACCTCTTTAATATAATTTCCGCAAAGTAACGCCTGATTCTATTAATTATTCTTAGAAAATATTTTTCTACTAAAGTAGTTAAGAAAATATATAGAGATTATGACAAGACAAATTTGTAATGTCCGATGGGCGCGTCCGGCGAGCGGTAGAACCTGACGGTCGGTCCGGAAAATTTCTATACTGATAAAAACCAGATCTAGTACAAAATAAACGAGCGGAGTGCCTTGCGGCGAGCGTTAGACTTTTTCTGACAGGAAATTTCTTCTAATGCCTTCAACATCTATCTAAACCTTTTGAGCTATACTTGCTACCCATCCACATCAGGGCTCAAGATAGGAAAATAGGAAAATTTCTAGCGTCGCTTTGATCGAAATAAATGAGGAAGACTATATTTACATTTAATTATATAAATATACGAGATTAACGCTTGGTAAAGCCATCCTTAACCGTGTAGCTGCGGTGTAAGAATATCCGCTACCCCATATCTTTCCGTGGGTGTCGCAAGAGACGACAGAGGGAATTAAACCTGGAGGAATCTTCCTAATGTCAAGCGTGGCAACTATGGCAAATATCCCCTATAGAGGCGACGTATGGAGGAGGCATAAGTGCTGAGTATAACATAAAAAATATTACTATTACGTATTATTAAACTTCAGACTTTCACTTATAGATGTAAGCTATTACTATGACAGCCTATAAAGATTAGTAGATTGCCTCGTGGGGGTGATTTTGCCATAGTTGAATAATTGCCACGTATAAGGTAGTGGATATTAATATAGAGGGTACTTAATATAGTTGAAGCTATATACCGGTATATTCTGCAGAGGTGAATGGTAGGTACCACAAATCTAAATAAGCCACTTGGAATTGCCTTATTATTAAATTTCTGTAATAAGTACGGACTAACATAATATTATCATCTTATATACATCTGAGTAATCATGTCTCTAAAGAATCGAATTCGCACTCGGTGGTAGCGTCTGTCATAATTGTTTGAACATTTCCGACTCGCCCATTAGCTCATCCACTTGAGAGTAAAGTTCGAGAAGTTACGTTCGTGATCGTTGCCAAGTCGACTGCAAGAGAAATTGGATTAAGGATAATCGAAATATTTTTACAACAGAAACAATCGAATTAAATATCTCGTATCGTGGCTCCAGGGGTCCGGGGCCTGTGTAATGAAGTCGCAGCACAAATTAGTTGGTTCGACCAGGGCGGACCCCGCTCTCAGCACTGGATGGATAATGTGAAGGCATTTTTTATAGTTTTCATATTTGACATCTGCATTTAGATTCTTAATAAAATATAGATGTAGGTATCTGTGGACCACAGCATACACTTCCACACTACATATGAACGGTGTTTTCTTTGTCCTCAAAGGTGACAACGCATCTGCGTTTTGATTCTAAATCGAGAATAAATTTAGATGTCTATGAGCCACAGCATCCACTTACCATCAGGTGGACTGTGTGCTCGTTTGTCACCCTTATTCAATAAAAAAAAACATAAGATGTCTCGTTAACAGTAAAAAGGCTCTCCGATTCTCTAGTCACCACAAGAATTACATACAGCACTATTCTGTTTTTCCACGCTGGTATCCTGTGATAGCGTGGTCGCGCCTCGGCCCGACCCATTCGTGCACCAAGCGTGGAATACACGTTGAAATTTAAACAATATAATCAAGGAATTAGGAATTAGTGAAATAATTATGCGCTCATATGTCGTGCAGATGCTTTTGCAAGTAGATTTTGATTCGCGTCGTAGACATATATGGTAGTTGCGTGGCTGTTGGTGTTGCAAATAAATACTAACATAATAACTAACTTAAGTAAACTAAGTTGCGTAATTAAGTCTAACGAGCACGCTTTCGAAGTTCGTAGATTGTCTTCCGCATTAGCGTTTGAACAATTGTACAAATTTACATTTTTAAATGGATACGACCTTGTTATAGAAGGAATTGTGTTACTTGTGTATAAATCTATTCTCATTGTTTAACTAATGCTGGGTTTCTATAAGGTTTCTATATTAAAAACGCTTTGTTATTTATTAACGAACCGTTTTGCAGTAAATGAAGTGCAATAAAACTCAATTTTAAAATAAAATACCCGTTCAATTTAATATGAACCATTTAAAGTTATTTTAATTTTAAGTCATCCTAAATTTTGTGTATATACATTAGACATATCTACACTAGAAACTGAAAAACTTTTAATTTAAACGCAACTTTTCAACGATGATGACTGACAACTAACAAATAAGTTCACGCTACTAGCAACATCTGGTGAGCCTAACAATATATTAACCCTCATTGATTTTCTAACGCCATATATTATGTGCTTTTTGCAAATTGTGCGGAAATTACGCAAACGGCTCGTTTCACGCGGGCAATGAATCTGGGTCGGTATGTATGTACGCAGCCTTATTACAAGTGAAAGTGTAACGCGCAAGGACGCCATCTTTGGTTAATGCCTTTCCCGACGGGATAGGTTTAAATAACAGTAAAAAGCATGAAGCTTTATGTGGTAGGCACTAAGCAGATAATCACCAATTAAGCGAGTCACACTACGCAGATACGATAAGGTAACTGTATCCGAGCGCTCCGAGCTTTCAATATATAAACACCGACCTATATCGAAGGATGGTGACAATATTATCTGGTCACACAAATATCTGCAGATAATAAGATTCAAACATGGTATAGGATTATACCTACAAATAGATACAGGCTAGTCGCTGAAAAAAATGCGATTAAAATCGCCTCGGCCCTTCTTTTCGAACCAGTGGTTAAGTAAAAAAAATATTGACTTTCAGTAAGAATTACTTTTAATCTATATTGAATAAATTATTCTATTCTATTCTAAGCGTTATTTGACGTTTTATACACATTCTTTGGCTTTTAGTAGATGCTAATGCAACACGTGCATCAAAATCAAAACCTGAATGCTATTCTGCCGAGCTGTCTAGCAAATCCAGAAGCAATATTCTCCAACTCATTGCAGGTAACACTGTACAATCAATCCGCTCCAAAAAACATGTCTAGTATGTTTGAAAGATTTCAAGTCCATGTCATAGATAAATACATAGAAACAGAAACTTTTTATTCAACGTAGATTATAAACAATACTTATTGAAAGTAAATTTTTTCATTTACCACCGGTTCGCAAAAAATCCGCTGTCCTGGGAAGAACCAGCAAGAAACCCAGCGGGACTATTTTTTTTTTCAAATAATAGCTTACAATCATGTTTACAATTAGCAACACAAGACAAATTAGAAATAGCTTGGTAGCGATCACCATTCCCAGGGGTTATTATCATCCATAAATTCCATAATATTGTAATAACTCCCTTTTTATACAAACTTAGTTTAATAAAAATTTTGAACTTTGTGCGTATTTCCACTTGCATATGTAGCAAACTAGTGAATGTATTTATATCTTTTCGTATATAATATTATCGTATGTGCGCAGTGTGTGATACTTACAGATTATTAAGTTTTTATAAGCAGATAAAATATTATCGTGTATGCGTAATCTATGACTCGCTATACAATTTTTTTTATAAAATAAGCGTGATAAGCGAGCACACACTCCACGTGATGGTAAGTGGATGCTGTGGCCTATAAACATTTACATTTATCCTCGATTAAGAATTAAAATGCAGACGCATTTTCACGCCTGAGAATTAAGATGCAATGCCTCGTATCTAGTAAAAAGAAAGTTCTCCACAGTTACCATACGAAATACAGCAACATTAAACTGCTGTTTTACGTAGGTATATTCTGCGAGAGAGTGGCCCTTTCCCGGTAGAGCCGACCCATTCGTGCTGCTACTAAAATGACCACGTAGAAAATACACAGTTATTTTCTATAACCTTGCTTAAGTAATAAGCAGAGTAATCTTGCTCAACCATGATTATTGCATTGCTTATAAATCATTTTCCGCATTATACTGCGTTTAATTTCTAATTAATTTAAATTAGTAACGTTACAAGAACTTTGCAACAACTATGAATATATTTACGCGAGTACTACACATTAAATTAAACTTATTTTACGAATTTTATGGCGTTTATTTCAGTATTTTAAATCAGGAGTCTACCCTCCCTTTTCTCCTCCCCCCTCCACCCTCTTATAAGAAATCTTTATGTGAATATGTACGGATTGAGAAACCAAATAAAATTCAATGATAAGAATATCTCAAAATTAATTTTATTCAATAAAGTATCATCAGCGTAAATATAATATAATTAATAGCCAAAGAACATTATTATATTGACGAATATACAGTAAATATTAACACATAGCACGCGTAAGGTAAGGGAAGAAAATCCAGAAGAGACCACTGCAAATAACTATTATGTAAAGCGCTTGGATAAATACATTGTACCCAGAATTTATAACAAAATAAAATAAATAATAGAAACGCCTCCAATTAAAAAGAAATGAAGCAGTCTCTAAAAAGGACATTATTAACTGAACTATAACTACACATGTAACTATACACATTATTGCATACATTAAATAAAAAATATTTAAGGCACATTGCACCCATATAACTTACCAACAAAAAAAGACATTACAGTATAGAATTAACATTTAATGATTTTTGATTTTCATGTTTGATTCGTTGATTGCTTTTGTTGTTATATTTTTAAATATTTTGTAATTATAGCAGGTAACTATAATTATTATTCTCTTTTATTTCCTTTTTGTTGTTGTAATTAATCGTATTTCTATAGGTGATGAATGATGATGCATAATAATATATAATTTTAAGAGCGTGTACTCGCCGACAAACTGATTGCATTTTGGCGAGATCTTTTAATTACTAATGTACCTATCTTTGTATGAATAAATAAATTTAAAAAAAGTATAAGGTTTTTCTACAGAGCAGTGGATAAATGAGATTGGACTCGTCCCATCCGTTCATTTATATAATTCAAAGGTTATGAGCCTCACCTCCAACAATTCGCTTTCATCGTCACAACTTTCAAAAACATCCACGCACTGACCTGAAACAAGAAACAAATAGAGTTAGCTGTTGCTTGAACAATAGGACGCTACAGTTATTTTTGTGAGAATTTTAGGACAGGAGCCGTGGTAGCTCGAGTGCATTATTTGAGCCAGAGGCATTGATTATGCCAGCGGGCTGTAAACTACTACGGCCGTTTAACATATTACAGTATTTTAGCATAGAAGGATAATGTTCATTTAATATATTGTTTTTTTTTTTTTAAATATTTTTATACCTCCGCTGTGGACAATGTCGCATGATACCATTTTGTTTGTAATATGTTTTTTTTAAATATTAAGCAACTGTTTTTGTCCTTGATAAAATGAATAAAACTAAAATAAAAAATAAATATAAATAAAAAGTAATACTTCTTTAAAGTTTAAGAAGAAGAGTGTGTTTTGCAAGATGATGTTGTGACCAGGATTAAGAAAGGAATGCTTCGGTGGTTTGGTCATGTGGAAATAATGAATGAGGAAAGAATAACAAAGAAAATTTATGTTGCAAAAGTGAATGGCAGAGTCGGAAAGGGACGTCCTAGGCAAAAATTTATCGACCAAATTGGCGATTTATTCAAAACGGGCCAAATTAGGAGTACCCTTAACCGACGAGCATGTATGCGTAGGATGTGAAGGAGGCGAGAGAGGTGTGTCAGGATCGTGCCAAATGGAAGTCTGTAGTCTCTGCCACTCCTCTGGGTGACGGGCGTGAGTGTTTATGTATTTATGTATTCTTTAAAGTCATATATTTTTAACTAGATAAATCTTGTTGGTGGTACCTATTTTTAGTATTATTGATTATTATTTAATAATTTTAATAAAGATATTGTAATAGTTACATAGCAACCATCAGCTCAATAAAATAAAATGATGTGTCTTACCTAATTTGAAGGCCTTTATTTTATTAATATCTATTATCATAATATCATTATAATAAATATTTAATAATATCTATTAATATCTTTATTATAATGGATTTCCGCAAAGTAACGCCGGATTCTATTAATAATTTAATAATGTATTAAAAATCTTTTAAAAAGCTATCAGTTATTAACTTTTATTTAAAAATGAAGCTCTTTAGACATGCTCACGTAATTTCAGTCGGTCAGTAATGCTGGCAACATTTAAACCACTGGTTAGGAAAGATCTCTAAACGGACCTTAGAGTATCATGTACGTCGCGAACGGTGGTGTTGCTCTAAGCTCCGGAAGAACCAGCGAGAAACCCAGCGAGACTTTTTAATAACAAATGTTCATGTATGCTATTCATACAAAACTTTAAGCCTTTGGTGTATTCAAGACCGGTTTTTCACCTGTGAGGCGGTCGGCGGGTCTTCACTCCTTTGTTGTCAATATTCCACGCATTAGAACCAAACGGTTTGCTTCGTCTTTCGTATTGCGTACATCAAAGGAGTGGAGTAATTTGCCGGCGCCTTTCTTTCCTTCCGAATACACTCTAGGCGTCGTCAAAGCAAGAGTGCATAGGCTTTAGTTACGCTAAGATGCGCGATTTACCGACGACTGCAACATAATTAAAATGAGAACATCATAAATGTATTCGAAGTCAATTAAATACGCATTATTAATATATCATCTTGATCAAATTTATATTGGACCACAGGAGAAGCACCAGCTTTCAGATTAAAAAAGAATCATCAAAATCGGTTCACCTAGAAAAAGTTCTGAGGTAACACACATAAAAAACATTCAGTCGAATTGAATACCTCCTTTTTGAAGTCGGTAAATATATGTATATTTACACATTATATATATATATATATATATATATATATATATATATATATATATATATATATATATATATATATATATATATATATATATATATAACGTCCTACCACCTAATACGAAATAGTATAAACGAAAAACGCTCAGACGAAATAAAAACTCGAGTTTTTATTTCGTCTGAGGGAATACGAAACTAACTTACCGAGCAAAGTCTTAAACATATTATGAGTTATGACATTTAAACTAGGAACAATAGAGTGCGAGCCCCTTGCCCGTGGCGTGATGTCAATTAAAGTTGAACAGACCCGTTCTAAAATCCTAAATCGAGCTGACCTCGATGCGTTGAAACTGAGTCTGACGTCATCTAAACTATTAAGTATTTTGAGCTCATGATGACACTGAGAGCCTTAAATTCTATTTAAGCGTAATATTGGTAATATTGGGTACGTAAGATGGGTTCTTGAGTGGCAGCCTCGTACCGATAGACGAAGTGAACCTCATCCGGACGAAGTATAGGGCGTCCCCCCACTAGATAGAGTGACGACCTGGTAGGAGACGCAAGAAGTCGAACGATTCAAATGGCTCAGGACCGTGCTTTTGTGGAACCTTGGAGGAGGCCTATGTTCAGCTCTGGACTTGTGAAGGGCTGTAAAGGTGATGATGATGATATTGGGTTATAATATTACCATTACAGGCTATCAAAAGTCTACAGCTGAACATAGGTCTATCCACAGAGCACCCCTATGAGGATCGAACACTTAACACGAGCAACCGTTAGCGGTTTGGCAGCAGTAGCTTTTTTTATTTTTTATTTGTTAGGAATTAGGAACACGCTTGTAGTGGCACATCGTCCCGTGAATGTCGTAAGAGGCGACAGAGAGAAATTAAAACAGAAGGTGGGCAGCAGCGTCTTTCTCATACTATGTTCCGCAGCATGAGACAATCGATGTTCATCAGTGGATTCTTATAGGCTGTAATTTATAACGAATATTGCGTACAAGACGTGGTAATCATATAGATTGAATAGTCCTATCATTGTCGAGAGATTTTTTGGAGCAGGAACAAAATGGCTGCGCTACCACAAAGCGTGTTGGTGGACACATGTCCCCGACATATTTTCTTCCTAAGAGAGGTTTCGTCATGACGTTTTCCTTCACCGCAGATCACGTTATAAATCAGTATAGTCATTGATGACGGTGAGGATCAAACTTACTAATTATTTATTGTAGATTATAAATAAAATACTTATCGAGTCTTTCTGATGTTAAATTTACTAATGGTACGGAAAATACCTCTGTCCTGGGGAGAAACGGCAAGATACCCAGCGAAACTTAATACATACAGGTAAAACATAAATACACAAAAAACTTTTATTACTTTATACATCAGCAAACAGCAGCCACAAATAAAACTAAACAAAGCAATGGATTATATTATTAGCATTATATCAAGGTTATACAATGTGAAAACTGTAAAAACAATATTTATAAAAAAAACCACATATAGATGGGAAAATGTAATGAAAAGCCAGGAAGAAAATACCGTTATTGGAAACAATTCCTTTTTCTCGACGCCTAGGAAATCTTTTTTTAATCAACAATAACACTATTGATTAAAACTACTGTAACGGATTTTATCACGTTTAATTTTAATTTTAATTATTTTAATTTTTAATTCCCGACACTCAGTCCCATGTGACCATGGGTGCTGGAAAGCATCCGAAACGTCGGGAATTAAAAATAAAAGTAATTAAAATTAAACGCGATAAAATCCGTAAAAGTAGTTTTAATCAATGTGTAGTGTTCGTGTAAATATAAGAAATCATTAACAATAACACTAAATGAATTATAATAATTGTGTAGTATTCGCGTTAAGTATTTTTTATATTTAAAATTAATAGAAATGTATTGAAAATATTTAATATACCACGTTTTTTTTTGTACATACTTTGTCATCCCATTCGCAGCTATTCTTAATTTTTAGTTAATTTCAAGTCCCTGCCTCATCGGGAAGTTAATGTAAAATCAATTATTAACAAGATAATTCAAATAGTTGAGAAACTTTATAAATTTCAAATTTCATGCATACCAAATCACTGTCATTTAAGTTACTATTTACTAACTGTTAACTAAAGTATTCAACTTTTGTCAAGTAACATCTCAGGCGAGAAGGGAGTCATGCTGTAGAGATAACAATCGCTCTCGCGTCTCCCAGCGAAGGCAGACCTCAAAAGGGGGTGGTCTGGCAGTCTAGACCAAGTCTAGACCCGGACCTAGGTCAATGTGCAGACAACAAAGGGTTTAGGAAATAAGTTAGTGTCATTCACCTTGCTGGTTTGAAACAAATTGGTCCATATCACAGTTTTACATATAATATAAGCTTTTGTCCCACAACACATATACATCGTGATTTTCTTTAGTCGACAGTCAATATTCGGAAAGTAAATATGTCTATCAAAATTTCATAAAATACGGTTTATTTATTGAATAAATGTACCCATTGATTTATATAACTCAATGAATGTATCCTTAACCGACGAGCATTTATGCACAGGTATATGGACGTGAAGGAGGCGAGAGAGGTATATTAAAAATGAAAAATGGATAATTCGGGATCCGGCATACATTGATATACAAAAAACCCCGACATATCGCTTTTGTAGTTCTTACGACTTCTTTTAAAATTAGTGATGTTAGACGGCACATTTGTGTATACAATTTTATATCGAACAAATTAAAAGTTTACATAAGCGTTTGAGGCTTGTTATAAAATAACTTTTGTTTGAAAAGCGGTTTAGCTCGTCACTGAATAAACGTCGAAATCGAAAGAAATCCCGCAGGTACCTTCTTTTGTGTTCCTTTTAACGACTTATAATACAAAACAACACATTTTTCTAAAATTCAATAAAAGTGAAAAGAATGAAATCACACCTTTCTTATGAAATATACTAATTGTACATTATAATTTATTTATTTTGCTTTTGTATTTTATCAAATAATTTAATTGTGTGCCTTGTGTCTTGCACATGCCTTTAGTTGCGCTTTTTGTTGTGCTTTTTTCCTAAATGCTAATTGAAGTTTTATTTTTATTTTTAAATTGTTATGTGTGTGTGTGTGTGTGTGTGTGTGTGTGTGTGTGTGTGTGTGTGTGTGTGTGTGTGTGTGTGTGTGTTTGTATAAGTTAAGTTTCTATTTGTATTTTTATAAGTATTGGAACCTGTGATTTGTGTGATTAGTTAAGTTTATTTTAGTCACCTATGTCTTTGGCGTTTACTGAAAATCAGAATCAGAATAGTTTATCTATCAAACATAGGTAGGTTTAAACATTTAAGGTCTTGCGAGGGTTACAATTAGTAGTACGCCATGTTTTGTCTTAAAGACATACAAATATAAGTGTGTGTTCTTATGAGAATCATGCCATAAAAACAAAATAGAATTAAAATTAATGAAATTGTAACACTAATTAAGATTCGACATTGATAAAATTAAATAGATGACAGTCAGTAGTTGTAGTTACCACTATGTGGTTTCTATAACATTTCTGCTGAGTAGACGCCTTTTTAGTTCTATTCTACTCTTGTGCTTCTTCTTAACCCAAACTCAACATTCACTACCATACGTTAAAGATAAAACATTAAAGTTAAAAAGTTTTTTTTTTAATATTTGTTCATTAGATATTTATCCGTGTTTTTTTTTATATAGTCAGAAGAATTAAGAGTTTATTAAGAAGGTATAGTATATATATATATATATATATATATATATATATATATATATATATATATATATAGCAAATAGCAGCTTAATGTTGCTGTGTTTCGTATGGTGAGTGTAGAGAACCGGAGACCCTTTTTACTGGAGAAGAGGCATTCCATCTTAGTCCTCAAGGCGACAACGCATCTGCATTTTGATTCGCAAACGAGGATAAATGTAGATGTCTATGGGCCACAGCCAACCACTTACCATCAGGTGGACTGTGAGCTCGCTTGTCACACTTTTCCTAAAAAAGCCGCAACTGACGAAGCTGTTATATGGAAATTAATTGAATAAAAGGGCAATAATTAAATCGGTTTCATTGGAGTCGTTATCAGGTAGATGCCGAAGCACTCAATTGTTTCATTCCCCTCTGTCGCCTGCTACGATACTCACGGAATGATACGCGGTAGAGGATCCTCTTACGTCGCCACTACACGGCAATTTAAAATTCCTAATCCCTTATTAACAATCAAAATGCGGATGCGTTATCATTCATATGGACAAAGATAAAATATCTCGTTTACCAGAAAAGGGGTCTCCGGTTCTCTAAGCTCATCAATACGAAACAGCAGCATTAAGCTGCTATTTCACGCTGGTATTATTATTCTATGAAAGCGTCGAGTCGAGCCAAACCACCACATAAAATGATGGAAGTAAAACTAAAACGTCATTAATAATATTACATAAAATTATATGATAAATTTTAATATGTGGAGGCTTGTAATTAGCAATTCTTATTATTTATATTAGTCTGTTAGCCTACCCCTTGAAATAAATAAAATAACAACAAATTTCTTATGAAAAATTTCGTTCGACAGCCATGATTGCAAAAGGCAAAGGCATCATTTAGATGCGGTCTTATTACTTTTGCGAAAAAATTTACAATTCACCTGTATAAAGTCATTCCCCTCTGTCGCCTGCTACGATACTCACGGAATGATACGCGGTAGAGGATCCTCTTACGTCGCCACTACACGGCAATTTAAAATTCCTAATCCCTTATTAACAATCAAAATGCGGATGCGTTATCATTCATATGGACAAAGATAAAATATCTCGTTTACCAGAAAAGGGGTCTCCGGTTCTCTAAGCTCATCAATACGAAACAGCAGCATTAAGCTGCTATTTCACGCTGGTATTATTATTCTATGAAAGCGTCGAGTCGAGCCAAACCACCACATAAAATGATGGAAGTAAAACTAAAACGTCATTAATAATATTACATAAAATTATATGATAAATTTTAATATGTGGAGGCTTGTAATTAGCAATTCTTATTATTTATATTAGTCTGTTAGCCTACCCCTTGAAATAAATAAAATAACAACAAATTTCTTATGAAAAATTTCGTTCGACAGCCATGATTGCAAAAGGCAAAGGCATCATTTAGATGCGGTCTTATTACTTTTGCGAAAAAATTTACAATTCACCTGTATAAAGTCAACTCTCACGTGTAATCACTTTAGTATCCGTTTTAAGGTGCGTAAATTAACCGGACTATTTCAAGGTAGCCTTTTAAATAACATAAATTGATAACAGGTTGTTAAAATGTTAAATACGCGTGTTAATTATGCTGAAGTGGTAATTTTAATGTGAAATAGTCATGCTGAAGCAATTATTTTACCACGGCCAGTTGTGTTGCTATGTGCTCTATAAAGTTGTTTCATAATTGTTCAAACTTTTCTGTTTTTCAAAACTTACAGCCCCTTATTTTTAAATTTCTCCCGTATTTTAGAGGTGTTTTCCTGACATAAATTATCAATGGAACAATTATTTAAGTTTGGCCTTCAAATAATTGTTCCAAAATGTTAAATAATTCTCTAAAACTGGTATCGATAGTCAACGATTCTCAACCTCGACCTAATTCCCGATAGCAACAGATTCCGCGATATGATAGCGAGTCTCAAATTAAAAAAATCATTAATTACTGCCTATCAACAAAATGTATTTTAACTTGAAACTGGGACAGTGGTTAAAGAGCCGTTTGCCACAATAAAATTGTTGCAGGAGTGTTGACAGCTACAGTTTTACTTTTTTTGTTGTTAGGGAGACGCTGTCGCCTATTCCTGGCTTATTTCCCTTTGCAGCATCTGACGACACCCATGGAACAATAGAAGGTAGTGAATGGATATTCTTACACCCCCACAACACGGTCGATATGTAGAATACTGACAACTTAGTGATCTTAACTCCCCAGGGGGTGACCTACAACTTTACTGTTCATTAACGATATTACATTTTACATATTCTTTAGGCATCGGGGACGACTTACCATCATGCGACCGTTGTAATAATTTAATAAATTATGTTGACACACAAAAGGGATCGTAAAGTGCGTAAAGATACTTGTGTTTTATTATGGTAAATCTAGACCATTGAAGCATTGAGAAGTGCCAACTCGATTTAAAAGATCTCGATGTAAGTAATTAAACTTTTACAAAAGTAAAGGCGACTTCAAAGAACCATTTTTTATAACGGTGACAAACGAGCACATAGTCCACCTGATGGTACGTACATACTGTGGACTTCTAGACATCTACATTTGTCTTCGATTATTTAAAATGCAGATGCATTGCATGCAGGGTCTCCGGTTCTCTACACTCTCCATACGAGACACAGTAGTATTAAGCCGCTATTTTACACTGGATTTCTGGTAAGAGCGTGGTCCTTCCCTGGTCAAGCCGACCCATTCGTGCTACAACGATAGATAAGATAACTGAAGCATAGCTCTACCGTGTATTAAACACATCTGAACTTGACAATTTACAAAACTTACCTGGACTTACATATCAAATGAAACGTAATGGCAGCAGCCGTACAATTAACGCGTACTTAATGAATGCCGTGATTGATAGCTTCCCCACCCTCATCAAGAGGAGTCTGCAGAGGGGGGTATGTATGACGTCACTAACACTACAATACCGCGCAGCAACAACTTTACAATTATAATAAGGCATGCATCGCGCATCGCTCTTTTAGTTCTAACAAAATATGCGCGTGTCAAGTTTGATGACACATTTTCTTTAAAAAAGTGGGTTAAAGTTTGACCTTCGGCTATTGTTTTTAAGTTAAGAAAAATATTTATTTACAAAACAATACATCCATCCATTCATTACAGTGTACAGAAGTTTAATAATAATATAATAATGGGAAGAATTTAACCAAAACATAATAATATATGTATGAGTATAATATTGATACTAAAAGAAATTAAACACTAAAATCATCGTCCTACTCCCAAAAACACTGGCTTCGTTTCCTCATTGAATGACTATATTTAGCCTTTGAAAAAAATCTATTTGTGGAAAGAATCAACACTTAAACGGCAAATACCATGTCGGATACAGTTTCTTTAGTAATTTTGCCGTGCGTGACTCCACATTTATACATGTATTTAAATAGTTGACTTGACTACGCCCCCCCCCCCCCCAATAGTAAGTGATGATGGAGCCCAGGATGGTAAAGCGCACTTACTTCACAAAAGCATATTTACCCTCGCCTTGAAGTTTTTTTCAACTAGAAAATGGGTGACATTGTAGTCGAAAAAAAAGACGAAAAAAACTGCTGACAAATTATTCCACTCCGTTGCTATAAGATCGATGAACCAAACTTGATTTGAATTTATGCATCAACGACACAAATTGAACAGTTTTCAGAATAAGGTACTTTTAACGGCAACATAACATTACGGTATTTGACGGGATGAAAAGAAACATATATAATATATTTTTGACTGACAATATTCAAATGATTTATAAGAAAAGAATAAGTAAAAGATTTCGTCTTATAATCTCATAGTACGGCGAAGAAATTAAGTTCGATCCTCCCTGGTACAATGAAATTGGCATGTACCATGTACTTGGCAGAGAAGGAAAACATCGTGAGGTGTGAACTCAATTGTCTAAGACAGCCTTCGATCAACAATACCTACCTACTTGTTGATCGAAGAAGACATCAAAATCTTTAGAAATCATATACATAGAGCTTGTCAACAAGCATTGAGGAAACGCAATGAAATTTTAACTGCCCAGTAAAAGAAAAGAGAACTCTCAGCACAGAGGGTAGGCTTGTGTTCAGCAGTGGGTAGGTAAGTCCCACTGCTGGGCACAAGCTATACATAAAATTTTTTATTCAAATAGGTTTTAAAAACGAAGTTTTAAATATGAAAATAACAGAATATTTTATTATTCAATATAGTACATGTAGTGTATTACATGAAGTTCTTATTGAAAGTAATTTTTAAACCCACGAGAAAACGAAGGTTCTCAAGTCGACGCATATATTTTTGATGTATGACCACGCATAACCTTTTGCCACTAGTTTTAGAAAAAAATACTTCTGTCCTGAGAGGAAACGGCAAGAAAACGGGACTTTTTTAAAAGTAAATTATACAATAAATAAGCTTGACAAACCATTCACCAAACTTATTTGAGAAACAATTTGGAATTGTTAAATTAATTTATTTTAACTATTTTTTCAGAAAACCCTCTAACCTAGGAAGAAACAACTTGAAACCCAGAGGGATTTTACTATGTTTATCTCATTACAAGCGTGGATAATACGATTATATTAAGTTATACATATTTTCAGTTTAAATACGAAAGCAGCACTAATAGTTTATTTATGTAGGATCGATACGGTGTTTTCATCGCAAGAAACGTCTGTTTTATGTTGTCAAGTAAAATTGCGATTGAAACTGTTTTGCATTTTTTTTAAATACAGAATAAGGGTGACAAACGAACACACAGTCCACCTGATGGTATGCTACATTTATCCTCGATTTAGAATCAAAATGCTGATACTTTGTCATCCTTAAGGAATAAGAAGGAATGCCTCGTTTCTAGTAAAAAAAACTCTCTATACTTATCATACGAAACACAGCATTAAGCTGCAATTTTACGCTGGTATTCTGTGAGAGCGTAGTCCTACCCCGGCCGAGCCGACTCATTTGTGCTACCACCAATATACAGCTGCAGCGTGGCTCTACCACGTAATTAACATACATTACATCCTGACTAAACAAACGAAAACGACGTTTTTTAGTAGAACTCTTCTTCTACTTCATCAGCTAAAGCTCGCAGTTGGTCATGAGTCTGCCCCGTGGTAGGGGGGATTTTCCTTAATCATCACGCTTGGCAGGTGGACTTAAGTAGGAGAACCAGACGACATTGCGAAGTGACACTGCATCTGTAGCTTTTTTTGTTTGAAACTGGTTTAAGGTGTTCATGGGCTGCAGTAGACACCATCAGGTGGCCTGTGAGATCGTTTGTCACTTAAATTCTATGTATTAGACGTCTGACATAAACGAGATGATTATACCGGAATCTGTCGCCACTATCGGAAGTCATAAGAGTAAAAAAACATAGCGTCGAAAGCACTCAAAGCAAATAATTAAAAAAAAACAGTAGTATACGTCCATAAGGTAAATACATATAGCAACGAATAATTATCTACGTCAGTTCAAGTGGATGCAAAGCGAAACGCAAGCAAAGATACATACAAACTGCACCCCCCACTCAAAGGGTTTAGTGGGGTTTGTCAAGCATCCCCCATGAACGCGTACTGTAAACAATGACTATATACAGGTTGAGTCAAAACGGGCTCGTTGTGAAGACCTTCAATACTTACGCGGATTGAAGAGGCAGAACATTTTAAACCACTTATTAAGATCACAAGTTACACTGAGTACTCATTTTATTTTATTGGAATAAAAATATAAGTAAGAGAAATTATTAAAATAAACTGAAACAGTTTAAAAATGATGTTGTCAAAACAAACATAACTGAGGTTATTTATTTTTTAAACTTTAAAGTATGCAAAGATCCCTAGTAAAAGTTTAAGTTAAAGTTTTATAATACTTATATATATATATATATATATATATATATATATATATATATATATATATATATATATATATATATATATATATATAGTCTCTTAGTCAACATGGACTGAATTTACAATCAGCTTTTGGGAATTTAATAATACACTAATCGAAGTTTCAAAAACTTCTTAATGAAAATAGTATTTAATAGTAAAATAAAGCTAACGACAAAAATAAAATCCTGATCCATCAAATATTTTTTTGTTAAATTAAATCTCAAAAATACCATAATACAAAAACGCGCATATTTATCCAGAGAGCGCGCACCAGCACGCCCACTCTGCGCGACGTCCCACAACAAACTGATCTCAAGCGCCACCAGACTTATCAGCTGTTGAGTGTTGTTGCAAACTACCTACACCTACCGGTTGCACCCGTCTAGACGTTGGGATGGGGGCGACGTTTGAATCGAATGCACCACTTTGATTAAATTTATGCATTCCGACGCTGAAATTTTAACGCGGTTCATGAAACTTGAACGACCTTTTCTGAAGGCGAAATATATCAAGACTGAATATTAACAAAATAAAAAAACCGTGATTGCCCACCCGCTTGCCAAGCGTACCAACAATGGCATATACCTCCTATTTCACACGAGGATGCCTTTAGGGGCAAAACACCTATCGTATTGTCGACGATGGTGTGTCTTTCCTAGTGTAGTGGTGTTGGGAGTGGTGGTGCTGGTATTAGTGGTGACGGGGATAGTGCCCGCTATTGAGGGAGGGTGGAAAATGCTCTTCAAACTAGGTAAGACAAATCATTTTATTATGTTGCGCGGATCTCAGCTAATGGATTTCCGCAAAGTAACAACAGATTCTATAAAATATACTCCCTATAAGACATTTTATTAGGAAGACCTATGCCCATCAATGGACATTGACAGACTATTATAATGATGATGAAATACAAAAATGAAAAATGCAAAAGTTGCAACAGTTAACGATGATATTTGAATGATCTCTCCAACAAAACTCGACAAAAATGACAACAGAAGTAAAGACTACTGACCTACTTTTGCTCCCAGCCCTATATTTTCTGTTTGAATAAACATTTTCTGCAAAAACCAAAGGTCGGGGTCGAATATTAATCGCCTGAGATGCGTGTGATACGTTATCGTTATTTTTTTAAGTCCACATTTGGATACAGGCATTTTGATAAAGTTCCCTATAAACGTTGACAAAATATATTCAATATTTATCACTGTTTGCCTTACCTTGGTAGTCCGGGATGACAACCTAAGGGTGACAGCCGAGCACACGTCTACCTGATGGTAAGTGGTTGCTATTGCCCATAGACATTTACATCTAACCTCGATTACGAATCAAAATGCAGATGTGTTGTCACCTGTGTGACTAGGAATGCCTGATCGGAAGACCAAAATATCTGGACAAAATTTGAAAATGCCGAGATTTGGGGATTGTTGTCGGGAGAAATTAAAAAAATGTAAAATAAAAAATAAAGTTTACTTTTAAAATTAATAGGGCACAGAAAGGGTTAACTTTGTTGACACGTAACTCATTTAAGTACACTCGCTTTTTATGTTGCCACATGTATTTGGTATTATATTTAGAGTAGGTACACCAATTTGGATCCTGGGAATATAAATAATTTACTTTAAAGTTCAGTCTAATTACAAATTCAGCTTTTATTAAATCAAAGGCAGCTGTGATGTAAATAGAAGCTGTTTATATGGAGATTTTGAGTTCTGTCGGAAGTCTGGTGATCACTTAAAATATCGGGGAATTCAGACGAATCCGGACCATCTGGCAACCCTACGTGAGACTAAGATGTAATGCCTCGTTCCAGTAAAATGAGGCTCCGGTGTTTTACATATTTTACGCTAGTACTATACCACCAATGTAGCTATAGCATGGCTCTACCACGACAAAAATTTTGCCATTAATTTAAATTGTTATCAGGAAAATCTACTGTTTGATTTCAGTTTGTAGCCTCATGACACCCGTGGGGTGATATGGGTAGTGGAATCTCTTACGCCGCCAGTACAATTAGTATATTCGTGTAGTAGCACCATAAGATAATTCAATACAAGGCAGTGCTGCCATTTTCGTGTTCAATAGGAGGCAGTGCTGTCTTAAAACGCGCACGGGCACGGAATAAATACTATAATAGTAGCACGGGTTTGTTTGTTACGTTTGTACTTATTTACAAACACGTGTTCAATTCAAAGCGCGCGTCCAAACCCGCAAACCCGTGTGTGTTTCAAGGCAGCACTGTCATAAACGCGGAAATGAAAATACACAACTCGAAAACGGTTTGTGTTTGGCACAAATCAAATCCGCCGCGTGAACTATTCGAACCCAGATCACACAATCGTATTATTATCACATGTGAATATATAAATAACACAGGAGTAAACCGCAATATAAATATCGATAGCATATCGTTCTAAATTACACCAAAGTTTACAAACATCATTAACGGTACGTTGTCGTCGACCGCATTGTTACATACGTAGTTCTTCTCACACAAATGTATGCCACAGACATTGAGTTATAATGTACTACGTACTAGAGAAGCTATTCCAAACAAAAATTGTGCACTACTCGTATGTCTTCGCGCATGCGCGGTAATAGTAGAGTCGCGCATGCGCAGTTGGTATAAACGCGCATTGCGCTTGCGCGGTCAGTTTTTGTTATTATAGATTATACGTAAGTAGAATGGTCAGTATGTAATAATTGTTTTTTTATATTGTATTGTTAATTATATCGAGTACAATTTTTTAAATTGTTTTTTATTTTGTATATGTGCTAATTTAATATAATATTACATAATATTATGTCAGAATTACATTTTAATGATATTTTTATCTGAATATTTTAAAAGGTATCTATGTCAAATATAAAAAAACGTACTAAATGTATGTTTAACAAAACTTATTAACATAAAATTTAAATTACAAATATATTTATTTAAATTAGAATCATAAATGTTGTAAATAATCGTTCATAAATGCTGGGCACGCGAGAGTTAAAAATGGACGAATTTATTCCACTTTGACTTTGATGTGGAAACTTAAAAATAAAATAAAAGAATAATAAGCGGATTTAAACATGGAAATTTTTGCCAAATCATAATAACTTATATATGTTTCTATAAAAAAAATGTGTATAATAATATATTCGTCCTATACTTAAGTACCCACGGAAATGTCGCATCTGAACATATTAATTTCATAATCTATATTCAGTGACACGAGATGGCGTCTTAGGAATAATTTGTTTTATTATTAATTTATAATACTTTTTTATTGAATAAGTATCTTATTAACCGATGAAAAGTAATTCCTTGGTTTTTACTGACATTTCTTGAATTATTTGTGCAATATCTAAGTACACAAGACGGCATATTTTTATCAAGAGATTTTTTTTAAATCAACACAACACGTGACAACTCTACAAGCGCCTAGCGAGTGACTGATTAAAGTGCAGTGCATGAACCGCAGTTGAGTGGAACAGAGTAGCTGAATGCGGTGTCTCCTCTAGTACGTAGTACATAATAGCTCAATGGCCACAGACTATATTTAAAACTTAGAGGCTAATCAGTTTTTTAGTTTTTATTTTACTTATTACAAGCCAGTGCGTGCCACGTAGTTAATCAGAAAAGAAGTTGCTGCCACAGAAGAAATAATTGTGAACACATCGTTTTAAATTTGGAATGGTGATATTGTTTCATTAGAAATGATAATACATTAATTGTTGCAGATAATTCATATATAACTTTCAAATAAATTTGTTGGTATGATACGCGCGCCACCTACATGCTTCGATCAACAATACCAACACATGTCTATAACTTTCGTGCGAGTGCAAGCAATAAGTTGACAAAGTTTTACTGCAATTTGATGAATAGTATGGCAGCAGCAATACGAACAAACAAACATTAATTTTCATATATTACATAGATTATAAGAATATTTATTGAGTCATTTATGCTTTTACTACTAGCTCGGAAAAAATTTTTGTTCTGGGAAGAGCTAACAAACGCGGTTCCCTATGGTGAGTGTAGAGAACCGGAAACCATTTTTTATTGCAAACGAGGTATTCCATTTTAGTCCTCAGGGGTGACAACACATCTGCGTTTTGATTCTTAATCGAGGATAAATGTAAATGTCTACGGGCCACAGCATCTACTTACCATCAAGTAGACTGTTTTCTCACTCTTTTTTCTTGCTCTTTTGTCACTCTTATTCTATAAAAATCATATAAGTCTATCCCAAAACCTACGTTATAGATTTTGCCATAGTTGCCACGCCTGGCAAGCGGGTTGGCAACTGCAGTTTTTTATAACTATGGGTTGTTATGAGGGAGATGCGGCCCATCTCCTGATTAAATGAAAAAACCACTCAAAAAAATTTGCATGCAAATTTCCAAGCATGGCAACTATGGCATAATCCCCTCATAAAACAATGTATGAGGAAGGCCTTAGTTCAGCCGTGGACTGCTGTAATGGAATAGGAAAATCTTACAATTAGCTGATGATATAAGCTAGCAGTGTACAGTTACTAAGCAGTGTAAACACTACATGCACGATCTTCAATCAAAAGTTGGTATTGTTGATCGAAGTGCACGATGTACAAACTACATTTATGTAACCAATACAATAAAATCTTATCTAGTGTAATGCATTTATACAGCGTTGTGCAAACACATACGTTGCAAGTAAAAACTATTTAAAGAAATAAAATGCAGTTTTAACAAACTACGAAAGACTTGACTTATTTTAAATCGTCGGAATTCACTCGAATAGTTTATTAACGAGTGATAAAATTAAGAATTTTGTACAACCGATTAATCAACTAAATACGCATTATTAAGGATAATCCAAAAACTACTGGTCAGATCTTGATTAAATTCATATGGGACCATCACACGAGAAGCACCAGCTTTAAAATAAAAATAAAAAAACATCAAAATCGGTTCACCTTGAAAAAAGTGCATAAAAAATACATTCGAATTAAATACCTCCTACTTTTTTAAATAGATTAAAAGGCTATTCTTACGTGTATTTAGATATAGAATGCCATAAGTTATTAAAGGCCGCCCTTTGTTACTTTTATTTGAAGGTGTTTGCAATAAAGGATAGATAAAAATAAAATAAAACATAATTTTCTTTATAAGACATATTGTCTATGTAGAGCATGCGGTCCACCTAGCAAGTGGCCATCGTCGCTTATTAACAACTGCAACACCAGAAGAATTGCAGTTGCGTTGCCGGCCTTTTTGGAAGAAAGATTTTTGGGGTGGCAACCTCGTACCGGTAAGTGCGGCCCATACTAGATGGAGTGATGACCTGGTGAACATGCAGGTGGCTCAGGACCGTGCTTTGTAGCATTCCTTGAAAAAAGCCTGTCCTTTTTTTCTACAGAATATGGGTGACAAACAATCTACCTGATGGTAAATGGTTTCTGTGGCCCATAGACATCCACATCCATTCTCCAGTGTGTAAATGCAAATGCAGATGCGTCGTCAGTAGCCCCCCCCCCCCCCCTGAGGACTAAGATGTAATGCCTCATTTACAGGAAAAGGGGTATTCGGTTTTCACTCACAACACTCACCACACGAAATAGCAACATAACACTGTTATTTTACGTTGGTTTTCTGTGAATGGGTTTTAAATGGCTGCGATGATAATGATGACGATGATGATGCCGGCATTATAAAGAGTGGCCTTTCGAAAAGGTCCCTAAGAGATTTCGGTCCGGAAAAACTGTCTGTAGAAAAAAATTCAGAATCATGTCACACGTGACAGAAACAAAAGAAACAGTGGATAACTGCCAACCACCAAGATATTACAGACGAAATTTAGAGCTGTACCGAAGTGTAATGGAGAAATTTGCTCTGCGCAAAGTCTAAACGTCACGTGTCACGCGCATGTCGGTTATCTCAACCATGTTATGCGTAGTACAGCCACGCCGCAGCTTTATTATGGTTATAGCATGAATGAGTCGGATCGACTGGGAAAGAACCCCGCACTCACAGAATACCAGCTTAAAATAGCATCTTATTGATGCTGTGTTTCGTATAGTGAGTGTAGAGAACCGGAGATCCTTTTTACTGGAGACAAGGCATCCCAAACTTGTCATAAGGAGATGACAACGCATCTGAATTTTGGTTTCTAATCTCTTTATACAAAAATAAATTTCTGTTCGTTAGTCTCGCAAAAACTTGAAAATGGCACGATATATTTTGAGTGGGCCTGATAATGGTTTAAAAACTTAATTGGACCCGATAGGTGGCGCTGTTGTCGAGATGCAGTAGTCACCCGTGCAATACCGGAGCGGATCGCTAGTTGAGAATAAATGTAGATGTCTAAAGCCACAGCATACACTTACCACGAGCGTTGTGTGCTCGTTTATCAGCCTTTTCTATTGAAAACAAACTCCACAGCATAAAGGAAGCAATGCTTGCACAAGATCTGTCAGCAATAATCTCCAGTCTAATTCTGTAGTGTCATGCGGTCAGACACCTTCCACGGAAGAACTGCTGTGAGTCACAGTTTGAGAGCGACGTTGTTAGTTTATAAATATTCGCTTTGCGCGAATTCAGAACGTAAACACGCTTGTCATGCGCATGGCGGTTATCTAAACTAAGAATTAAGTTATTAATGGTTTTAGGGCAAGGAAGAGTCCGCCGCGTTGCTCTAATGTGTGTTAGAAGACATCGTATGTCTACGTAATATATTTTATTCTTAGACACGCCGATTTCATAAATGTTTCCTGCACCGACGAGCACGTGGTAAATCAGCACTTAATATGTTAACTGTTTTAGTTGTTTCGGCAGAGATAGAACTTGATTTGCTCAAATACTGGAATCCTGATTAACATTAACCGTTTCCAATAAATTTCTTCCGAATGGATAAGAAACCACGAATAAAACTCAGCAGGTATCCCCCCTTTTGTCCTTATTTTAAAGTTAATATTACAATTTATATACGCAATGGAAAACGAAAATCCACCAGTAACTGAAGCATAAGCTATGACGCACTAAAAAAAGTATGGTCCAAAAACCCTACATCATTTAACTTTTTGCTGACGCGGTTTGAACAGGCACGCCGTGAATTACTTACTCATAATGACACCATTTTCAAATTAAAGACGGTGTATGTAATAAAACGTTAAAGTAACAACTGTGTGATGTGTTTAGTTTTTTCTTTACTTGGGCATAAACGATCATTAACAAAAAAAAAACTTAACAATATTTAAAAAAGTTTTTACTAAGTATTTTTGGACTATTTACTAAGTAAAGCATTACGCCACTCATACTTACTAACTAATTTAAGTATCAAAGGAGCTGTACGAGTCGAAAACTGTGGCCCGTACACAAACGTACCTATAAACTGGCAGAGGAAACCCGAGCAGACTACCTAGCTAAAAGCAGCACCTGTTCTCAAGTATGACGCGTATGGCAGCCATCGGCCTCCACGGTACTATATAAGTAGTAAAATTAAAAATTTGTACAACCAACTAAATATAAATAAGAACATCATCAATGTATTCGTACTTAAATACACATTATTAAGGATATCTCAAAAACTACTGGTTAGATCTTGATCAAATTTAAATGGTACAAACGAGAAGCACCAGCTTTCAAATAAACAAAGAATCATCAAATCTGGTTCACCCAAAAAAAGTTCTCAGGCAACACACATAAAAAACATACAGTCGAATTGAATACCTTCTTCTTTTTGAAGTTGGTTAAAAAGGGGCGACCCTTCACATGATCATATACTAGAGATCTGATCGGCTTTACACAGGTGATTTCTAGATCTCGATCGCCACCTCAAAAATTCGTTTCAGATGGGAGTTCCATAAAATCCTTAATGAGTGTCTACGTCGGGATGGGAGTGTATGCTTATGCTAAACTTCAGTCAATCGGGCGTACAGTTTTGGAGATCTCGTGTTGAGTGGAGTCAGTGGTATGTCGCTTATATACTCGTATACTCGTATATAGATAGACGAGTGTGATATGTATCACTTCAGTATAAAGCAAATGGCTCTCGCTCTTTGGTCTGGTTGAAGGCCGCCAGGGCGTCGCCACCACAGTGCGTCGAACTCCCCACCGGTGTTATTATTTTCATTACTAGTAAATGAACCCTGATTGTTATCATTAATGCCAGGGGTTTTCCATTTCATTTTTTATGATCTAGATATAAAAAATTTAGCAAAAGTTCGTAGAAGGTTAAACATCTCATGGAAGTCCTCCTCCTAGCACAGCTAAAGCAACTGAATATGAGAAGAATTAAAAAAAACTGAAGTGATAAACGAAGTTACAATCCACCTGATAGTAAGGGGTTAGTGCAGTTCATGGGTTCTTGAACTGCAGTAGCAGTACAGCCAAATTCAAAGAAAGGCTAGAGATGCATCGTCACCTCTGAGGACTAACATTGAATGCCTCACAGTATGTAGTTATGCGGACTCTCCATGCCCTTTATAACACAACAGTGCAGCAAGCCCTGCTATTGGATGGCAGAAATAGATGAAAGGATGGTACCTATACAGTCGACCTACTAGCCAACAAAGGTGTCCAAAACTTAATAAAGACCCAATAATAAACGTGCCGTATTACAAGTACTTGCCGGCTCTACTAATGACCGCGCCAGGCTCTACTGGGACCGGGCCATCATCACGGACAGGAACATTCTTCCGAATAAGCCTGATATTGTGCTGATGGACCGGGCACAGTCAATGATATTTTTGGTCGACATTACCATTCCGTATGACGAGAACCTAGTAAAAATCGAAACAAATAAGCAATCAAAATATCTAGACCTGGCTCACAAAGTAACCGATATGTGGGGTGGTTTGCCGAACAAAATTATTCCTGTAGTAGTTTCTGCAAACGAACTAATCCCAGTCAGCTTCTCGGGTCCTTTGAGGCGACTGGGAGTCCGTGACGGACCGCTCCGGGCTCAAATGCAGAAGGTGGTGCTACTCGATACCGCCCGCATCGTCCGCCGGTTTCTTTCCCTTTCCCCCTAACCCTCGGCCGTTCGGCCACCCATGCCGAGGGCTTCCATCTGATTGGGCTTTTATTTATTTATGTATATTTATCATTTCCTTTTATATATTTATTCAGCCCAACTAGATGAGAATACTCTATGAATACCCCATATAATAATATAAGCCTTTATTCACATATTTTTATAACAAATCTCATATTCACGACTCTGGTTAGTCGATAACGACACCAACAACTGGGTCTGTTTGTACAACTTTGGAAAACGCTGTTCTGTTTATCGCTATACTAGTCCATGTTTTCCCTGCTTTGCCCTTTATTTCGTCTTCCCACCTTCGAAACTGTCCACATCGTTTCGTTTTTCTATTTCTTGGGTACCAAAATACAATGGTTTTGTTCCATTTCTCAATGCCTCTAATTATATCACCTGCCCATTTCCACTTGAGTTTTCTTACTCTCCTTGTTACATTTTCTATTTTGGTACGTATAATAAAGACCTACTACCAAGTAAAGGGATTCATTGATGAGGATAACTAAACAGTATTGTTTTCAAAGAGGTAAAGATGACAATGGAGTACGCAATATACCTGATATTACGTAAATGCTATGGCCTATTTATTCATGGAAAATATCCCCCATTTGCATTTTTTATTATTATAAGAAAATTGTCGCTACCCATTTCCTACTTCAGTTTTCCTTTTACCACACTTACCATACGAAAAACAGTATAATTTACGCTGGTGTTCCGCGAGAGCGTGGTCCTTCCCCGGTCGAGCTAACCCATTCGTGCTACAACCATAATATAGCTGCAGCGTGGCTATTGTAACATTGGGTAGGATCACAGTCAAACAGTTTGACTTACTAAGTAAAAGGGGAGTTTGCCAGCCAAATTCTTCTGGTTTGCCGTATGTGTTACAAAAAACTGGTAGAAATCCGCCAGGGCGATGAAACCCCACGGTGCATCGACCCACCACCCACCAGAGGTGCGTTTGTATTCAGCGGTGAATGCACTGCAATTCAACTTTCAACGCATTACACTAACAATGAAGTGATGGCAATGTGCCAACTTAGGTTTTCTTTTATGAGTTAATTAGTAATGGGTCTTCGCCTCTTCATTGCAGACACCTTTTCTTTGTCCGGTTTAGTGGGTAGTAACCAAAACCCAAATATATTTATGTGTGTATTTTTTTTAATATTTCATACATCTTGTCTATGTCAAATAAAAAAGCAACACGAATAATTTTGTTTCTTGCTCACCATGGCTAAAATTAGCCACGTTCATTACGTTCATTAATATTGTAAAATAGGAACCGGGAAACCGGGAAATATTTATACTCGTACCATTGCAATAAATTATAAATATCAAGTTACTTTTATATTAAAGTTATCTTCGATAAATTCTGTACTATTGTGCAAGACATCAACATAAATAAAATTGAACTGTGTGTTTGTAATGTCAAAATAACAGCTTATACCAAATGCATATGAAAATATATGCGGTACTTATTACAAAAACTACTACTACTTATTAAAAAATTTCTGTATGTCTATTTGTTCCGGCTAATCGATTTTGACGGGACTTTCACTGGCAGATAGCTGATGTTATAAGCAGTAAGTTACGCTACTTTTATTTTAGAAAAAAGAATTAGGGTACCGTGCAAATAAAATAAACCATGAAATCGAATATTAATATATTTCACGCGGGCGAAGTCGCGGAGACAACTAGTTTAACATATTTTTTTAACTGAATTCAGAGTAACACATACACAGTCCACCTGATTGTAAATGGATGCCGTGACTCATAGACACTTACATCTATTGTCGAAGTAATAATTTAAGCGATGTTTTACTATGTGCTCGGTGGTAAAGAACATCTTGGGGAAACCTCCATGTTTGAGAAAAGAAAATATCCACGCGGTTGTATTTTTTGCCCAAAAGCTCTCAGAAGTAAGCGTAGGCTAGTGCCCAAAATAGAGACGCCTAAAAGCTGTTGCATTATTTGTTTGACTAGTAGTGCCTGTTACCGTTACAGTCTATTATAGTCTACTGTTGGACTTAGGCCTCTCCCACAGGATGCCTCATAGGGGGGATATTTGCCACAGTTGCCACGCTTGGCAAGCGGGTTGGCGACTGCAGTTCTTTATTTTTAGTCGTTACTAGGAAGACGCTGCTGCCCACCTCCAGGTTTGTTTCCCTCTGCCGCCTCTTACGACACCCACGGGATGATACGGGCTAGTGGATATTCTTACACCGCCACCACACGGCACGGCTTGACTAATGGTGATAGTGAGCTACAACTTAAATTTAATTTATAATCACAGGTTAGATATAAATAAATAAACACTTAACGAAACTTACGTTCATTACAAACCACATAAACAAAATACCTAACATACAATCTAAAAGTATGTTTTTTTTCGCTTTACTGTGTAACTAGAGCACCTTGATGCAGAATCGGGACAAAATAATGTTGTAGGTCACAAAGTAGTACTAGAACTGGGTCAATGGGAAAATGTCTGGGAACGTACAGCCAATCAAAACCTCCGCCCTGTTACTTTCTATTGTTCAAAATGTTTACCTTTTAGCATTTCGAAAGTTTTTTTTAAAAGCAAAGCTACGTGTATTTCAGCCTACAAGCACTCTACTGGTCTATTTTTTGGCACACTCTGTAGCCTATGCGGCTTGATGCATTTTAACATATATATATAGGCTATATAATATTTATATATTGCATCTGCAAATACAAAAAAGGGACAGCAATGTTTTTAAAATAAATAACAACAACATTGATATCAACTGGTAATAGGTTAATTTCAAATATATATTATATATAGGTACATATTATATATTTACTAAGAAAACTAACTTATCACCAATTCTGCCGATGAGCTCAGACCTTGCCTTGACAATGAAACTTTTGAAGGGTCTGAAGGCGGAATTATACTTCTTTTCAAAAAAAGACCGCATCCCACCCCCATCGGCCGACCTATAGTACTAAACACGGTGGCAGCCTGCTGACAATGCAATGGAGCACTTTTTGAGCCATGCTATAGTTGACGCTTCGTTTACCAATCGAGGCCTAGAATTTCCCAAAAGGCAGCGACCGCTTTTAATGGTGGCAAAGCAAAAAAGACTGGCGTGAATGAAAAATAAAACAAAGAGATTTTTCTCGGCGCAATATACACTCGAGAAATCCGGTTTCGAATTCGCACAATAGCGGCTGTAAGACTATGGCCAGTGTACAATAGGGAACGGTGGTAACCCGCTGACTCTGTGGAAGGAAATCTGACTTTGATATAACGAGACAATCAACAAAATCCGAGATTTTTCTTACTATGTTACACGATCGATGTTTTTCGTGAGTAAAGCCTTTTTTCATCATCATGATCTTCCTCCAAACGGTACTAGGGCTATTTTATTATATATGCTATGTCTGTCGTATATTTTTTATGGAATGAGAATGACAAACGAGCACACCGTCCGCCTGATGGTAAGTGGATGCTGTGTCCCATAGGATGTATATAGGATGCACCCATACATCTATGCTCGGTCAAAGAATCAAAATGCAGATGCGTTATCACCCTTGAGGACTAAGATGGAATGATTCGTTAAAAATGGTCTCCTATATTCTAGTGACCGTACGAAACACAGCAAGCTGGTATTCTGTGAGAGCGTGGTCCTTTCTCGATCAAACCGATCCGTTCCTGCCGCATGCAATATAGTTAAAGCGTGGCTCTGACACGTAAGAACTTTGAATTAATACCTGTGTTTCCTTGGCCATTCCATGGCTTTGAGCAGCAACATAAACCATCAAATAGGCAGCTCGTTTGTCATTTTAGTATTTTAAATGTCAACCCACACACTAAAGTCAATCAACTATGAACACAAAAACAAATAATATTATTTAAACAAAAACAATGAAGTATGAAGTCATTTCTGCATTTTAATTAGTACTCGTAATACATACAAGTCTTCGCATACAAAACGTGCGACAACACTGACTGACAGTTTGCTATATGGATTAATAATAGTATCCGGTTGACCGAGCTTTGCTCGGTATTTTTCGCTCGGTTTTTTTTAATTCGTGTGTTTTGGAAATTATATTTAGATACAAATTACATACTGATGAAATATGAATAATATTTTTTGATCTTAGCGACATAATAGAAAAAACTGAACTGGTTATTTGAATAAAAAAATCATGTTTGCAATTAGTTTAATTTAAATTTTCGTGTTTTTAAAAAATACTAAAAAAAGGGCTCGAAGAAATAGATTTTCTCAAAAAAGAAAGGAACTTGAAAAAAAAATTAAAAAAAGTTGGTCGGTCGGTCGGGGCTCGAACCGGGGTTTTACGATTCTGTGACCGACCATTATACCAATTAAGCTATTTATAATCATTGACAATCTGTCAAAATTTTCCTTCTTATTCTAACGATATTGTAGCAGTTTTTCATTGCCTAAAAACACGGACAAAAAGACATTTTCTAAAAATAAATCCTAGCTAGATCGATTTATTATCCCCGAAACTCCCTGGATACTAAATTTTATGAAAATCGTTGGAGCCGTTTTCGAGATCCCGATTATATATTTATATATATACAAGAATTGCTCGTTTAATAGTATAGGATCAACTTCCGATAAATATTTTTATAACAACAAGCCCATTTAGCGTAGACTGAATATAAAAATTTTCTATGAACTTTGGAATAACATACTTTAAAAGTTTAACTTTTTATCTTAAGTAAAAACCGATTTCAAGGAACTAAAATGAAAATAATAGAATAAATTCTCCATTTATATCTTTAAAACTATAACCCAATTTCACAGTCTTCCGTGCGCGTATAGAAAGTTTTCGCTGTATTGATATATTATAGATTTAGATAGATAAATATTAAATAGCGATCCACCCCGGCATCGCTCGGGTGATTTCTGGATCTTGACCACAGCGCCACCTACAGGATCCAGTTATGAATGGAAACCATCCAGGAGTCCACTCAAAACATAAACATTTCATCAAAATCCGTTCAGCCGTCTATGAGGACTTCAACAAAGCAAACGTACAAAACACGTCTCGTAAATATTAGAGCTGTTACCAAAGTAAATACAGTTCACTTTACTTTGGATTTGGACGTCAGTTTCTCTAAAGTAAGTCCAAATAGTAGATTCTCCTGCCACTCATTTTTATCATATAATTATCAATTTTTACTAGGAATAACACAACGAAATACTTTTTTTCTGGTTAAAATAGTCAAAACATAAGCATGTGCCGGCAATTTGCTTAGTACTAGATGATGCAATAACATGTCAGGTGTGGCGGGGAGCGAGAGGCAGGGTCCGGCGCTAATCCCGCGCGCTTTGTGGTATCAAGTTTCGATATAAATTGGTTAGGTACCGAGGTGATCCTGCCGAATAATGTTCGGCCAAATATTCGGTTCGGTGAAAGTTTTACCGAACTTTCGGCCGAATATTCGTATTCGGTGTAATCCATATTCGGCCCATCTCTAGTAAGTACCGACGGTGGTGTGTTTCCTTATGTACCTTCGTGCAATAGTGTACACAATTGTGCGCATTACCACTGCGACTAATAAGGTTTTCTTTGCTCCTCACTAATTATAACATTAGCATTCTATCTAATTTCACCAACAAGTTCTTTAATAGTTGGGCAACGCACAAGTAAGGACTGTTTTAAGCGATACGTGGTTACTTCTCGAAACAGTGATGTTGAACAGTATGAATGATGATGAAATATTTAGATACTAACGTGCATAAACTAATGTAATTGTATGATGAGTATGTAATATTTTTATATATAATAACATATATCACATCACATAGATTTGTTTTAATGGGATCGAAACTTGCATGCGGCCTTACCTGATGGTAATCACCGCCGCCCATGAACAACTGCCAATAGGGGGATCGCAGGTGCGTTGCCAGAATTGCTTTTGCGTTGCCGGACTTATATAATATGATGTATAAAGCTGATTACACATTGGTTGGTTGACACTAACCTTGCGAATGAGATGATCGCTAGTGTTTTCATATTTTTATTGTGTAATATAACATATAATAATGTCAATAAATGTTTTTAAAAAACCTCTGGGTTTCTTGCTGGTTTTTTCCAGCTCAGAAGTTTTTTTTCCGAAACAGTGGTATAAATATAAATGACTTTCAATAAGTATTCTTGCAATCTATCATGGATAAATATCATGGAGTGCTGCGCCAGTTACGTTCAGGTGGACTGTGGGTACGTTCGTCACTTCAATTTATAACAATCACATCTTTAACATTGGACATGTTGTACGCAATACATCTCTACACGTGTCCGCGCGTCAATCAATCGTGCACGCGGGCGGCAACAAGACACACAAGTAAAGAAATCTTCACTCATGTGATAAGACACCTGAAGGTCGAGGCAGCCGCCACAGAGTCTGGCGCGCAAAAAACCTATGACGTCATTTGGCAAAGAATACAAACTGTTTATAACCACCTCATAACTCATGCCAGGCTAATGTCAACGTACAACCGGGTTCTTTTTATATACAAGTGATCCACCCCGACTTCGCACGGGTGATTTCTGGATCTCGACAACAGCGACATCTACCGGATTTAACTATACATAAGAATCATATAGATACATAAGTAAATCATAAGAATTTCATCAAAATCGATCAAACCGTTGAGGAGGAGAAGAATTACGAACACACGTACAGCGGAATTTTACGATGCTGTATTTGGAACGGAAAAATTATACATACTTATATTGGATTTTTATTCTTGTTCAATTTATGTTTGTAAACTGCCTTCACGATTCAGGAACAATTTTAGGGTGGGGGTAACGTTTAAAAAAAATTTAAAACATTATTTGATAGCAGATTGCAAATTCGTAATAACTCAATTCACAATTCGCATGTCAGGACAAACAGTAAATGGATATATCCGAATCGTTTGCCTTATTTGCCACAGTCAGTCTGTCGCATCCGAAGCTGGAAGCTTCAGGAAGCGGATACTAGGGACAAATATCACACGAGGGTAGCCGAAAAGCTTGACACCATCGATGGCAGGAAAGAATGTGTGGAGAGAATATGGCAGAACCTTAGGGATGGAATGGTAAGTGCAGCGGAAGAAGTATGTGGTACGACAAAAAGAGGTAGTAGTAAAAGAAGAGATGCATGGTGGAATGACGAAGTGAAAGAAGCTGTAAAAAAGAAGAAAAAAGCATGGTTAGACTACTTAGCCTCTAGTAACGATGAGCATATGAGAGAGAAGATGAAAGAAAGATATAAGCTGCAGAAAGTTCATGCGAAAACATTGATTGAGGAAGTACGTGAAAGGTGTAGAATAGAAGCGGACGAGAGGTTGTCGCACAACTTTAGGGAAAACTCCAAACTCTTCTGGAAAGAGGTTGGAAGGTCCCGGAGTGGTGCGACAGCTTTAAGAATGAACAAAGTGCTTTCGAGAACCAATGACGTCCTCTCAGAAAAATCGGACGTCATGCAGCGATGGAGTGAATTTTATAGAGAATTGTATGCGTGTCATGATCTTAGTGAAGGATCCGGGGGTGACGCCGTGACTGGCACGCCAGACACGGACCTCGATGACACTGAGGTCATCAGCATGAAAGAGATTGAACGTGCGATTCGAAGTTTGAAATGTGGTAAGGCTGCGGGACTAGACAGAGTTACTGCTGAAATGGTCAAGTACGGTGGGCCTCGCGTCTGGGACAGCTTTCATCTGCTGTGCAATTTGTGCTGGCGGACGGGAGATGTCCCGGATGATTGGCGATCCGCGGTCATTGTGCCTTTATATAAAGGTAAAGGTTCACATTTTGACTGCGGGAGCTATCGGGCGATCAGCTTGACCAGTTTAGCAAGTAAAGTTTATTCGAAGGTTTTGACACGCAGGATGCAAGAGAAATCGGAAAGATTCTTATGGGAGGCACAATGCGGATTTAGACCTGGAAGAGGATGCACGGATCAAATGTTTTCTCTCCGCATGATCACGGAGAAGCTTCTGAGTGTTAACCAGAGGATTTTCTGTGCTTTTGTGGATCTGGAGAAAGCATTTGATAAGGTTATAAGGAAGAAAATGTGGGAACTGTTGCCGGGATATGGTGTGGATGGTCGATTGTTAAGGGCTGTGCAGTCACTCTACTATGACTGTAAAGCCTGTGTGCGGGTAGGGCATGACCTGTCACCCATGTTTAGCGTCCAAGCGGGCGTAAAACAGGGTTGTGTCATGTCTTCCTGGCTGTTCATACTGTATCTCGACAGCTGTTTACAGAAGCTGAAAGATAGCTGTTTGGGTGTGAAATTGGGTGACATAAAAGTTAATTGTCTGCTGTATGCTGATGATGCAGTGCTTATTGCACCATCAGAAGCAGAACTGCAGGCATTAGTTACGTGTATGAAAGAGGAATGTGAAATTAAAGGTCTCCGTTTGAATGCTAATAAAACTAAGGTTCTGGTATTTGAAAAGGACGAAGAGAGAACGAAATGTGAAATATGGGTAAATCAGGAATGTCTAGAACAGGTAAATGAAACTGTATACTTGGGGAGTGCTTTCAGCCGGGATGGAAGATGTGATTTAGATGTGGATAGGCGTGTCGCTGCCGGAAACAAAGTCAATGGTGCCCTGAATGCATTAATAAAAAGGCAAGGCGTGGTGAAGAGTGCACGCCTTGCAATACATAACGCAGTGTTGGTACCGACTTTGTTATATGGCAGCGAAACCTGGGTATGCCAGAAGAAGCATAAAAGCAAGTTGAATGCAGTGGAGATGCGATCTCTTCGTAAAATGTGTGGCGTTACCATAGCCGACCGAAAGCGAAACGAAGAGATTCGCAATATGGCAGGATTGAAAGATGACCTTATCACAAAAATTGATAGGGGCGTACTCCAATGGTTTGGACACGTTGAACGAATGAGTGAAGACCGAATGGTGAAGAAAATATATAGAGCGAAAGTAAATATTAAAAGGTGTCGAGGTAGACCGAGACTAACTTTCGAAGACCATGTGAGCAAATTGCTCGAAGAGGGGAGGGTCAAGAGTACTCGGATACCTAGACGTGCATGTATGAAGAAGTTAATGAACCTGAAAGAAGCGAAAGAGGTATGTAAGGATCGTGACACTTGGCGATCTGTTCTCTCTGGCTACCCCGTTAGGGATTGTGCGTGACGATAAGTAAGTAAGTAAGTAAGTTTGCCTTATTTGATTTAAATCAAAAAACTATAACGGAAAGAGATCTGGGACATTTCCAAGGGAAAGTGAGTTGAAAATATTTTTGGAGAAGTTTCATTTCATTAGGATAAAATGATTAGTTTAATAGTCTATCGACCAAATTAGCAATAAATTAAAGATGTGCCAAATTAAGAGTGCCCTATTCGACAAGCATGTATGCGTAAGTGTGTCAATACCGTGTCCTGTGGAAATCCGTAGTCTGTGTAGTGTGAGAAACACTTTCTATTTTTATTTTTTTATTTTTTAAATCAAAAAAAAACATGTTAAAATGAATTACATATTATGACAGTTTGCGAGAGTGATCGTGATTCATGACTGGTGGAAGGCTGATTTTAAAACAATGTTTAAAATTTTATTCAATTTTTTTATTCATAGGCGAATCTGTTGTTGAAACTATTACATTGCACCACTGAAATTGGTAAAATTACATCAGCTATTGACGCCGTCTTGTGAAATGCCTTTAAGCGTTGCTGTGGTAGAAAAAGAAGCTAAATTCAAACGATTGAATATTATGTAACTCTCTATTCTTATATATTGCAATATAATGTGATAATAATCTACAGGGCTAACATTAGAGGATATGCACACGTTATTGTAATTTTTACAGTATAAGGGTGACAGTTGACAAACGAGCACTCAGTCCACCTGATGGTAAGTGTGCGCTCCATAGACATCTTCGTTTATCTTCAATTAAGAATGCAAACGTCGATGCGTTGTCACTCCTGAGGACTAAGATAGAATGCCTCATTTCCAGTAGAAATTAAGTCATTGGGCTGCGACGCATGCATTGCATGCGGGTGGACAGAGAAAGCGCTTAATCTGTAAATTTCATTATCTTTAGAGCACTTTTCGTATCTAACAAAATAATAGCTATTAATACGTGAACATCGAAAATTGAAGTATTTTTCATACGTGATGGAACCTCGCTGCTGCTATATTATGGTTGTAGCACAAATGAATCGGCTCGACCAAGGGAGGCACACACTCACAGAAAAACAAAGAAAAAAGTGAACATACATACATTATTTCTCCATATAAACTAAATGGAACACGCTCATGGAAATATGACCTAAGGTTCCTTTACCTATTGATTACCAATACGTAGAAAACGAAAAAAAAAAGTTATGCAAAAAGAATTTGCTTTGTTTCCAAACAATTGGTCGATAAATAAATAAATAAGAATTGCTGTGATTAGTATCACTTAACAAACGTTTAAATCACCTTCCATGAATATAATAAGCCTTTCAAAGAATACGGGAAATGACTAATCTTAGTTTGATTTAGCCATATTTAAACGCTGGCCTTATTCGATGAACGCTTAATAATCGACCATACCTGATGAATAGAATAGAATCATTTTTATTCAATATAGATTACAAAAATATTTAATGATAGCTATTTAAGTTATTGTAAAACAAAAATTCTACAAGAACATAAATGTGAAAAGGGACTCAAGTTTAGTACAAATTGAATACTTACTCAAAGGGTACAAACGACAATCAGGATTGTCACCTTCGCTGGTTAAAAAGTTTTTTTATTTTTTTTATTTACAATATAATATTTTAAACAATTATATGGTAAATGGGTACTGCAGCCCGATTTTAATAAAATGAAATAAATAGGTAAAATACAGGCGATTGCCAGCTGTATAATTATCTTGTACAAGTTACATAATCAGCAGAAAGAATGAATAGCGTCATAGACTAGATAGTGTTGCTATAAGGTAGTTGAAATACTGCCATAGCAATCAATACAATGAAATGTTAACAGAATTAGTCTAATTTATCTATGAAAAATATTTATTAAAAGTTTCTTAAACTTGATGGACCGTTACCGTTACAGCTTATTAAGGCCCCCATAGATTACTTATTGGAGAAGTATTTGCCACAGTTGCTACGCTTGCCAAGCGGGTTGATAACCGTCGTTTTTTTATTTTTAGTTATTATTAGGTATACGCCGCTGCCCATGTCCTGATTTGTTTCCCTCTGTCGCCTCTTACAACACCTACGGGATCTCATGCGGTAGTGGATATTCTCACACCGCCACTACACGGTACCATGGACACCTGCAGCAAACTCCAAACAAAAAAGAAACGTTCACCGCTGAGGATTAAGAACGAATGCCTCACAGCCTGTAACTACACGGGATCTTTTAATACAGGTGGAGTCCATACCCTCCAGACCGGAGCTGCTTCAGGCTAGTGTTTGGCGTTAGAATTAGCTAAGATGGTGGTATGTACTCAGACAGACAGCAGGAAAAGAGTCCTAGCACCTACAAACTGATTTCCCCTCGCCTGTGGTTTTTCAACCGTAATCTTACGGTGCTTTAAGAAGAACACTTGGGCTAAGCCGTGACTGTCGAGCTTTTCGCCTAGTACCGCGCCATCAGACTGAAACGGACGGGACCGGGAACCAGTGGGATCAGGCAGGTTGAATTTCAACATATAACGCTAACTGAAAACTATACAAGCAATAACAAATGAAAACAAAATAATACGAGTATCACGTTTTTAATTTATTTTAGTAGTAAAACCTGACTGACATTCAGTGTACTTCTTAGTTTTCATTTAAATAATGGCTTCTCTTGATAGAATTCCGCCAATGTCAAAACAGTGACATTCAGTGTCGTGTTGTAGTAACAAATAAGTAAATGGGTATTTTTTTTAATATACTACCACGTTTTTAAAACGATCTAAAAACATGAAACTACTTCTTCTTCTTTCTGTTTTTATACTCTTACATTGACATCCGATTCTAAGCTACGTTTAAAATTTTAATTCTCTAGCGCATCTGGAAGTTAGTTTAAAACCAATTACTAAATTTCACATGAACAGACGTACTCCAAAGCGATTAATAAAATCGCGGTAAAGTAAATGAATGAAATCAACCTTAAGTCTTAACGTAGAGATATATAAGTAGTAATGTAACCCATAGGAGGACTATGATTTGGATGTGTTCCAGTGACCACGTGATAGCACTACGAAGGTGCTGGGGGCAGCAAGTACTGCTCCCGTGACGAGTCTCCAATGAAACCGAACGAGAGAGTGGCCCCGGTCGCGTTCTGAAGGGAGATCCTCCGTGGGGTTTTAGTTGGTAGGAGTCCTGCATGACGTTTCTGTTCCCCTGCAGCCGAAGATACACACGAGGATTTTTCGACGATAAAAAAAACAGATATGTTACCATTTATTTTACTATTTCTGTTAGCTGTAACGATTGAAGACAGTCAAGTTAGAGCAGAGTCTACAGCACTTGACGTAACTTTACTTCAAGGACTGTTGACATAGCTTTACGTCAAGTATTGTTGACTCTGTTCTATGTAGTTCCATTGCCGTCAACGAAGAAGAAATAAAATGGTGTAGTCGAAAAAGATACATTTATTGATCAACTAAGAAAGACAGAACACCACGTACACATTTTAAGTGACACCGATACCAAGCTGAAACTACGCTCAAATTATTGTAATACACACTCGCGCGCACATATTATGCATCTTAAGCCATTGCCGTCCTGTCGGTCATCTGACTATGAGAGTGAGGGATTAAGAAGAAATCATTAAGAAACATTAAAAAAAGTGTTTTTATGACCACACGACGATATATATAGAGCTTAAGTGGACATTACGACGTTGAGGAGTTTGACAAATTGTTCATTCTAAATGAAAACAAACACCTCAGGGGCCATCATCTTAAGCTATGTTCCAGCTTCTTAAATAACAAACCCCATCAGCACTTCATTTGTAACCATGTAGTCGCAGAGTGGAATAAGCTGCCAGAGAACGTAGTCTCAGTCCTGATGAATGTGAACCAATTCAAAAATAGATTAGGCAATCATTTTCTAAACTGCAATAGGAGTGACTAGTGGACATAAACAGTATACAGGCATTAGCAGTTATTTTAACTGCCTGCCTGCCAATGTAGGTAAAATAATAATGATAATTTTTCAATTTACAAAGGTTATTTCAAAGTTCAATTTATTCGACGACCGTTTACAAATAAAAAAATTCATCAGCATAACTTGGACAGAGCTCCGAGCAACGACCCTCAAGCGTTAGAGGTCGATCGCCTAAGTGGATAACGCAAAAAAAAATGCTAAGTGTAACTTTGTGCATTAATGTGGAGGGGTCCAGTATATATAAAGAGGATATCCGGGCGACGTTTAGTCGATACAAACGTATTCCCCCTGTTTTCTACCAGAATAATGACACAACAGTAAATATTTTTATATGGTACAATGTAGGTACCAATGCCAAGTTCCTGTTTTGTTTGATTTCTATAAATGAATCATTTTAACAACAAGGAACCTCTCAAATTGCTCATTTTAACGCCGTCACAGGAAAGATACCTAAATAAATTTAACGAACATAAAAATTGAAAGAAAAACATACAGACATAGTCACTCTAACTGTCCTTTAAAAAAATGTTTCGGTTTAGTTTGAAGGAGAAAACGGGGCAATACGGAATAATGATTTATTTCGTCTATTTTTTATATTGTGTCAATCAGTCTGAGCTGCAGATATGTTTCAGTCGTTCAGCTCGATCGTTCATGCACAGCAAGGCCTGAATAGATCGATAAAAATCTACTATCAAAATTTCTTGCAGCCCGGATATTATATTAATGTACAAGTGGTGAAATTAAAATTTTTGTGCAACCGATTTCAATATAATTAAAATGAGAAGAACAGTAAAATACGCATTATTAAGGTCGCCCTTCAAGGCACTATACAAGTGGTAAAATTAAAAATTTGTACAACCAACGTCAATATAAATAAGAACATCATCACTGTATTCGTACTTAAATACGCACTATAAAGGATAACACAATAACTACAGATCAGATCTTGATTAAATTTGTATGAGACCACACGAGAAGCACAAGCTTTCAGATTAAAAAAATCATCAAAATCGGCTCACCAAGAAAAAGTTCTGAGGTAACATACAAAAAACATTCAGTTGAATTGAATACCTCCTTTTAGAAGTCGGTAAAAAATCAATCCATCATCATTACATTGTTACAGCCGTTCACAAGTCCATTGCTGAATTTAGGCCTGTACTCGTACTTAAATACGCACTATAAAGGATAACACAATAACTACAGATCAGATCTTGATTAAATTTGTATGAGACCACACGAGAAGCACAAGCTTTCAGATTAAAAAAATCATCAAAATCGGCTCACCAAGAAAAAGTTCTGAGGTAACATACAAAAAACATTCAGTTGAATTGAATACCTCCTTTTAGAAGTCGGTAAAAAATCAATCCATCATCATTACATCGTTACAGCCGTTCACAAGTCCATTGCTGAATTTAGGCCTACCCCACGGAATATCACAAAGCACGGTCTTGAGCTTACTGCATCCAATGACTTCCTGCATATCTTAGCAGGTCGTCACTCCATATAGTGGTGGACCGCCCAACGTGGTGGACACGTCGTCAATCAGTACGAGTCTGCCACTCAAGAACCTTTCTTTTCCATCGATTGTCGGTTTTTTGAGCCATATGGCCGGCCCATTGCCAATTCAACTTACTAATTCTATAAAAAAAACTCTCGAATAATAATTAACTTGTCTAAATAAAAAAAATGCTGCTTTAAGGATCTGCTAATGTTAAACATCAACTACGAAAAAATATTCGTGGAAGAACCAGTTTATTGATTCAATGCTTTTTATACCGGAGATCTGACAGTCTCATTAACCTAGTGGTCGAAAATGCGAATGCTGTTCTTGAGGTACCGCGTTCGATTGCAGCAGCGTCCTCCTAATAACAACTATAAATAAAAAACCGCGACTGCCAACCCGCTTGCCAAGCGTGTCAACTATGAAAAATATCTATTAGGCAATTTGTGGGGGGAGGGGGGGGTGTATTGTCAGCAGTGTCAGTACACTATATTAATAGATTATAATGGTAACGATAACGGCGACAAAATGTAAACTTTATACTGTTAAAGCGCGAAATGTCGTCACATGTGTACCACAGTATTACTGTGATACAACGTGGAAAATAAACGTAGACAATGTTTAATTACTGAGAATAATAATTTATTACGCACTCGTTTTTGTTTCATACATAAATGTGTTTTTTATCCCCTAAGGCAAAGGCATGCCATAATAGTGCCGAGTTGCGATTAATGTATGGAAGATCAATATCAACAACTTATGATTCAGTCCACGCGTACCAGCAGCTGCCACGCGTCGCGCACTCCGCGGAAATATAACTGCCACAGCCTGATGCAATCTTTTGTTTGCAAGCCATTGTCAATAAAATCGTCATTTTGACAATTGTTTATTGTTTTCATTAAACGTGGTGCAAGAAACGCCACGAGCAACTCTGTTAGGTCCTAATTAAATTATCCATGACAATAACATTTAAAAAATATCACATGTTTAAAGTGAAAAACTTCTTTAGAATCCTTATGTTTTGTAACTCGATGAAAAGAAAAAAGCGACACTAAAAAGAGACGAACATACATCCATAGGATTTAGCCTGCGAGAGAATGAGGTAGAATTATATATAATAGTATACGGTGTTTTCTATTATGTAGATCTCCTCTACTGAAGATTACACTTCTACCGCGTGTGAACCGCAGACGTTTTTTAATATAATAAGGATGATAGACGACCACACAGTCAATAGTTGCTGTGGCCCATAGACATCTACATCTATCCTCGATTAAGAATCAAAATGCAGATGCGTTGTCACGCATGAGGACTAAGACAAAATTCCTCATTTCCAGTAAAAAGGGACTCCGGTTATCCACAGTCACCATACGAACATAGCAGCAACTAGTCGAGCCGACCCAATTTTTCAACAAAAAAGGAGGAGGTTCTGAATTCGTATTCAATATTTAAAAAAAAATTAATATATACCTAGTAAAGTATGATCACCCTTTTTATACACCTTTACCTTAATGAATATATATTCCGCACGATACGCAATAACTGCAAATTTAGCAGTAAAAAGCGATACAATAGGGCGGCGATGCGTTGATACCGCTAAGCCGGGAGCGAGTGCGCCGAGCGGGTCAATATCCCGACGCCGGATGGCCCACATTCTTCATTAAAACGTTCTGGGGCCATAGACCACACTGCTAACTTATAATTTATACCGCTACCGTTAAAGCCTATAAAGTACACTGTTGAACATAAGCCTCCCCTATAGATAGCTTCATAGATGGGATACTTGCCATAGTTGCCACGCTTTGCAAGCGGGTTGACAAACGCAGTTTAATTACAATTTATAATGAAAATATATTTCAGAGGGTTCTCCATACTAGTATGGGTGACGAACAAGTCACCTGGTTGTAAGTAGATGGTGACTTATTAACTCTTACCTCTAAAAAACTGGGCAACTGAAACAGGAGATTGGAGGCAGCATATTCCTGATAAAATCTCTTTTTTTAAACTGTAGTCACTTTGGCAAATTCCCCCTGGAGATAGTCTACGACTGGACACTATGGCAAAAGTAGACGAGGCAAAATATGGCGGAAGCCTATATTCAGCAATAGATTTTTATAGGCTGAAATGGACGTATGGAATCATCATTATCTTTATTACAGCTGTGAGCCTAGCCAGTATGTAACGACTTGCCATCTTATCGCAATCAAGGCATTCACCGCGCCGCCCATTTTAAGAATCGTCTCTTAGAATGGTCATCAAGCTCAACGAGCTACATAACGGGTCCATTGGCACATCATTCTTATTTGGACTGTAGGTTTCTTTTTTTAATTTAAGTCACAATTGAACTTACTGTTCACCTAACGGTGATCATTGCAGCCCATGGACACCTTCAACCAACTCTATACAAACAGGGTTACAAATGCGTTGTCACTACTGAGGATTAAGATGGAATGCCTCCCAACCTGTAATTATACTGCCTTTTAATACTCTTCGGGCCGGGACTCAGCAATGCATGTAACACAATTGGGGGGAGGGGGGCAAAATTAGGTAAGAGGGTAGCGGCTACCCCGACGAACTCCTGGGCTAGAAGGGATGATGTGGTAGGACCACCTAGTAACCGTAATAGTAGATTCTAATGTCGGCGGATTCAAACACACAGACAAACCCCGCGTAACCCTCCCTCCCCATTGGACACTAGACACTCCCCACGCATTCAAAAGCGGTTTGCTTCGTCGTTCGGAATATATCCTAATTTGTTTTGTGGTAATGGTTTATAAATCGTCTAAATATGTAATCGTCTAAGTATGTAAATATGTAGATAGCTTCTGCTCCAAAACAAAAAAAAAATGGAAAAGTTTGTGCAGTTATTATGGAAGCGTTGGAGAGCGGAAAAAAGAAGTGGAATAATTTGCAAGCATCTGTATTTCTATCATATTACAATACCATACCATAAACTGTCTCATTTTGACTTAGTTGCCACGCTTGGCACATATGTTGGCAACCGCACTTGATATTTTAAATTGTTGTCAGGAAGAACCCATCTCCTGCTTCAGTTTCACTTCAGGCACTTACATCATCCACGGTACGATATGGGGTATTAGCTATTCTTATATCGCCACTACACGGATATGTTAAGTAAAAGGGTTTATGTTAAACTAAGTCAGTGCGTTTTACCCCCTCCTCGGCTTCATCACTATTTTAAAGCAGTCAAACGCCAGCTAATAAAATTAAAAGAAATATTTCTTTTAATCGTAAAACGCCTTTTCTGCACTTATAAAGACTAGAAGATTCACATTGACAAGAAATCACCTTTCGCTTAACACTAAATTATTTTTATTTCATGTTACCTTTACTATTAAAACACATTTATATGAAAGTCTGGGCCAGAGCTCTTAAAAGTTTGCCCGCTCTCGCTCTTATAATAAGTTCCAAGAACACAAAACTAGTTTCAAAAATAAAAAAGGGATAAGCAAAGCAAATTAAAATGAACCCCAACGATGAGGTTACAGACCTCCGCAAAGGGCTACGACTTTGTGGATACAGTGCGAGCTAAATTTAGGTTAGTGACGTACCAGTGTCTGAACATAAAGTTATCGATTTAAAAAAATCTACGAAGTCACAAATTGTTGCGAAGAACAAAATACTTATGTGCCAAAACATTCACAAATATTAAGACTAGTGGGATAAAATTAATTTTAATTTAAGAAATGGCGTGTAGTGGCGTCTTTGGGGAATCCACCGCCACATACCCCGTAGGTATCGTAAAAGGCGATGTTGATGGTTACGGGCAGTCATCTGCATGCATTTTTCTGATAGCAACATAAATTTAAAAAATCTGCGGTTAACAACCTGACTGCCAAGCGTGGCAACTATGACAAATATCCCTACAATGAGGCAATCTATGAAGCATGCTTATGTTCAGTCGTGGTCTTTTAGTAATGATGATGATTAATAGAAATAAAAATAAGGTTCCGTGGCGTAATGGCTTGGCAATGAGTTAGCAGCGCTAAGGGCCGCGGGTTCGAATCCCACACGGAACAAGTGCTTGTATGGCCTACAAATAATAATTCTGGGTTTGGATATTTATTCTTGAGCAATTTATGTTTGTAAACTGTCTCCTCCATACAGGAGAAAATCCTAGTGGAGTTTAAAAAAAGATATTCATCAGTAAGACTATTACGAATCTGCGGAAACTAGAACTATACAATAAAATGTATATAATATGATATACAATCTAAGCGTATTTAAAACAAGACCGAATGGACTTTTAATATGCTAAGACAGTGCGATTTACCATCCCAGGCTAAACATCTCAGGCTACATACTGCTACCAGGTGAATTGTGTATATAAGTTAAAAAAAAATAGTTTATGTGTAAACATACTAACATTTTAAAGACGAAAAAAGAGAATGATAGGTTTTAAAAGAGCATTAATATTAAATTAGCAATATTGAAGTAATAATATTGAGTAAAATTATATTCATATTATGACATTATATGTAGAAATTCAATTACTACAATCTACAACCGATTCAGTTCGTTCAATAACTAATCTTGGTAATTTATGAAGTACGCAATATAGGTAAGAGAAAAAATCTATTTAAAAAACGAACTCGAAAATATCCGTCGAGGTTATCGACTTTCAGCATCCGGCTATTTACAGTACAGGACGTAGAATTACTCTTAACGATGATCTGTAATCGATAAGAACTGAGGCACTAAATAACTAAATCTAAATTCTAACACCTATCACTTATAAGTCGATACCAATTTATTCAATCACAGTGTATTTTTTATATTTTTTAAAAAGAGGATAAACGAGCACACAGTCCACCTGATGGTAAGTGGTTGCTGTGGCCCATAGACATCTACATCCATCCTCGATTACGAATCAAAATGCACTGCGTTGTCACCCGTGAGGACTAAGATGGAATGCCTCGATTCCAGTAAAACTGGTCTCTGGTTCTCTACACTCACCATACGAAGGACAGCAGCATTAAGCTGTTAATTTACGCTGGTATTCAGACATTCATCATACAACCATAATATAGCTGCAGCTTGACTCTATCACGTAAATAGAATAAGGGTGGTAAACGAGCACACGGTCCATCTGATAGTAAGTGGACACCGTGGCCCATAGATGTCTATATCTATCTTCTATTAAGAATCATAATGCTGATGCGTTGTCACCTCTGACGACTAAAATGGAATACCTCCAGTGAAAAGGGCCTTTAGTACTTACTGTATACTCACCATACGAACTACAGGAGCAATAAACTGCTATTTTACGCTGGTATTCTGTGAGGGCGTGGCCCTACCCCGGTCGGACCGACTCATTAGTGCAACATCCATAAAAATGCTGCAGCGGGGCCCTACCACGAGAAAAATACGTGTTGTAATTATGAAACGTACGGGTTGATCACTAGAATTGTACGGTCATCCACAAACACCAAACGATTGTCTATATATATATATATATATATATATATATATATATATATATATATATATATATATATATATATATATATATATATAGTATTAGAGTATATATTTATCAGATACACAACATTTTGCTACTTAATAGTTTTAAAGTCGGTACACTAAATGAGCATTAACGTAACTATACGATTTTTCACAATAAACATACAACTTCAAACTGTAATAAACCACACATTCAATGATCAGGCAGTTTTTGTTGACCTACAAATTGTAAAGCCATAGTATTCAATGTGCCAAAATAAAGACAGTCCACATGTACTGTGTTTATTAGCTGTATTTTTGTAACATAATTTAGTAAATTTGTAGTAATTTATCTGCACAATGTTCTAGCCTATATAATATAAAAATAAACCTGTTATAAAAACAATAACAAACTACAACTTATTCCATTCGTATCTCAAACTTTGTTCAGGTAATTACGTACTTTGAATAAATAAATAATAATAGAAGGAAACAAATCAGGAGAAGAGCATCAGCGTCTATCTAGTAACGACTAAAAAAAACTGCGGTTGCCAAACCTCTTGCCAAGCGTGCCAACTATAGTAAATATTCTTCCTGTGAGGCAGTCTATGGAGGAGATCTATTTCCAGCAATAGCACTTTAATTAGGATGTAAAATTAACAAGTGGGTATAAGTTGCTTAATTTTAATACAAATATATATTAAATAATATAATATAAATAAATTAATATTGAACGAATGACATTTAATAGCTTCGTGTTGACATAGAAATAAATTTTCGCAGCCAGTAAGCAATCCACTGCCGGACATATAATATATATATTTTGCATGGGCAACGAACGAATGGAGGGAGGGAGTTTATTGTAATCGCCACGCTTAGCAGGCGGAGTTGCGATACCAAATGGGTGATGGATTTTTGTTGTTATCAATAAATCATTACGATGTTTTGGATATTTAATCATAGGATTATTCCCCGATGATGTCATAAAGCGAAACTGGTTCATTAATTACGTATAATATATTTATTTTTAACTATGTACCTATTAGCTATTTAAATATAATGCACACCATTAACGAAAATTAAATTTAAACAACGCGATTACAAAAACAATATTATGTATGTATTTATTTGTCACTACATAAGTACCAGCCTATATACGTCCCACTACTGGGCACAGGTCTCCTCTCATTTTTGAGAGGGTTTTAGGACAAGGAAGTGTCCGGCGCGCTGGCCCAATCCAATGCGTGTTAGCGAATTCCACATCTCTACGAAATATTTTTTTCTTATTTCTCAGACATGCAGGTTTCCTCACAATGTTTTCCTTCGCCGTACACGTGGTGAAAATGCACTTAAAATTTGCAACCAACAATGTTATTGGTGCTGGCGGGCATCGATCCCGGGTTGCCCGCGTACAGTGAAATTTACAGCGCTTAGCCCCCGAGCGGCTCAGAGGCACGACATCATAAAAGCATACTTGTAAGAAATACAAAGACAAACTCCCGAGCCGGTACAACTACATGTAAGCTGTACAAACACGTGCTCCGTGAGAGATTTGATACCACCGCGCTGCAGGGCTGCAGCAAAACGCTTATGAAAAACGTTGTTTTTGCTTTTTAAGTTATGCTTGACTACTATCCTATCTGATGGTATGTGGTGATGCACGCGAATATGGTAAAGCGCATACTATTCATTCATGCCTTGAAGACACCCATTTTACGATTGGATGGAAATACTGCAAAGCTGACAGATAATTCCAAATCTTTGCTTACTAGTTATGAACGTCGAAGCCAACCGTTATTATTTTGGGGATTGCTGATAGAGTATTCACATCTCATTATTATTTGTTTTATAGGATAGGGTGCCAAACAAGCACACAATCCACCTGACGGTAGGTGGTTGCTGTGGTCCATAGACACCTACATGTATCCTCGATTACGAATCAAAATACAGATGTGTTGTCACCCGTGAGGACGAAGATGGAACGCCTCGTTTACAGTAAAAAGGGTCTCCGGTTCTCTACACTCAACATACAAAACACAGCACTATTAAGCTTCTATTTTGCGCCGATAATCTGTGAGAGCTTGTTCCTTCTTCGGTCGAGCCGACACATTCAAGCTACAGCTACACTACCACTAATATAACTGCAGCTAGGCTCAACCACATACTTATGTGTATACCTACGTAATACAAGTTGCAAACTTATAATAAATTATAACCCAAAATAAATTGAATTACATTTATAGTTCAGTATTACACAATTAAATAAATAAATATAGGATAAATGAAATCCTCAATTTACCACTTTTTAAAGTTAAAATGACAGTACATTATGAAGAAACATTTTATATTAATGTTTTATGAACCGAGTTCCAACTCGTGTCTTGATAAATTTCAAATGTTTATATACACACATTTAAATAGTATAATTTGTGAAAGTGGGCTTAAGAGATACTCATATTATGCCAACTTTTACTCCGGATTTTTATCTACGGATTAGTCTTTGACAATCCAGCGATGACGTAAAATCCATCAGACTGTCGAACCCAAAATTAACAATTGTAGACTGGCACCAGCATTACCATTTCAAGGTTACACCTCTGATTACGAAATCAGAAGACTTCCAAAAATTCATACTAGTAAGTTCATTGTTAAAAAGACCAACAATGGGCTTGAAAAGGCTATTCCATGCTAATCCATTATAGTTATTACGTTTAAAATGGAAATTAATTTCGATATTATTATATTATTGGCACAAAGACCAAACCAAACGCTAGGGAACGTGGCGGTGGCGTTTTAAAGGTCAGTGTTAACTACTGTCGTCTGATGATGATATTATGCTTATTAGAATATCTCTTTGGTCTTTGCTCATTTTAAAATGTATGACATAAATTGCTAACGTGTTCAGCAGTATATAAAAGAGCCCTTACAATATTGTTTATGGCGGGACTTGTGGTGACTCATAACTCACCACTCACCACCATCACTCATACAAGCCTTCGTTTTTTTATTCAAACTTATTAACATTGAACTACTCACACAAAATGAATATCGGAAAATTTACCGTCACATTTATTATTCCCTGGTCTACTTATTAAAATCGCTCATGCTGCTATTATATTATCATATTGCCTTTCAAATTTAATGTCGATATATCTCATATACATATTCATAATGATTTCTTATAATTACGCGAACACTACACGTTCAATTGAACTTATTATACGGATTTTATTATAATTTAGTTGATTAGTAGGTTAGTAGTATAGTTATTTATTTAATCTACATATTCACTCAAGCGTCGTTGTAGTTCAACAGATTTTTCAGCCATTTTTATCAATACTGATTTAGTAAAAAAAACTAAAGAGTATAAAGAAAAGTAAAAGAAGATGTATTTGGGTCGGACTTTAGATAGGGCATTACTCAGAAAAAGGGATTCACATTACGTACTTTACTCGAAGAATTGAAAGTAGAAGATACAATTTTTTAAACGTATCTCCGAATAAAAGAACACGTATTCAATTATATTTGAACAAAATCAACTCCATATATTTAACAGCATTTACTCGTAAATGTTCGTTTGATACGTCACATTTCTACGCTATTTTTTTGGTTATATATATGATCATTTTCAAATAGAACCATACACATGATCATAGTAATATAAAAAGAGAAACTTTCAAGAAAAGTTTCTGTTTCCGATAGTGACATGAAGTTTAATAATCTAGGAAGTTCCAACCATAACTAACGTTAATAAAAACGACATATTATGCGTGTAAGTTGAGGAACGATGCGATTAGCAAAAAGGTCAATTATAATTAAATTAGATGCGAGCGTTGGCCGGGGTCGCCCCGACTATGGAAATATGGAAATAGTTATGCGATGTTGGTACTTACTTAATGCAAACTTCTACATTTAACAAACGGTGTGTTTAATGTAAATGACATGAAATGTTTCGATCAATTTTAATGAATACAAATGGGCTATATTATGGTTGTAGCACGAATGGGTCAGTTCGGGCAAGGGCCACGCTCTCACAGCATACCAGCGTCTATAACGGCTTAATGCTGCTGTGTTTAGTATGGTGAGTATAGAGAACCCGCGTACGAGATATTCCATCTTAGTCCTCAGGGATGACAACGAATCAGCATTTTGGATCGAGGATAAATGTAGATGTCTATGGGCCAGTATTCACTTATAGTTAGGTGTGTTTGTTTGTTATACCCTTATTCTATCTAAACGGACAAAAAAATGTATACGTCATTAAAAATGAAATGTGGAGTTGACTCCTATACCTCCAGAAATCTTAATAAATACCATGATAACCTCAGATTTCTGTGGTTATTTTGCATTTAGACGGTGGTTGCGATTATTTTCGTCTTTTCCTTCAAATTCCCCAGGAGAGTAATCGTTTTCAACTGCATGTGTTTGAGTATGTATGTATTTAAGTCTGTCTTCTTTTGCACATTTTATAACCTAGCTCAATGGATTTTAACATTCATGATTTTAATTGTGGAAGTGACAAAGGATAAGAGCAATATATTTCTCATATTTTATTAGATCGTGTAGGTACGCAGTCGGATTATTTGTATTTACAGTTTTAACCATTGGGCTTGTTAATTAACAAGTGTAATGTTGCAAACCAAATCCTATACTATTAAACGAGCAATTCTTGTATATATGTATATATATATATAATCGGGATCTCGGAAACGGCTCCAACGATTTTCATAAAATTTAGTGTCCAGGGAGTTTCGGGGATAATAAATCGATCTAGCTAAGATTTATTTTTAGAAAATGTCTTTTTGTCCGTGTTTTTAGGCAATTAAAAACTGCTACAATATAGTTAGAATAAGAAGGTAAATTTTGACAGTTTGGTAATGATTATAAATAGCTTATTGGTATAATGGGCGGTCACAAAATCGTAAAACCCCGGTTCGAGCCCAGACCGACCGACCGACTTTTTTATTTTTTTTTTCAAGTTTCTTTCTTTTTTGAGAAAATATATTTTTTTCGAGCCCTTTTTTTAGTATTTTTTAAAAACACCAAAATTTAAATAAAAATAATTGCACTCATGATTTTTTATTCAAATAACCAGTTCAGTTTTTTCTGTTATGTCGCTAAGATCAAAAAATATTATTTATAATTCATCAGTATGTAATTTGTATCTAAATATAATTTCCAAAACACACGAATTAAAAAAATCGAGCGAAAAATACCGAGCAAAGCTCGGTCAACCGGGTACTGATAATTAAAAACTAAAATACATTTTTTTTGATAATAATAATAATAATAAAAGCGGGAATGTATCATTATTATAATACATTATACACACAAATACTATTGTCGTTAAGAAACTAATTATTCATTTACAATGTTCAGTTATCCAAAATTAATAACCTGGCTTAATTTGTCAATTAATGTTAACTCGTATTTGTCAAAAATAATTCGATTAGGTATGAATTACGAACAAGCTATTTAATTACCTCTTACTTATATTCGCTTATTAATAATAGTGTTGAATAAGATGCGTAAATACTGTATAAAATAGAAATAATGTTTAATTGTATTATTTAATATATTGACAATATATTTAAGAACAAAGGAAATAATAATATATTTAAAACCTCTTTATTGTTAACAAATAGACATATTATAACTTTTTTTTTTGCTTTTCTAAGCCAGCACTTAGCTACAGTTTCACCTGATGGTAAGTGGTGACGTAGCTTAAGATGGTACTGGGCATTGTCTTAACAAAAACCTATTTACTCTTGCCTTGAAGAAACCCACACTGTAATCGGATGGAAAGACGGACTGGCAACTTATTCCACTCCTTTGCTGTAGGTACGCATGACGAACGACGTAGCGAACCGTTTGGTGCGAATGCGTGGTAAGTCGACAACAAAAGGGTGGAGATTGGCCGAATATCTGGTTGTCCGACGGTAGAAGGGAGAGGGAGGTATTAAATTATGCAATCCCTGCGCACACTCTCCGAAATGCATCCTGTAGAAGACCGAAAGGCTGGCTACTTTGCGCCGGTGTTCGAGGCTAGTATGATCGGTTTCAACCAAATTAGGGTCACCAATAAGCCTCTTAGCACGCCTTTCCATTGAGTTCAAGGCCGCTAGGTGGCATTTTGCAGCGCCAGCGCATATATGGCAGCAATACTCCACGACCGGAGTTGCGCTTTTTTAAAGTAAGCATCTGTCCCGGCGTGAAGTATCGCCGCACCTTTGCAAGGACTCTTAGCCTCCTTGCAGCCGCTATGTCCTTGGGGCCTTGGACTCAATGAACCGTCCGAAGTTCAGATTTGGGGAAATCTCAACCCCCAGCAACTGGAGGCGGTCGGTGTATTCCAGTTATACATTTCGGAAAGAAGGAGCCAAGGTGACCTGGCTCCTTTTTGCAGTGAAGAGACACGCTTGTGTTTTGGAGGCGTTGAATTTCACAAGATTAGCATCGCCCCATTCAGAGACTGACTGTAGTGTGAGATTCACACGCTCTACCATAGCTTCTTTGTCGGACTGGATTTGATCCCGACTTGCCCGAGGACTTGGTTAGTATCTCTCCACAACTGTGCTGTCGTCTGCGTACCCATAGATATCGGGCATAAGCAAATCATTTATATGGGACAGGAAGATAGTTGCGGAGAGAACGGACCCCTGAGTAACACCGGCGTTAGTCTGCACTGGATCGGATGAGCAGCTATCGACGACGACCCGGAGAGACCGTACATTCAAAAAGTCCTTTAAGTCAATCAGATCAGGGGATAAGCCGTACGCTGGAATCATAGCCAGAAGGCTAGCGTGTCAACTCTGTCAAAGGCTTTTGAGACATCAAGGAAAACGGAAAGTGCTTCCTCACTGTTCTCGAGTGCCACGCCCCATACGTGTGTGGCATACGCTAGAAGGTCCCCAGCTGACCGATCTCGGCGAAACCCGTATTGCCGGTCAATAAGCGGGCATTCAATATACGCTCCATAATCTTGCAGAGTATGAAGGTAATTGAGATTGGCCGATAATTGGCAGGGTCGGCCGGCACACCTGCCTTATTTTGGAACAGGCTGCACGTTGGCCAGCTTCCAGGATTTTGGTACTATTACAGTCCCAAATGAGAGACGGAACAAGCGTGTCAACACAGGAGACAACTCAGGTGCACAAGCCTTTAGTACTTATAGCTGGTATACCATCTGGTAAGCAATGTAACATAGCAGGGAAAAAATTACTGCCTACGAAAATTCCACTGCCGAACAATTACCTCCCTATCGATTGCCTCATAAGAGGGATATTTACTGAAATTGCCAAGCTTGGCAGGCTGATTGGCAACTGCAGCTTTTTTTAATTTTGAGATGTTATCAGATGCTGCTGCCCATCTCCTGTTTCATTCCCCTCTGTGCCCTCCTACGACACCCACGGGATCATATGCGGTAGTGGATCCTCTAACTCTTTCGCCGCCACTACAAGAGACCTGTGAAACGATCACTTTATTTGAAAAGTACTCACATGCAACTCTGTTACCGCATCTGCTTAAGATATCTTTCAGTTTAGATATGGTAGTAAGCTTCTAGAAGAAAGTAAATAGGTATAATCATTTAAATGTTTATTTTTATCAAATTATGGCAAAAGGCATTCATCAACTAATGAAGACGTAATAAATATACTTGCTATGTATCACAACTTAACCTATGATAATATAATAATCAATGACGTATTATATTTATATATAGACACGTCATGAACGAACATCGCGGCACTTAAAAACGGCGAAAATACTAGAACTACTTACTTATACGCGTGAAGAAAGAGAAAGAAAATATGACACCGTAGGTACGGCGGGATGCCTGTTGTTTGACTACTAGCTGCATGCGCCGGCCGCCATTAGACATCGTCGAATAAAATGAAATGAAAATAGGTAGTTTTGTGAACTTACGCATGAAATGACACATTTTTGTCTTTAACTTTTGGGGTATAAATTGTACATCGTCTGAAAACACACGACGGCATGTTTTCTTTATGTTTTGCACAGGTTTACACACACGAATCACGATATAATAAATTAAAAACAAACGTAGCGTCGCGCGACAGGTTGGTGCGTGACTAAGCGCGATGTGGCCACTTGGCTTCATTTCATTTTGCCATTTTAGAGTGCGGATACCGTATCTATAAGTTTATACATCATTGATAATAATGATATATAATAGCACATAGGTTAGGTAGGTATATAATGGTTTCTCAGTTGCAGACAAAATGGCGCCGGTCAGCAAAATACATTGAGACATACCAAATATTTGCTTTAATTTACATCACCTAATATTCCTACCTATCACCTGCTAAGTGCTAAGCAACTTCTTCAACATCAATATTTCATATTATTTACACTGTCCATTTTGAAATTTAATTTACCAAATTAATTATATCTTGATGATCAAATAAAAAGTGGCACGTAAGCAAACCATTTTCAACTAGCTTACCGCTACGATGAAGTAGCAATAAAATAGCTTACAAAACAAATTAACTAATTATCTAATTAAGTATTTAATTACTAAATAAAAAAAAAATCTGCAAAAGAAAATACCGTTAATAACTACCGACCAGAACTATTAGATAAGAATTAAAACTGTCAACTAACAACTATGTAAAAAAAATATTAATTAATTACAGCCTTTCACAAGTCCACTGCTGGACATAGGTTCCCAAAGAATGTATTCCACAGGTATTCCATAGAAATGGTCAATTTATGAAAAATTTCCGAAGTAGGTATACAAAAACATAGACAATGAATGAAAGAAGCATCATCGACATAGGTCAACGATACACCGTTATCCATTAGTGCGTTACGAAGTTAAAACCTAGATTCAACACCACATAGTACCTGTCGATGAAATTATGCCCATCCCTAGAACGAGTCCGAAGAGGTTGCAGTCAAGACTGAATTCAGGCTACTGGCATACAATGTATAAAATGCATAATTGAATTTAAGCCTAAGTGCAATACAACAAGAGTCATTGTTGCATGATATTTTAAATAAACAGCTGTGTTACCTTATAATACCTGCTTGACCCGTTACATCTCCACGATTCGAAAAAAGACAGCGCCATAGTTAGTGGGCTTTATAATGTATTTACCTGCCTTTCAAATTTTGAACGGAAACAGCTGATTTTATTTACCACGTTCGCAATTTCAGAAACTTATGATCTCATGAACACCATGTTTAAATAAAAATGTAAAACGAATGAATTTTAGTAATTACTGCATTTATTGTGCTTTTCCGATAAAGGAAAGGGTAATAACTGCATATATTATGGAATTATGCAAACAAAATTAGGATGCACGAAGAGAGAACGCCATTGCATTTGATTCAATGTCACTTTAAAATGGTCGCTTTATGTTTCAACTCTACCCCGTCAAACTTTCTAAAAAGCAGGAACGACATGAAATGAAAGATTTTAGTATAATACATTGAAAATTTTACACGTATTCTCTTTAGTTACCAAACATATGTTGCGTGCATCACGTCAAAAATACAACAAAGATTACCTTTTTAGCAGCAAGCGTATTTGTCTAACTCCAATACGGAACACCTACGCTATAATATAACACTACGAAAATCGTGTCTTTTTCTCTTCAAATACATTATTGCACTATTCACAGTATATCCGGACGCGTAAACGCTGTCCAAATGTGATTTTTCTACAGTTTATGCGATCACTGTAAAGCGAGCGTCAACACTCCGACCGCTTCAGTCATGAACTAAAAAAATGTCAGCTGGGCCAAGTACGTTCTCATTCGTCAATCGATTGAAAATCTGTGAAACAGACGGACTCTAAGCTTTAGTCTTTCTCTTTCACTTATTCAACATCTCGCTCACACTCTCGATTTAAACATTTGTTTTAAGTTATTTTTCAGTATTGTTTTAAGGAATTAGTTAAGTATATAGAACTTTTTAGTAATTTATACAACTTCTAGCATAGTTTTCAATATTAAATCACAGCAGTTTTTGCATTTGAGATCATATGTTAGACAACAAATCAATCTGACAACAATAACTCTATTGACATTATTATAGAGTATGCTCTACCCTGATTGGTCTGCGCACAGCTGTTTTTGACGCGTTGTAAGTCTCATTGTAAGTAGGTACAGTACACCCTAGATATAGATAGCAGCACACTCCTTTAAACAGCAAGGATTTTAGTGATATTTTAGTTAAGAGTTAGTATTTCATAAATTAAATTGTGATCTTATAATAAGAAATTATTTTTAAACCAAAAAGTCTAGTACTAGTGAAAAGTTCGCAAAAGAAGTTACGCAATTGACCGGAGGAATGAATACGATAGAGTAGAAATTAATGTACTATGCTATCTCTAGTACATAGTCAGTAATCTATGGTACTATGGTTTCATAAAACATAGCTCTCTTATTAGTCTGTGACATAGCTTGATCTCTGCGACAGCTGTCAGTAAAAATCACGCCTATGAAGTCCTGAATTTCTGAACTATAACTACTTAGTTACGTTTCCTGTTTCTATGTTTCCTTATCTGTGCCTAGTAAGTTGAGTGTAGATGGAGAATACCTATTTCATTTGTCACACCCAGTATTATACAATACACTTCAATTAAACAAGGCACTCTGCTTTATAGACTATATTTTAATCACTACGTACGTTTTATTCTGCTTTATGATTCTATAATCATTAAACATAGTTGATAGTGATCATTGATGTTAGTGATTATGTACTCTACCTGTGTATAGTGCCACCAACTTATCTGTTCAGTTTACAGAGTCGTTAGTGGAGTGCTTACTATTGCCATTTAAGAAATTCGCCGAGGAAATAGGTGACTACATATTCATTAGGTACACATAATATAAAATAAAACAAATTTCGTGTTAATATATTAAAATTAGTGAGAATTAGTGTTATTATATATATTATTTATATTTTATAAAAATGTCATTTACAAAATGGCGGCCTTAGTTCCAATTTTGTCCACCTGAACAGATAAGTTGGTGGCACTATAAATACTCTTTGATTCATAGACTTAGAGTCTTAGAATATACCTACTGGGATATCTATGCTTTGATTTGATCATGATAGTCATTTCCATTTCCATATGTCAGCAAACTTATAGATGTGGCAACTCGGTAAAACCACAACTGAGTTAAAAACTCGAGTAACGCAACTCGAGTTAGCAGGACGTAGCAGAGTAAATAAATTGTTACATATTACTTTTATGTGAATTTGATTTTCTATCTAACTCTATGTTGGGTTGGGAAAACTATTATTACTTAACTTAGTAGGCAGGATTGAAATAAAAAAGGTACATTTAGTATGTATTACATAATTATTATTTTTTTAGTCTTAGTTATAGTAAGCACCTTTATTTAACAGCAAAGCTATCTATATAGCAGTCTTCACAAAACCATATCAGTTGAGCTTTCAGAAGTAGGTAGGTACATAAGCTCTTATTAGTTTAATAATCAATGTCAAAATATTCTTAGCTATTATAAAATGCTAAATAATATCAAATTATTTTGATAGTAGCTAATACTCTTCGTTGAATTTCTTCATTAAACCTAATTATCAAGATATAGTACCACTGAGTTAAAAAGTATTTCAATCGATATTTTACGAATAAATAAAAGAAAAATAATACTCTAAAACGAAAAATAAGGCAAAGACCTGACGGCATGACATTTATTATTTTATTTATTTATTTATTTAGGCTTACCAACTAAACACATACAAAACATTATTATTAAACATTTGCAGTTATAAAAAAAATTATACTATATATGTATTTAACTTAAAGGTATGCACAATATTTCAACATGAAACTTAAAATTAGTTTTGAAATTAACAGATAATAAAATATGATATAAACACAAAGACTATTCTATACAATATAGGTAAAATTATAATTTGGTAGAGAGCTTAACATTGTATAATTTAAAGTTGTATAATTTGTTCTTCTACTTCCATCCCTGATCCCGTTATTTGGGGCCGGGTCTCCTCACTTGTCTGCGCCAAGACAAGCGGTCTTGGGTTGTCACATCCGTCAACTGGGCTTTCCTTAGGTCTCTTGCGATATTAGACCACCATGTCATTGGCGGGCGTCCTCTGCTTCTCTTTGTTTCTGGCAAGCTTAGAGCTATTTGAACTGCATGATCTTCGCTGCGTCTTTTAATATGTCCATACCATCTTAGGCGATTTTCAATGATTTTATCTGTAATAGGTGCGACTTTAAAGCTGCCACGTATATGTTCATTACGGACTTTGTCAAGCTGAGTCACACCTCCCGCCCACCTAAGCATCTTCATTTCGTTAGTATGGACCTTTTGCTCATGCGTCTTTTTTGTTGTCCAACATTCAGAACCATACAATAGCACGGGACGTACTGCTGTTTTATATACTTTGCCATTAGTTGTTATGGGAATACGTTGATCACACAATACCCCTGTAAGTGATCGCCATTTCAGCCACGCGGCACTTATTCTATGGGCCACGTCTGTGTCAACATTTACATCTGTGGTAGGCATAGAGCCCAAGTATTTAAATTTATCTACTGTAGGAATAGGTGTTGTCCCAATACAGATAATTTCAGATACCGTGTTTCCACTGAAAGGGCATTTCAAATACTCAGTTTTACTCCTACTCACCCTCAGGCCGTACTTTTCAAGAGCGTGTGTCCACGTATTAAGAGTTTCCTGCAAATGGCTTGCGGTATCAGCAGCTAAGACAATGTCATCCGCGTATAGGATATTCCATTGCAATGGGGCAGGTATATCCTTATTGAGGTAGTCCATCACCAGATTGAATAGGAGGGGACTTAGAGCAGATCCCTGATGGACACCCACTTTGACTTCAAAAGCTTTACTCACGCTGGTTGGGCTTCTGACTCTCGTGTTGGCCTTGCAGTACATATCTTTTATAAGTTTGATATAATACTCTGGCACCCTTTGGGCACGAAGTGCTTACCATACCAGCCTACGTGGAACTCGATCAAAGGCTTTTTCTAGGTCTATGAATGCTAGGTGTAGGTCTTTATTGTTTATTTTATGGTTTTCCATCAGTATTCTAATCGTTTGGATGGCCTCAATAGTTGATCTGGATGCTGAAAAACCGAACTGATTTGGAGATATTTCAGCAATGTCAGTGAGCCGTTTATTAATAATTCGTTCCCATATTTTAAGTGTATGTGAGGTCAATTTAATACCTCTATAGTTTTCACACTGCGTTACATCGCCCTTATTTTTATAGAACGGTAGTAGATAGCTTTGACGCCAAGAGTCCGGAGGAGGGGGAGTTAAAGTTGTATAATTTAAAGTTTTAATTTTCAGTTTGAGTGTAGTATAGAAATATTTTCTTTTTGAAGGAACCCAGACTATCACTAAAGAGATCTATATTACATTTACCGAATATATCATTGTGCTTTCTCATTATAGAACATAGAGGAGAGTTGTTACCATAATTTTCGCTATTAAAATTTACACTAAAGGGACTAAAATTACACAACCTTGCTGAAACTCTGGGCACATTCAAGTTAATTTGTGGTAGGAGGGATGGACAATCCACTTTATTATTAAGTAGTTTATGTAAAAGACTTATAGATAGCAAATTCTTTCGCTGCTCCAATGATAAAATTTCGAAATGCGCTGGTCTTTCAGAGTATCTGCGAATTGTACGATGAAAGCCACTTACATAAGATATTTTATTTAATTTAAATCTTTTTTGGATTCTTTTTATACGCTGAATATTATTTTGATAAGACGGGTACCATACGACTGAACAATAATCAACATGACTGCGGTCCAGTGCAAAATAGAGAAATTTCAACGCTAAAACCGACCTAAAATCTTTGCTGTTTCTGAAAATAAAAGCTAACATTCTTAACTATTTGTGTATGGTATTGTTAATGTGGTTAGTGAATCGCGTCTGAGAGTCAATGGCAATGCCTAAGTCCTTCACTTCATCTACTTTCGCTAAATCTACATCATTCATATTGTAACTACAATTATATTTGTTAATTTTTCGAGAGAATTTAATGTGATAGCATTTATTTTTATTGAGAGACATTTTATTTTGCCGGCACCATTCTGTAGTTCTATCTATATTCTCTTGAAGTTGGATTTGGTCTGTGTTATTATTCACAATTTTGGATATCTTTAGGTCATATGCGTATAATTCAAAATCGGAGTTACGGATACAATGCTTATATCATCGATAAACATTATAAGAAGTAATAGGCCAAGGTGCAAGCCTTGTGGAACTCCAGACGTTGGGATAATTTCTCTAGAAACAAAACCGCTAATGACTACTCTTTGTATTCGATCTGTGAGATATGAAGCAAACCAATCTAATAAGCATCCATGTATGCCAAATAATGTGTGTAGTTTGTTCATTAGAACTGAATGAGTTACTGTGTTAAACACTTTACTAAAGTCATTATAAATATAATCTACTTCATTCCCTGAGCTCATTCTAGTAAGTGTTCTGTCAACAAATGTAATAAGATTGGATGTAGTAGAGCGTTTTTTTAAAAAAATCCGTGTTGTTGATCAGCTATAATATGTTTTATATTTTATTCAAATTTATTTAATTGCCATAAATAGGGTAAGTGATAGGTTTTTTACAATAAAAATAAGTTGCTTAAAGACCTATTTAGCCATGAGATACGGCATGCAACTGTTTTTTTTTTAAATTACCAAATAATATAGCGGTAGTCGATTCTAAAATGTCAAGTTAAAAATGTAAGTTATATAATTCAAAATGTCATAATTTACTACATCAATATCATAATTAAAATTTCAATACACTCAATCAAAAATAAAGGTCTGATAAAACAGTGATACGCAGTGATACACAGCAATTACGTCTATCACATGTCAACATGCATATTATTATCATTTTGAAATTCTTTAACACTATAATAACATTTTCTTATTAGCCATTCACGTAACTTTTTTGGTCATGAGAATCATAGAGCCGTGTTTGAACTGCTTTGGAATTTCATTAAATATTTTTACACACATACAGTAACAACCTTTCTGATAGACAGAAGTTTTTGGTTTATGGTCTAAGACAAGCCGTTTACTATCTCTAGTGCTTCGTGGATATATATCACAAGCTGACTTAAATAACTCTGCATGTTGTTTGACAAATTTATATATTTCCAATATGTACATGCCAGGGACTGTTAATATACCCAGCTTAATAAATAGGGGCTTGCATGTATCAAATGGACCTTTCCCGCATATAGCACGTATACATTTTTTTTGTGCGATGAGAACTCTATTTGCTTCAACGCTGTTGCCCCACAGAACCAGACCATAAGTAATATTAGACACGACGTAACTATAATAAGCAGACATAGTTACGCTGAGTCGTTATCTTAGTTAAACGCCTTAAGACGAAAGCAAACCTATTAATTTTATTACAAACTTTATCAATGTGGCCAGTGACTTGTGAAGGGCTGTAATGATGATGATAAATATTTATCATTTTACTAATCCGGACCCAAAGGGTGTTAACAGGATCGTAATATTAAGGCTACAATATTCGCCTTGCAGGCTTAGTATAACAGTCCTGACGGAATGTGACCGCCGTGCATCTGATATAAATGTATGTCAATAATATCATTAGATGAGTAAACAAGAAATTGAAATCAATACTAATCTAATACCGATTACAATATTTTTAGTTGTAAATGTACAGCACTGATAGATTAAATAAAACTTCTTCATCACTAGAATCCATTAAGCGAGGTTTAGATCAGCAACAAAACTTACAGAAGTTGACTTCTGAAATCTATTTCTACCATGTAAACAATCACGTCAAGCTCATTTCCGCAAGTTTTGTAACTTCTGGCAGTAACCTGCAGTTTATTTTGATTGCAAATAAAAGTTTAAAGTTGCTAAGCAAGATGTCAGGTAAAAAAGTTTGGAACTGGGATGAAACTATGCGGTTAATAGAGAAGTATGAACAATACAGAGAATTATGGGATCCGAAATGTTTACGCAGTTTAAAAATTTCATTCTGATGAAATTTTTAAACTGCATAGATTCTTCGCACCTGAGTTCTTTTAATAGATGATTGCGGATACCAACAGTATCTCTGCTTAATACCCAATTCTTAACCCACTTTCTATTTTTCCGTTTTTTTTTCATATGATAGGGTGACAAGCGAGCACACACAGTCCACCTGATGGTAAGTGGTTACTGTGGCCCATAGACATCTACATCTATCTTCAATTACGAATCAAAATGCTGATTTGTTATCACCCGTAACACTCACCGTACAAAACACAGCAGCTTAAGCCACACGTTGCTTAGCAAAGTGTAGTTTGCTAAACAGAAAGACCGGCACGGAGAAAGGGACAACAATCACACTGCTCTGTCTCATTTCTATGCAAGACGTATGCATAAATCTATCTTTTTTTTTTGTGCGAATGCGAAAGAAGGCGTCAATTTGTCTATAGGTTTCTCTGTCTGCGTTTTATGTTTTTTTTTGTTAAAATCTCGTTAGTGCCAACTCACGGTAAAATAAAGATTATATATATAAAAATTGCACTCTCCAAATTAGTTATTCCTCATAGAATGAATTGGCTATGGCTGGAGATGCGGCTCCTCAGGCGACAGACCAGCATCCACGCGTGGAAGCCGCCATAGATCTTCCAATTGTGGTTGATTCAGACGATGATGAAATGTTCTCCCACGAACTAGAGCAAATGAGGAGTATATTGGAAGAGGTGATTTTAGAAACGCGCAGCATGCCTCTCGAAAATCGACCGCGACTTCCCCGCATAGCCGTAAGCAAGCGGAATCGGACTGTCTGTGTGAGGGCTATTAACTCAATGCTAGTAACCTATTTGGAAGCCAGCTGGGAACTTTGCGAGACGGACTCAGTTCATTTTGGCGCCGCACTGGCAGTATGCTGTATTATTGGCGCCAAACTTCCCATTGCTGGATGCGCTACTAAACAAAGTAGCGCCATCCTAGCCTGGAGAAAAAGAATTGAGGACCGTATCACAAAGGCAAGAGCCCTTATCGGCAGACCGACAAGCTTCAGGTCGAGTAATAACAGACCGAGGGTTGTGCGCACCGTTAAAATGACGTTTGCTGGGACAAATATTAGTTTATCCCAGCCAGATATCACGCAGAAACTAACGGGGTGCATAGACGACCTGAAACAAAAGATCGCTACTTGGGGGAAGCGGATTCGACGATTCACCGAGAGGTCAAGGCGGTTCAACCAGAATCGTCTCTTCCAGAGTGATCAGAAGAGGCTCTATAAATTATTGGACCCAGAACGCTACCCTGTGGTACTCGAAACTTATTTATTTTATAATTAGAACGATCGAATGTAGTTGTATTTCTCTCGCTTATTCTATTTATTTCTAGGCATTGATGTCTATTTTCTAGATATGTTTTAAGCCAAGAGTGAGAAAGACCTCTAATCCCATACTTTTCCAGTTTATCTAACAAGACATTGTGAACTACAAAATCGAATGCCTTAGACATATTGAAGAAAAGTACAGTAGTACGCTGTTTATCATCGAATCCAAGAATAACGTTATGTATTAGATTAAAGCACGCGAGGGTAGTTGATTTTCCCTTTTGCAACCCATTTTGCTCCGGTGTAATGATTTTGAATTTCGTTAAATAGTTGAGCAGTCTTTTTTGCATGGCCTTTTCAAATACCTTTGATAACACCGGTATTAATGTAACTGGGCGATAGTTACCGATTTCAGATTTATTCTGTTTTTTGTGGATAGGTTTCACGATCGAGAATTTAAGAGCCTCAGGAAAGCATCCTGTTTCAAAGGATGAATTAATTAGGTATATTAATACCTGAGCTAGTTCGTTTTTACAGAATTTTAACACTTTTTTTGAGATTTCATCATACCCACATGAGCTAGAATTGTTTAGTGATTGTATAATACGAGTAGTTTCTGTTGAATTCACCGGTTCAAGAAAAATTGACTTTGATATATGATTGATCGTTGATAGTATCTTTCGCTTTTTGTCCATATCATATATATACCTTCCATCAGTTAAGTTTACGTAGTAATCATTAAACAGTTCAGCTATTTTTGTCCCATTTGTTATTATACTATTTTCGTATTTCATATGTGTAATGTAATTTTGTGGGGGTTCACTTTCCGTTACATCTTTGATGAGTTTCCATGAAGCTTTACAAATATTCTGACTGTTCTGGAGATATTTGATATTGCATTTTTTTTGGGCTATTGTATGCACCTCTTAAGCATTTTTGAATACCTCAAGTAAGCTTCTCTGTCCTCGTTAGTTTTTTGTTTATAATACTTGAAACGCAATGATCTTTTAGTTTTTATGCAAACTTTTAATCCCTTGGAGATCCATTTTGGCTTTGAATTTTTATTGGTAATTTTAATTTTTAATTTCGGAAAGCAAGATTTATAAAGTGTACAAAAAAGATCATAGAATCGATCGAATGCTGCATTCATATTTTTCGCGTTGTAAACATCTGAGAAAGATAGTGACTGTAAGTAGCCACGAAACTTTAGAAGATTTTCATTGCAATAGTCTCTCTTGTGTAAGAACCAGTATTGTAGACTATGAGTATTTTCTATTGAGAATGACAATATTTGGGCAGTATTGTGATCAGATAGATGAAGCGGCATTGTCACGCCCTTAGCTTGTTTAATATTACTTAAAATGTGGTCTATACAGTTATTTCCTCTAGTAGGTTCATTTATGTGAATTTTTAAATTAAGGTATTTAGCCATATCTTTTAATTGTTGCGATGCTCTAGATTCCACTAATGTATTTATATTAAAATCCCCAGTGATGATAATTTTATATTGTGTAAATGTCTTTAACAGTTCATGGATCACCGCTTCCAGCCTCGTTAAAAATGAGTGAGCAAATCTATTGTGAGAGGTGTAAACACATAATATCATTACTTTGTATTTAGGGATTCTTATTCCGCAGCACTCAAATACTTCTGGTAATAAGTACTTGTCAAAAATTTTAAGTTCGTTGCAAGTAAGGCCCTTCTGCAGAAAGATGCAGGTACCACCACGTTTACTATTCCTAGAATAGCTTGCGGCTTGTTTGTAATTTGAGAGAGTAGCATTTTTCTCCTCACCTTTTTTTATTAATGATTCTGAGAAGCATATTACATCAGGTTCTGAATCACAGTCTTTCAGTTCAGAGAGCGTCACTTCTAAAAGGTCCTTTTTTGAGAGCAAACCCGCTATATTTTGATGCAAAATAATAACACGTTTTTTGTTTAGGTCTTTAACACATTGTTTGGAGGATGTTTTTGGGTTACTATGAGGAACGAAAAAGATAATTTTGCCGTAAGGGAAAGAAAAAGTCTAATATGGAAGTCTGCTTGTGTCTATATCCACAATTTGTCAGTTTTTGTTGTGATATCTTTAACACTTTTCCGTTACATCCGCTCTTCTGAACATGGTTCTTGATAAAAGAATAGTTTAGAAATGTTTTCTCGTAGTCGTCGTCTGATTTCTTTGAAGAAATTGGAGAAAAGTGTGATGAATGGCTATATTTAGAAATGTTTGAGGGGGTAAGTGAGACGTGAAATCCCTTATTTATCTCATTTGTGCTTTTAATTATTGGAGATTGACAGATGTTCTTTAGAACCTCAATTTCCTTTTTTAATTTATTTATTTCTCTTTTGTATTCATTGTTTTCTATTATCGTATTCTCTAACTCATTTTGTGTACTCGAGAGATTAATTTTTATTTCTTTAATTTCTTCCTTCATTTCCTGCATTTCACATATTTTAATAGTTGAGTAATCTTCACTCTTTGAGAGCATTTCCAAGGAGGATTCCTCTAGTTCGTCGCATTCTTCTTCCGGATCGATCCCGCATGAATCAAGCAGAGGAGATGATATATCTAAAACTGATTCCAATTTAGGTGACGCAGTTTGTTTAGCTGCTGAGGCAGTCTTTTTTCTTAATGTGATTTTTTTATATTCCGTGTGTGAACGTGTAGATTTTAATTCTTTTTGGCTTTTTAAGCAGATTTTGCATTTCCACGAAGCTTTTTTTTCTGCTTGCATTAATCGATATAGCTTTTCTGACAAGCCAATACCATGAAAGTCGAATTTTTTTTGCACTGCGAGCATAATATCGTATCTCTTGCCTCTCTGTTACATTTGCATTTATCACATATAACAGATTGATATCGGCTAGTTTTCATGTCATTATTCTGTTTTCCGTCCATTTTTAATGTTCTTGTTTAATGTTTGTTATTTTTCTTTTTTATCAAATTTGTATAAAAAAAATGATATTGGTCAATTTTACAAAAGCTCGATTTAAGTGTTAAAAATAATAAAAAAAAATAATAATTCGAGGATTTGAAGCCTATCTCGTACGCAGACCGTGCTCTCACTAAATACACCACGCGTCACTTACGCTAGTCTTCGAAATTTCATTGCAATGGAATGACAATCAGATCATTGACCTTTATTATGGACTGCTGAGTCACAATAGCTATTTCACTTGTAATTACCGTCACAGTCACTATTCACAACGATTTAATTTTAAGTTATTTGCCAAGTCAAATAAGGACAAATTAACGATTCAAAAACTTTATCAGAGGCTGTTGATCTAAATAAGCGCCGCAAATATGTGTCTCTGAAAGATGACTACACATTTTTGTCATTCGCTGTAAGGGCTATCGATCCGTGGGATCCACGTGCGATAAAGTTTCTAAGGGAAATCTATCCGCGACTGGTCGTTGCTGCTGGTGATAAGAGGGTTAGTGCTTTTCTCGCTCGAAAGCTGAGTATAGCTATTTAGCGAGGAAACGCAGCCAGCATTTTTGACACGATACCACGGGGAGTGGGATGGAATGATAATTTCAGTTATTACTTTTATTTTATTTATTATAATAATTTTTTCAATATTGCATAAATTTTTATGTTATGTAAGCATTAAATATGAGAAAAGGAAATATAGTTATAAATAAGTTATATATAAGTTAACAAAAATAATAATAATTTCAACAAAAATATTCTCAAATATACGTGGTAGAGTCACACTGCAGCTATATTATGGTTGTAGCATGAGTGGGTCGGCTCGACCGGGGAAGGACCTCGCTCTCACAGAATACCAGCGTAAAATTGCAACTTAATACTGCTGTGTTTCGTATGGTGAGTGTAGAGAACCTGAGACCCTCTTTTACTGGAAACGAGACATTCCATCAAGGGTGACAACACATTTGCGTTTTGATTCATAATCGAGGATAACTGTAGATGTCTATGGGCCACAGCATCCACTTACCATCAGGTGGACTGTGTGCTCGTTTGTCACCCTTATTCTATAAAATAAAATTCAAAAAACATAATTTCTTGTAAGTCAGTTAACGTATCTATAAATAAGTGTTAGTATTTTCGGCAAAAAAATAGTTTTCTAAAAAATTCTATCTATTCACACAACGAACGAACCGCGCTCTTAATTTTTCGCTCCCTCGTTTAGTTCATTTATTTACAGCCAGCCCACATTCGAGTTAGATAGATGCAACTCGAGTTGACCCATCGCTAAGCAAACTCTTAGCAGTCTGTGACTGTGAAGTAAACTGTATTCATAGATTACTGTATATATATATATAGACCATAGATTACTGACTATAGACTGTATTGCATTGCCATGGTAACCTATTGTTTGTCTTAATTTGAGTAGAGTAATTAGCATATATTACAGAATATGTAATAGTTTTTAATTTACTATAAAATAAATATACAATAAAAAGAAGTATAAGGTATAATCCATTAAATGCTGGTAATACATTATGGCATGATAGTACTAACTATATAAGTGAAGTAAGGTAGTAGCTATTAAACATTGAAAATACCCCATGGTTCCTTAGTAATATATAACAGGAATTAATGTATTTTATGGCCTAAAAATACACATTTATTGTGCCAGCCGTATGTATGCAAGCTGTATTTACAATTCATAATTAAAGCAAAATCAGAATTTTGAAAATGGATTCTATGGATCTTTTAGCGCGAGAAAATGAATTTAAAAAACTCAACAAGCAGTTACAGAAGAAAACTGAAAGTCTAATGAAGGAAATAGAGAATGTGATGGTATGCTTCTTCATTATGTTGCCCAACTTTTGCTGTAAATTTTACTATCTGTAATCTGTATCTATTATCAGTCATTAAATTTTTTTGCAGCAAAAGCAAGATATTTTTTCAGATATATCACCAAATCTTAGAGTTACTCCTCCTAAAAATTTAAAAAAACATTGCTGTGATTTAACTAAAGCAACCACATCGAACAGCTTGAATAATAGTAATAAAGATAACATCAAAAACAAAGAAAAAGTATTAGGAGTTAATCTGGATAATGACATATCTGTACCGGACAAAGATCAAAATAAGTACCATTTTAGAACACACAGTAAATCCGATTGCATGGAGCAAGTTACATATCTAAATTGCTCATTTGATTTAAATGAAAAGATGCAAAATGATCTAGAATTTTTATATGCATTTGTTTCTGTTAATGTTAAGGACAACATACTGCCACACTCATTTTTAAAAGGTAACTATATTAATAATTTAAATAATTTGTTCTCTTGTATTTACGACTGTGGGGCTGCATTATTTTATATTTTGCTAGGTACTGCCTGCTGTGTTATGTGTCTGGCAAATCTCTATCGAATCATAGTTGGTGAAAAAAATTGAAGAAATTCTTATACCTAATTAATTTTATTGAATGTAGCAAATATAAAAAATTATGTAATATTAGAAAGTATTTTGTTAGAATATTTGAAAAGATAAGCCCTATGGTTAAAACGGTGACAAATTTTATAAAAAAGTTTGCATAAAAAGAGAAAATTTTTATAATGTACAACATCTTTCACAACTAAGACATATCTAACAGCACCCATATGTTAAAATCCATCAAGCCATTTGACTACAGAGCATTCTTTTATAGAATAAGGGAGACAACTGAGCACACAGTAAACCTGTAGGTAATTTGATCCTGTGGCCCATAGAGTGTGGTCTTATCCCGATTGAGACGACCCATTTGTGCTGCAGCCATAATTAAGCTGCAGCATGGCTCCACCATGTAAAAAGGAATCAACATAATATGTACATACATCTCTCTATATATAAAAATCAATTGATGTTCTTAGTCTCTCTAGAACTCAAAAACAGCTTGAACAATTTTGATGAAAGTTTTTGTGCACATTTGAGTGCTGCATGGTTTAGATTCACAATTGGACCCGGAAGATGGCGCTGTTGTCGAAATCCAGAAATATCACCTGTGCAAAGCCGGGGCAAATTACTAGTTATTCATAAATACATACATACTTTTGAAAAACTATCCACCTGGAACAGTCTGGTAAAAAGAACAGTATTTTGGCATGCTTTGGTTTTATTAAATAGAAAAATATTTAAAAGCAAAATAATACAAAAATAAAAATATTATGCTTAAAACATCTACGATTTAAAACTTATATGCCAGAGTTCGACTAACATCACATCTATTGGTAACTGGTAATGAAGCCATAGGTGGTAAATCATACTGGAATAAAAATATAATTTATAAGTGGTAGATCTATGCTGCAGCAATATTATGGTTCGAGGATATTTGTTGATTTCTATGGGCCACAGCATCCACTTACCATCAGGTGGACTATGTGCTCTTTGTCACCCATGTTCTATTTAAAAAAATGACAAGAAAAACCTAATGGTTGGTTTCTTATAAAAATAAAAGCTATGAAAGTGGATTAAGTCAATAACAAATACTCTACAACCTACCTACCTATATATATATATATATATATATATATATATATATATATATATATATATATATATATATATATATATATATATATAGGTAGGTAAAAAAATGTTTTATGTGTGTTCACACATTGGGTTGCAGGTAGGTATATATATATATATATATATATATATATATATATATATATATATATATATATATATACCTACCTGCAACCCAATGTGTGAACACACATAAAACATTTTTTTATAGGAGAGGGGGCAAACAAGCACATATCCATTCAATAAAATAAAATGATGTGTCTTAACTAGTTTGAAGAGCACCTTCCGCCCTACCTCAATTGCGTGCACTAATCCCGTCACCACTAATCCCGTCACCACTAATCCCAGCACCACTACTCCCAACACTTCTTCACTAGGAAAGACACTCCATCACCACCACTCTTTATTCAGAGAGATTGTGTACAAGAAGAAAAGTAGTACTTTAGTTTAGTTTACGACGGGCTGTTTTCCGCAACTCCAAAGCAGATTTGGTTGTGGCCTTAACGTGTGCACGTTCAGTTCACATACCAAATGAGGTAGCTGATGACATCCTCGTGGCTATAAAGAGGAAGATGATCAGCGAGGCCTGGAGTAACCAGGACCCTGATGCGTTGGGCCTAGTATTTAGAGGCAAACCCGTTTACACGGAGTGTGTCTTGAAGCTGTGGTGCGACGACTAGAAGACTCTGGACTGGTTGAAGGTGAATATTAATACTCTCGACCTTAAATCCAACACCTCGCTGACTATAAAGACACAGTCAGAGATACCACAAAGAATCAAATGTGGTATCCTTATTTATTATTTTTATTTTTATTTAAAAACTTACATGTAACACCTTAAGCTAAAGGGGTACATAGGGCAGACTTAATGCCATGTGGCATTCTCTGCCAGTCAACCCTGGGTGCCAAGGACAATTGTTGGCAGGTGCGACCATTATACGTAAATAATTACATTAAAATATATACATACATCAAAATATATATATCTTATTATCTATATATATATCTTATCCCTGATGCCCAAGGAAGGGCTCACGCGGCATTGGTCATGTGCTTGCGTACCAGAACCGCTGGGTAAACATCAGGGACTGGCTGCTACTCAAAGCTGACAAACAGACAGACGGGTGGTTCCTCGATGTTTCGGTGCCGGAGGATCATATCCCAACCCCGGTGAAAGCCGGGTGCCATCTAGCATGCGTATGTGGGGCGGCATACGTAAAATCCAGGGTCGTGGAGGCAAATTCTTTGATTCTCCACCAAGCAAAGAGGCAGAAAATAACCCGGAGGTCATGGATATCGGGGCCAAGGTTACCGGTACATTGGAATCACTGGATGCCAAATCCAGTGAAAAAGGGCCTGCACAACCGAGCCGAAGTCCCCAGGGAAAACTGTGCTCAGCGGCAGCTTACTGAGTGACGAAAAGAGGATTGCATTTTGGCGTCCAATTCCGATTAGGTGGCTGACGATGAGACCCGAGATCTGCTGGCACGCTTATTTTGGGCGGGGTCGGGGAGGGAGCGATCAATGATGGCAAGCCCTTCGTCCAGAACTAGCCTAGTGCAGGCCAACCTCCACCACACTGAAACAGCGTCGGCTCAATTACGCAAGTGGTTGCAGGCACAAAAGTCTGCCATAGCCCTCATCCAGGAGCCATGGGTTGGGGCTGGTAAAATTAAAGGCCTTAACAATCTAAAAGGTAAGTTATTCTACAACTCGGAGTACGACAGGCCTAGAGCGTGTATTTATTCTACTAAAGATATCTGTGCAAAACCATTAACAGATTTCTGTTCCAGAGACATGTATGCCGTAGCAATACAAAATACACAGGAGGGAAGATTAGTCGTCGCCTCAGTCTACATGCCGGAGGTAAACACTCTTCTCCTCATGACCTCATCAGGCTGGTGAATTTCTGCGAGAGGGCCGGACTAGAGGTTGTGACCGGGACGGACTCCAACGCGCATCATCCCCTTTGGGGAATGGAAAAAGCCAATGAACAAGCTAAGGTGTTAGTTGAATATTTATTTAGCACTAACCTAACCATTATTTGACTGGTACAGGAAATGGACAAGGATAATGAATTAAAACTCTATGTATTAAGATACATGTATTTACTTAATCTTAAGGTAAACAAAAATTTTTTATATTTATATTTTTAAAAAATGGCAATATGCTAGCCCCTGTCTGTCTAGGCAGAGAGATTTTATGTCTATTTATAGGAGGGTAGACCGCATCCCCAGTAGTGGGGACATTATGATGGTTGTGATCATGATGATCACTTGGTTTATTCCTGAGTCTGATGATAATTCTTAAAGCATGGTACGGAACATAAGGGTACTAAGCATCTGCTGCATTGAACTTTGGATCGTTTATTGTTTTCCTTTAAGCTACATAGGCGACACCTTCTAAAATTAGGCAATTTTTCGAGCCAATGATGACCAAGGTCTGAATGACGGAGTTCCTCAGGCACACCATACCGTCTTTTTTCCTTGCTTCACTTTCAATAGACTTGCGCTTTTTGGAAGCGAATTTCGGCATAGAAACAAAAGATCTTTGACGGAATGTGTTTAGCCACGAGTTCTAGCTTTTCGTGATAGCACAATTCGAAATTCTTTTTGTGTAATTTTTTTGTGATTTCGTGTGTTGGTGGAATATGGTACGAACGCGTTTGTGATCGCTGCATCAAACAGGAAGTAAAAAATACGTTACCACCATTTGCTGCTTTTCCTGCTAACAGAATATTATGTAGACCTCGTATGATCTAATCGATTAACGCCTTCCATACATTTCTTATATTCCTTTATTGATAGTGGACAAGCAAACTCTGCTTTAGAAGCATCCTTTTGAGTTCTGGTACAGCTTGTTTTAGTACGTGAATAAAACGCACTGCAAGAGCTGTAACCAATTTAGTATCCTTCCACACGACAAATCCAACATAATTTTTAACCCTCATTTTTTCTATTGGACCTTTCTCAATTTTTTGACTTCTATACTTTTATTTCTGCAGCTTTCGACTACTTGGCATCATATTTCTTATCTCCAGTCGCTTTTGTTTTTTTACTATCAATGGCATATCTTGACTATCACATCTGACTGTAGCTGTGGCATAAATTCCAGCATCATATAAAAATGGATCAGACCTGGACTTCAAAAAAAATTGTCAAAGGCGACATGACCATTCCAGCCATCATTTATAAGTGTCTGACACAATGTTTTGACCACTTTAACCTATCTCAAACAATTCCGATCATGAAAGGATGCAGGGTGGGGTTCTTTCAACTCACCTGTGGAATATGGTCACTAATGAACTCATCAGCAAATTAAATGCTAATCATTTCTACACAATAGGTTATGCAGATGATCTGACAATACTGGTCTCTGGAAAGACAGCTAGCATAGTCTAAGACCTAACCCAAGCGGTGCTCCGTATAGTAAAAAGATGGTGCAGGGAATATGACCCAACCGTTAATCCAAACAAAACGGTTCTAGTAATGTTCACACAAAAACGAATGCTGAATAACTATCATCTCCCAAGTCATTCCAGCACAAAACTCCGGCTATCCTCTGATAAAATACTTAGGTATTACCTTTGACAGTAAACTTAACTGGAATGAATACGTAGAAAACAAAACCAACAAAGCTAGTATAACTTTCTGGCAATGTAGAACCATGATTGGCAAACGATGGGGTTTGACGCCAAAAATTATACTGTGGCTGTACAAAACTGTAATTTGGCCCATGATCATATACGGCTCTTTGGTATGGTGGACCAAAACTAATGAAGCCACAACTGTAAAAAAGCTTCAGCTTTACCGGAGATTGGCATGTATGGCTGCCACGGTCTGCATAAAAACTACACTGACAGCAGCTTTAGAGGCTATACTGTAACTAACACCGCTTCATCTACATATACAACAAGAAGCAACATTAGCTGCCATTAGACTCAAGACCCTAAATCTTTTAAGTAAGAGTAGAGTCCCCCATACAGGCATAATTGATAGAATTTACTCAAAAATTCCCATTTTACAAGCCAAGTACAATAAGATCTCAAAACAATTTGTATTCTATATGAAGTACCAGATACAATTAAATGAAACTGACCAGCCAGAGGCATTAAACCCAAAAGAGCTTAGAGTTTTCACGGATGGTTCTAAAATTACACGCTCAGCTTTGGAAAAATTTTGTAGACTGTAGACAAGCTAGGGAGGCCCTGCCTGAAATAAACAGTCATCTAACTAAGGTTCTAATGAAACTGAACAAGCCACAGATCAGAATAGTAACAAGTACTATCACAGGACATGGCTCTTTTAACAAACATTTATTTACCATAGGTGTTACAGTAAGCCTCCTGTGCAGGGCGTGCATGGGGGAAGAAGAAACGGCGGCTCACGTGTTTCTGAAATGTCCGGAGGTCGCTTCATACAGGGCTAAACAGCTCGGCACGCCAGAATCGCTCCCCGAAGTTCCTTGCAACATCAAAGGACTGTTGAACTTCTTCGGAGAGATGTCATGGCTTGAATAATCACATTATTTCTGCCCACACGCAAAATACGCGCTTAGACGTGGAGTTGCGGAAAACAGCCCGTCGTAAACTAAACTAAACTATGTACTACTTTTCTTTTAGTTTATTCCGTCAAAGATCTTTTGTTTCTTTGCCGAAATTCGCTTTCAAAAAGCGCAAGTCTATTGAAAGTGAAGCAAGGAAAAAAGACGGTATGGTGTGCCTGAGGAACTCCGTCATTCAGATCTTTGTCATCATTGGCTCGAAAAATTGCCTAATTTTAGAAGGTGTCGCCTATGTAGCTTAAAGGAAAACAATAAACGATCCAAAGTTCAATGCAGGAGATGCTTAGTACCCTTATGTTCCGTACCATGCTTTAAGAATTATCATCAGACTCAGGAATAAACCAAGTGATCATCATGATCACAACCATCATAATGTCCCCACTACTGGGGATGCGGTCTACCCTCCTATGAATAGACATAAAATCTCTCTGCCTAGACAGACAGTGGCTAGCATATTGCTATTTTTTAATAATATAAATATAAAAAAAATTGTTTACCTTAAGATTAAGTAAATACATGTATCTTAATACATAGAATTTTAATTCATTATCCTTGTCCATTTCCTATACCAGTCAAATAATGGTTAGGTTAGTGCTAAATAAATATTCAACTAACACCTTACCTCGTTCATTAGGTTTTTCCATTCCCCAAAGGGGATGATGCGCGTTGGAGTCCGTCCCGATCACAACCTCTAGTCCGGCCCTCTCGCAGAAATTCACCAGCCTGATGAGGTCACGAGGAGAAGAGTGTTTACCTCCGGCATGTAGACTGAGGCGACGACTAATCTTCCCTCCTGTGTATTTTGTATTGCTACGGCATACATGTCTCTGGAACAGAAATCTGTTAATGGTTTTGCACAGATATCTTTAGTAGAATAAATACACGCTCTAGGCTTGTCGTGCTCCGAGTTGTAGAATAACTTACCTTTTAGAATGTTTAGGCCTTTAATTTTACCAGCCCCAACCCATGGCTCCTGGATGAGGGCTATGGCAGACTTTTGTGCCTGCAACCACTTGCGTAATTGAGCCGACGCTGTTTCAGTGTGGTGGAGGTTGGCCTGCACTAGGCTAGTTCTGGACGAAGGGCTTGCCATCGTTGATCGCTCCCTCCCCGACCCCGCCCAAAATAAGCGTGCCAGCAGATCTCGGGTCTCATCGTCAGCCACCTAGTCGGAATTGGACTTAACATATCTTCGGAATATCTGATGCGCTCGAATAATTTTTTTAATCCTATTTTCAACACCTTCGCACGACTACCCCCACCATTCAATTTTTTTTTGCGCCCGAAGCAAATATGGGCAACCCTCCGGAAAGCGGGGGAGGGAGGCGGTGAATGCTCATAGCATACCACGCAGCCGGCTGCGTGGTTATGTGGAGACTTTTACCCACTAAACACCGCCTTTATGCATTGGCTTACCGATCTGACGAGAGATCTCTAAGCCGTATACGAACGCGACCCTCCTTGGCAGAAAGGGTGCAGCCACCATTCAATCTGTCAGATTAATATTCCTCCGTTCTCACAAATACGTGGGACGTATACACTGTAAATATCTGCCGCGCTCGAGTATTTTTGTGACTGTTTTTTTTTACATTTTTGAAAATCTGTAGCCGCTCAAACCACCACTGAAAAGGCATACATCATATAACCTGTTTTTGTTTTTAGACGACGACGCTCGAGTAACTCCCAATTTAGCCTCTCGGGCTCCCCTACTATAATACGGAAGTTAATTATGTACCCTGTGACTATTATAATTACATTACAAGGAAAATACATAAAAATAAATCAATATTTTTATTTTAACAATTATGTGACTACTACAAAAATTTTTACTTAAGTATTCGGTATTCGGTCGAATAGTATCTATGAAGATATTCGGTTTTCGACCGAATGGAATAAAAGTAGTAGAATAGGCCATATACCAAATAATAGCTGAATATTCATTGCCAGTGTATTATAGATACAAGAGTATCCTGAAAGAATATAAAAAATAAGAATTTACTTATTTATTTCATGTATTTATTTATTTACAACAACATTGTAAAGCGAGAAGCAATAAATACATCCGAAACAATACTATTGATAGGTGAAAAACTAGTGCCTGAACTAGATAACTGTAACTTAGAATACAAAAGAAATAGGAAAATGTGAGACCTTATTATAGGCTGTTGTTTTTTTTAAAATCCCGTATCACTTTTTTGAAGTAATTTAAATATAATGAATTTTTTTACGAATAAACTTATAATTTAATTTTTCTGGTTAGACTAATTGTAATCTATCCTAATTTTTATTTTTAATACAAAAGTTGTAAAGTTATTTGTGAGAAAATAAGGTTGCATATGCATTGTCACCTCTGAGGACTAACTAGGAATGCCTCACAACCTGTAATTATATTATTTATAGTGAACTGTAATTAGACCATTAACTGTACTGTATAGTATATAACTTTAAATATAAATTTATTGCTAATTATACTATTTATATATACTAATAGTATGATTATTAGTGTGTAATCATATTTGCCTTGCATTAGTACTTGCAAATAAACTCATCTAATCGAATAAATATGTATTTCAGAGAGAGTAACAGTCGAGAGTGTTTGCAAGTTTTTATCGGCGAAAGTGAAACTAATGCAGGAACAATTGAATAAAATGCAAAGTACTATGGACAAAAAGGTATATTTTTTGTGTGTAAGTAAATACTAGGTAGTCAAGATTCGAAATTTCCCCAGGACGTTTTTAAAAAGACTATTTAAAACTTAAGACTAATAATGTGCGATGCATCCATACTAATATCCATACTAATATTATAAATGCGAAAGTGTGTTTGTTTGTCCTTCTTTCACGTCGCAACAATGCGTCGGCATGGCATGATTTTTTGTATGGGGATAGTTCGGTGGCTGTAGACATAGGCTACTTTTTTCAACGGAAAAACATATGATTCCCGTGGGAAAATCGAATATGTTGCAAAATTAAATTCAGCTAGGTGGCGCCACCGTGATTCTACAAGACTGACGACGGTACGATGGACGAACACAGAAGGTCTATCTGGATTATTATGTCTTTTTACCAAAGTTAAAATAAAAAATGTATGGATTTGTATTTTTCCACGCAGGACCGGGAAGAGAGAGATAAAAAACATAAAATTCACCAGCTGATTTTCTTCAAAGGTTTGGGTGCATTGTAATTCACAGAATAGGCGATAACCTCGCAGATGATATTAAGTAATCCGTTGATGCTCTGCCTACACCGCAAGGGTTACAGGCGTGATTATAAGTATGGATCAGAAATACTACACCACCTGTCACGCTTTCACCCTTAACTTAATACTTAACTGTGGTAGAAACAGTTCTTAGTAAGCCTTATTAATATTTATTGAACGAAAATGAATACAGTATATATATATGTTATGAATGAATCGGTATTACAATAAGAAAAATTGTCCAAAATTATAAGAAAAGTATTTTTGAGAGTTCTTATTAACTAACGTATACATAGTTTAAATTGATTCCGTTAGATGTCGTTACTAGGTTTGAAGGAAGGAAATGTTTCCTGACATGTACTTAACTCCCGCCGTTGAGCCGCGCGTCAACTTATAGTTGCATACGGTACCTATACGCTTAAATTGTTTCTATTTCGTAGCTTATTCGACTACCTGCTTTCCATTTCGGTTGTTTGTTATTTGCTTTGTGATTTGGTTAAGGTTGAATGGATTTATATTGGCTTTCATTTTCGGATTTGTGTATTTTCTTGGATCGGTTTTGTTGATTTGGTTGGTATTCCTTTATACATATTTAGACTCTGGCTTTGATTTTGGATTATTATTTTTAATTTTGGATATTTTTGTTTATTTAGAATCGTGAATTGGTTTTCGTTGTTTTAGGTTGTTTAACAATATTTAAAAGGAATATTGATACTATAGATAGTGTATACGGTACCTACACTTACTTCTTTTTTCGTTGGTCATATTTATATTGACTACTGCTTTAGATTTCGATTTTCTGCGATTTGTTTTGTGATTTGGTTTAAGTTGATTCGATTTTTTTTGGCTGTCGTTTTCGAATTCGTGTTGTGTCTTGAATTGGTTTTGTTCTTTTGATTTTAAAAAATATTTAAAGGGAATATTTATTCCTTTTAGATATTTAGGATTTGCTTTTAAAAAAAAATATTTAAAAGGAAATTTAATTCCTTTTAGGTATTTTAACGTTTTTTTATAAATAGGTTTTTTGTTACTTCATAATGCCGCGCAAACGTAAGTCCAGCCTTTCAAGAGTATCTTCTCAAAGACAAGCGAAGAGATTCGCTCGATCGTTAGAATCTTTAGAAGATGCTAAACTGAGAAGGCAAGAACAAGCAGAGCGTCAGGCTGCTTTTAGAGCATCTGAGACAACTTCTCAACGTCAGCAAAGGCGTCTTGAACAGACAGAGCGTCAGGCTGCTTTAAGAGCTTCCGAAACACCTTCTCAAAGTCAGGAAAGGCCTCTTGAACAGGCAGAGCGTCAAGCTAATTTAAGAGCTTCTGAAACACCTTCTCAAAGTCAGCGAAGGCGTCTTGAACAGGCAGAGCGTCAAGCTACTTTAAGAGCTACTGAAACACCTGATCAAAGTCAGCAAAGGCGTCTTGAACAGGCAGAGCGTCAATCTACTTTAAGAGCTACTGAAACACCTGCTCAAAGTCAGCAAAGGCTATTCGAACAAGCGGAACGCCAGGCCGCCTTAAGAGCCGCGGAAACACCTGATGAAACTCAACACAGACTCATTGAGCAAGCTGAACGTCAATCTACTATAAGGGCATATGAAACACCACAACAGACACAGGCGCGAAGAGATGCAAATGCACAGCTCCGAGCTGAACGTCGACAAAATTTTCACAGAAACAAGGCCAAGGCGTGTCGATTTTGCTATGGATGGAATTATGGAAGTAATGGTGATTTTAAAATGGAAAGATGAGACCGCAGGCATATGTTGTTCCAATGGCAAAGTGTCTCTTCCGTTACTTGGGGAACCAGAAGAACCTTTGAAAACTCTTTTTTATATGATGCTAATGAGTCACGGCGCTTTTTAAACAGGATCCGGAAATATAACTCATGCTTTCAAATGACGTCCTTCGGAGTTGACCGGGAAATAATGCCGGGATTTTCGCCTACATTTACGATAAAAGTGCAAATTTATCATAGAATAGGTTCACTTTTTCCAGCTGAAAACGAACAGCATAAATTTTTTAAAGCATATTTTATGGGTGACGAAGAAATTGAGGTAGACCGTCGCTGCCAATTTATCCAGGGAGTTGAGAGAGACACAGTGCTCAAAATTCAAAGATTCTTGCATGAACGTAACATTTTAGTCAAAAAATTTAAAACTGCTTTAGAAAACCTACCTGAAGTGGATTATAAAGTCGTCATTCACGCAGATCGGGCCCCTCGAGGAGAGCATGAAAAGCGCTACAATGCACCTTTGATAAACGAAATAGCAGCCGTAATTAGTGGTGATCAATTTTCTTCACGAGACATTGTCTTGCGAGCACGTGATGATACGTTGCAACGGGTAGCCGATACACACAAGTTTTATGACGCTCTGCAATACCCATTGATTAATTGCAAAGGGCAAGAGGGTTATCATTTTCAAATTCCACTCATTAACCCGGTTACAAAGGAGCCTACTCCGAACAAAAAAGTATCATGTATGGATTTTTATGCGTATCATATGATGTTGCGAGAAAATGATTTTAACCTCTTAGCCGGGTGTAGACAATTATTTCATCAATTATTCATAATATTTGGTAGACATGTATGTGAAAGTAGAAAGTGAACGTCTCCGTTATATATCTTTAAATCAAAAAAAGCTGCGCGTTGAGAATTATATATATTTACAAGATGCAGTTTCTAGCGACGCCAATGAAAACCCCAGAGATTTAGGTAAAATGGTAATTCTGCCCTCATCATTCGTTAACAGTCCCCGCTACCTACATGAGTACACACAAGACGCATTCGCCTATGTACGAACTTACGGAAGACCTGTGTATGTAATTAACAAAGTGAAAATTTTCGGAGAGGTGCAGTGCTTCATGTATTCAATTGAATGGCAAAAAAGAGGATTACCGCATACCACATTCTAATATGGCTTAAAGAGAAGTTGCGACCCAGCCAAATAGACGACATAATAAGCGCCGAGATTCCGGATCCTGAGCAAGATAAAGAATTGTATGATACCATCGTCCGAAATGTGATTCACGGTCCATGTGGAGCACGAAATTCAATATCGCCATGTGTGAAAGAAGGGAAATGTACAAAGAAATTCCCTAAACAGCTATTAAAAGAAACAGTGCACAATGACAATGGCTACCCTTTATACAGACGCAGAGCACCCGAAGATGGTGGCAGGAAAGTTACAATCAAATCTCGCTCTGGAGCGTTCGAAACCTTAAATAACAACTGGATTATCCTGTATTCGCCCATTCTATGTTAAATGTTTAATGCCCACATTAATGTAGAAGCATGTAGCTCTGTCCGCACAATCAGGTATATCTGTAAGTATATAAATAAAGGAAGCGACCAAGCAATATTTGAGTGAAGGTGAGGCAAATCCCGTTGATGAAGTACAGACCTTTCAAACAGGGCGTTACGTCAGCAGTAACGAGGCAGCGTGGCGTCTCCTTGGCTTCCCTTTACACGAAAGGCACCCAACAGTTACCTTGCTGTTCACTTAGAAAATGGAGAGCGTGTATATTTCACCGAAAGAAATTTCCAAGAAATAATTGCATCACCGCCAAAAACTACACTAACAGCCTTTTTTCATCTTTGTCAAACCGACCCCTTTGCAATAACGTTGTTATATTCTGAAGTCCCCTGCTATTATACTTGGAACACACCTAGGAAGGAGTGGAAACGCCGTATTCAAGGCGCGCCTGTTGCAAATTGGCCCGGTGTAAAGTCATCAGATGCCCTTGGTCGTGTGTATACCATCCATGTAACTAATTTTGAATGTTTCTGTTTAAGATTGCTGCTGCACCATGTTCAGGGTCCTACAGGATATAAAGACCTTAAAACTGTCAACGGTCAGGAATGCGCAACTTATAGAGAAGCATGTGAAGCTCTGCATCTTTTAGAAAACGATAATCACTGGGATGAAATCATGGAGGAAGCTGTGCAGTGCCAGTAACCAGCCAAAATTAGGGATCTTTATGCAACTCTCATATCATCTTGCGGGCTATCTAATGCACATGAATTGTGGGACAAATATAAAGAGTACATGGTGGAAGATATTTTGCGAAGGTTACAGCAGACACACGCGAACGTGACATACAATGAACACATTTATAATGAAGCACTTGGAAAAATTGAAGATAAAGTAATGGCAATGGTAGGCAAAAAATTTAAGCCACTTTGGAATGATAAGCCCTCAGCGAACAACCGAAAATGAACTAAGTGATGAAATTATACGTGAAACAAACTACGATATACCAGCTTTGCAGCAGCAAGTAGCCAAATTTGTAACCCGCTTGCTTCCCGAACAAAAACGAGTTTTTGACAAAGTATTAGGACAAATTGAATCTGGAAATGGTGCACTTTTCTTTTTAGATGCCCCTGGAAGAACTGGGAAGACATTTTTGTTAAATTTATTATTAGCGCAAGTACGGAAAGATAAAAACATTGCTGTAACCGTAGCTTCCTCCGGTATAGCCGCCACGCTGCTAAGCGGAGGCCGCACTGCACATTCTGTTTTAAAACTCCCTCTAAATCTAGCCCAGGAAGAATCGCTGATCTGCAACTTTAGCAAAAATAGTGCACGAAGTATAATGCTACGACAATGCAAACTTTTAGTGTGGGACGAAAGTACAATGTTGCATAAAAAACTCGAACGCTCCAGGATTTGCGCAGCAATACCAATGTAATGGGAGGAATGGTGGTTTTACTGGCTGGTGACTTTCGCCAAACTTTACCTGTCATTCAAAAGGGCACACCTGAAGATGAAATTCAAGCATGCCTCAAGTCGTCTATTTTATGGAACAAGGTGACAAAATTCAGTTTAACTACGAATATGTGAATGCATTTGTATAATGATATCAATGCTGGAAACTATGTTGACACACTGTTAAAAATTGGCGATGGGAGGTTGAAAACGGATGTTGAGGGCTGCTTTAAATTGACGAGTGATTTTTGTAATTTAGTACAGAGTCATTCCAAATTGATTGCGAGCGTTTATTCAGATTTAACGAACAACATGCATGAAGACAAATGGTTATGTGAAAGGGCGATTCTTGCACCAAAAAACCGGCCAAGAGCGTGTCGGGCCACGCTCAGTGTAGGGTTCCGTAGTTTCCCGTTCGTCACAATAAGTGTTCCCACTTATGAGTTTAAAGGTGGGTATCCATTATGTTCGCGCTCCAGCAGCGCTCCGCGCTCCTGCAACTGCTCCCGGTAGTAGGTACGTGCGCGAACATGGAGCGTGCAACATTGCACGCTCCGCGACAGGCGATGCCAAGGAGAGACCAACCGAACAATTCGATAATACCCGAGCCAATGTAATAAGTACCTACAGCGCCATCTCTCGGGGAATTGGGTTACTAATTAATACATAGACGTGCCAGAAGTTTTCGGTGGTAATTTTGGATTGCGAGAACCAATTTTAATGATTCTTTTTTTGTTTAAAAAAAGATACGTTCAAGATAATAAAATATGTAAACGAAGTTTAAAAAATGCCTGCTTAAACGATTATACTACAAACTTAGTCCAGAAATTATTTTGTACAACTTTTTGTCTTTTTTGTACAAAAACTGTTTCCATCCAGGTTCAAAATAATTTTCCTAGAAAGTCCTTATAAAGTTCTACCTTTCAGATTTTTTTCATATTTTCTAAGCCTATGGTTCAAAAGTTAGAGGGGGGGGACACATTGTTTTTTACTTTTGGAGCGATTATTTCCGAAATTATTGACATTATCAAAAAATGATTTTAGTAAACCCCTATTCATTTTTAAATACCTTTCCAACAATATATCACACGTTGGGGTTGAAATTAAAAAAAAATCACTTCCCACTTTACATATAGGGGGGCTACCCTAATAAAACATTTTTTTCCAATTTTTATTTTACCACTTTGTCGGCGTGATTGATACACATATTGGTACCAAATTTCAGCTTTCTAGTGCTAACGGTCACAGAGATTAAGCGAGGACGGACAGACGGACAGACAGACATGGCGAAACTATAAGGGTTCCTAGTTGACTACGGAACCCTAAAAATGAGAGGGTTAACAAAATAAATTCAGATATATTAAGCGAAGTAACAGGAGAAATAACAGAGTATTTGTCAGTAGACACAGTTCTGGACACAGAACAGAGCACTTCATATCCCGTAGAGTTTCTAAATTCTCTAGAGTTGTCAGGTGTGCCCTCATGTAAGCTTCATTTAAAATTAGGCATCCCAGTCATGCTAATGCGCAATTTAGATGCTCCTCGGTTATGTAACGGGACAAGGCTGCGTGTGTCACATCTTGGACGGAACATAATCGGTGCTACAATTTTGACAGGCGTAGGAAAAGGTGAAAATGTTATTATACCACGGATCTCTATAATTCCCACAGATCTTCCTTTTCAATTCAAAAGGTTACAGTTCCCTATTAAGTTCAGTTTTGCAATGACAATTAATAAAGCGCAAGGGCAAACGTTACAGGTAGCGGGGGTCAACTTAAAAAAACCGTGCTTCTCTCATGGTCAGCTGTTTGTAGCATGTTCGCGTGTGTCAAATGCCCAGAATCTCCACATTCTTACCGCGAATGGAAAAACGTATAACATTGTGTACAGTAGCATCTTAAAATAGTGTTCAGTTAGTTTTTTTTTCAAAATTCCCCCAATCAATTAATCAGAATTCCCACAGATCTTCCCTTTCAATTCAAAATTTTCTATTTAGCACAGTTTCTTTTTAATTCCAAATGCTGCACCTCTGATGGACCTATTAAGCTCAGTTTCTTTTCAACTCGAAATGCTGCATCTCTGGCGGATCTTTTATTTGGCTCAGTTTCCTTTCAATTCAGAAAACTGCATTACTGAGGAATCAATTTAACTCAGTTTCTTTTCAAAAGTCTGCATCCCTGACGGATTTAACGATATATGCTCAGTTTCCTTTAATAAAAAATATTTCATTTCCATTTGGAATAAACAGGCTATTTTCATGCTTTCTTATACGCTGCGTTTCAAAACATTTAATTAGGCTGACAAATCAATTTTGCTCAGTTTCCTTTTAATGGCTGCATCTCTGACAAATCTGTAAAACTCAGTTTTCTTTCAATTCAAAAAGCAATGGATAGTTCATTTCCCAGTGACCATGCGGGCGAAGCCGCGGGTAACAGCTAGTTATTTAATACTACATAAAACTACATGTCCAATACATGTGGGAGCTTAACTAAGTCTTAATTCTTACTCTAGAACATTAAGCTAAAGGAAGTTATCAATATGTCCACGAAAGACCACTCGTCTTCCAGACGCAATTCAGCAATCTACGCACATGGTTACCCTTTTTTATATAGAAGAGGGGACAAACGAGCATGCGGCTCACTTGATATTAAGTGACTACCGCCGCCCATGATCAACCTCAACACCAGGGGAATTGCAGGGGCATTGCCGGCACTTTAGATAGGAGTAAGCTCTTTTCTTGAAAGTCCCCGGGTCGTATCAGTCAATCGCCCGTGGTAAACTATTCCACAGAGAGGTCGTACGCAGAAAAAACTCCTTGTGAAACGTACGGTGGTGGACCGCCAAGCATCCAGTTGGTGTGGATGGTATCGGGACGTTTGGCGCGTAGTGCGTTCACGAAATTTGGCGGCTCGGATTAATTTGTATAGCCTCCAGTGCAGTACTGGAACTATAACTAGGTGTTAAGTTATTCCTTGTAGTGTCAGTGGGAACAAACATAACCCATTTTGTCTTGAGGGCGTCATAAAAAACCACTGTTGATTTTTTTTAGAAGATGTTAAATATTAATTAGCTAAGATCTGTTAAGTGTTCCTAGTGGTTGGCCACCGCAGAGTTTATTCCGCCTGAGGCTGCCTCGTTTAAAGGCGAAACACGTGTCGTATTATCAAAGGTGGTGTGTCTTTCCGAGTGTAGTGGTGTTAGGAGTAGTGGTGTTGGAGATAGTACGCGCAATCGCAAAAGGTACCCACGACTTTTTCTGCCATCAGGGCAATTAAAAATGAGGTGTCATATTTGACAGATTTCATAGCGGTGAAATTAATTTGTTGTAAAAATGTAAAAGTTAGTGTTTCTTTCTGTACTTTTAGTTATATTTTATATTAATTAGATTAAAAATAAAACACATATATTCATAAAAAAGGAAAATAAAGGGCAAACCACTGAGGCATTGTTTTAATATATTTAATATATGTAGTATATAATTTTATATATTTTCAGTCAGTTTAGTCAATAGCGTAAAATTTCCTGTGTTGTTTAATAGATGGAATTAAACCGAAAACCGTGTTTTGGTCGCATAATTTGCATTTGTTACACTTTCCCCACTGTCACACTTGCCTCGGGTGACCCTACTGAAAACATACAATAATTAAAAACTCATAATAATAATCATAATCCGTTCATATAACCCTTTCCCTATCGCGTAGTGTCGGTGTTAGAATATCCACTAACCCATTTCAGACAGAGGAAAACTTAACCAGGAGTTGGGCAGCAGTAGCATCTCCCTAAAAAGTAAAAACAGCTAAATTAAAATAATAAGCTGCGGTTCTAAATCCGCTTGCCAAGCATGGCAACTATTTCAAATATTCCCCCATATGAAGGAAATTTATGTAAGTAAATAATGGTAATGGTAATCCTTTTCAGATAATAAATAAAAAAATACCCTGCAGTAATGTAAAATAAAAGTTATATAGTGGGGAACTTACATGGCAATATATGCAGATGCCGCATGTACGGTATATTTACCAAAACGTGAGTAAAGAAACCACATGCTCCCTTTATGTTCAAGGATACAGTCGCATACGACGGTGTTGCCAGATTTTAACATTTTTATATATCTTCACAACAGTTCAACAAAAGTCCACTGCTGAACACAAGCCTCCTGTGGATTTCCTCATGGAAGGTATATTTGCCTTGCTTTGCAGATGGGTTGACAAGCGCAGTTCTTTATTATTATTGGCTTCTTAAAAAAAGAGTAGGCTTTCTTATGTGTGCGCGAACACTACACGTTTTTATATTCCTGACGTTTCTAGTTCAAGGTAGTACTATAAGATCATACTGAGTAGACCGTAGGTCAGAACAACAATTAATTCTATTAACTTATTTTATATTCCCGACGTTTCGAGTATTTTACAGCACCCATGGTCACGAAGAACGGAGGTGTTCGACGTTGCAATGTCATAGTTAACCACGGCTACCTCATGATTAATATTACTTTTTTTTTTAATTTTTTCGTTCCGATATACCCAGTTTGTACTGCTAATACCGCGTAGATCGGAACAAAAATTAATGTATTAAATTAGAACACGCCACGCCTCATGGCGTTAAGTGGCACGTTCTAATGTAAAATAATATGATAAATGATATGTATATATATATATATATATATATATATATATATATATATATATATATATATATATATATATATATATATCAACCTCGTGTGTGTGTGTGTGTGTGGTGTAAAATAATCCATCACCCCATTTTATCCATCCCGTAGGTGTCGTAAGAGGCAAGTATGGAATATGCTCCTAAGGCTTACCACAGCTCTTCACTGTTACCAGAAGTATTGATTGCATCTTTGTTGGTTGGTGCCTAGTGGTCGTAAAAGCGACTGGAATTGGAAATCATTCAACTCGAATCGCAGATTATGAAGTGCCGTGTTGGAACCCGGTTCGAGCCAAAAAACCAACAGTTTTTTGGCAAGAAATTCTTAATAGTAGCCTAAAGTCAGGAAGTTGACGGAGTTTCACCCCCGTACCTCGAAAAGCACGTAAAGCCGTAGGTCCTGCGCCTGGTTTCTCTTTGGTCGTGTCGGGTTGCCGTCTCATCAGACCATGAGAATCAAGGAATGGAGAATGCACTCGTGCTTGCGCTCACACTCGTGCATTTTAATCCTCTCCAGCGCAGATGGCTAGTCTCCGTTGAGTTAGCCATGACCGAAATTCGGTCTAGTTATTACCAGAAAATTTGTTTTGCATGGCGTTGTAAAACAATTTTACTGTCTTTAATTTTTAGACTGAGCAGTGCGAGAGTCATCTCACTCAACTGGCGGAGTTGGAGAGTGAGCGGATGACGCTGTTGAATAAAGCGAACAGTATGCGAGCGGATACAGCTGATATGAGAGCCAAGGTCTTGACGCTACAGAGTAAACTTGATGTAAGTCTGTCTATAAATCGGCTTTTTGTTTTTATAGAATATGTGTGACAAACGAACACAGAGTCCACATGATGTCAAGAAGATGCTGTGGCCCATAGACATCTACATTTATCCTCAATTAAGAATCAAAACGCAGATGCGTTGTTACTGCTGAGGACTGCCTCAAGATGTTATGCCTCGTTTTAAGTAAAAAGGCTCTCCGGTTCTCTACACTCATCATATGAAATACAGCAGCATCAAGCCGCTATTTTACGCTGGTATACTGTGAGAGCATGGTCTTCCCCCGGTTGACGTGACTAATATTACTACTGTTTTACAACCATTATATAGCTGCGCTTTGTCTATACCACGCATAAATTCAACCCTAACTAACCTCCCACAACAGCATGGAGAAACAAGTTTTAGTTGTTAGTGCGCCGTAAGTAAGTATGTGTTTTAGAATGACAAATGGATTCATTTCAGACAAGCAACAAGTTTACAATCACGTCGTCTCTAGGCTTCTTCGGTAAGATCCGTAATAAACACGGATATCATACTTGCTTCTAGTCGCTTCCCGGAATAATGAGTTAACGGAAAAAGTTAATTCTCTGATCGCTGTGCTTTTATACACAATAAAGAGAAATGAAGAACATTCTAAACAGATCTAGTTCATTTAAACATTCATGCATCAATAAGAAAATGCTAGAATGATAGCGTTTAACAATATGTCAAAAAAGAAAAGGCTTTATTTATTTAAAGGCAAGGTTGTCTCTTGCTTGCATACTAATAATACGTTATATATTAGATATTACTTGAGTACTAAGGTTTAGGAACATTCTCGCGCAAACGTGATGCAACACGCAAATTACCTTTTTATTTTTTATTATAATTTAAATTATTTAGCTTTTAACCGCGTAGAAGAGTTACCCCATGTCGTTTCGAGGGAACCTACTCGTCAGAGCCGACAGAGGAAAACTGTAACAGGAGATAGATAGCAGCATCTTCCTGATGACATCTAGAAATAAATAATGAAAATACTGCAGAAACCAAACTGCTTGATAAGGTTCACAAATATGGTAAAATACACCCCCCCCCCCTCTATGGGGCAATCTGTGGGGGAGGCCTATGTTCATTAGTGAATTTTATAAGCTGTTACAGATGGCAGCTGTGGACTTGCAGACGCGATAACTGTAAACTGTGATTTTACAGGACAAGGACCGTCTGTACAAGGAACAAAGAAGCACCACAGACCGACTGACGAGCGAACTAAAACAGGTCAAAAGTAAAAACGCCAGTTTGGAAGCCCGATGCGCCTCGCAAGAAGAAGCTGTTGCCACACTCAAGCAACAGCTGGAAATTGCTAGAATAACAGAGAAGGTAATTTCATATATCGATTTTGAAAGTGCATAGGTACTCTATCATCATAACTTAGCAGCAGTAAGAGATTAAAAATAAATGGCACCGGAAGCCTAGACTACAGTGGAGCTGTTTAATCTTTTTGGAGATCCTACTTCCGATGTTAACAAAAGAAACAGTTTATTGCAAATAAAACCTGGGAACATATCATGAGGTTAATTGGTAAAAATAATGAAAGTGTGAGAGCTTAAGTTCAACTTGCAGTCTTTCTCACGCAATTAATCTTATCAGCTATAAAGCAGTGTAACGCACTATACATTCAGTTCGCAATAACAGTTCGATCACACCGTAATATGTCCCCGTCACAATCGCACACTGGTGTAACGTGAAGAACACGATAACACAAAAGTATGCGCACCAACAGTAACACCACCCATCTCAGCCTAATGCATGACAGCCTCTCAACAACACCATCCTCCTTGCCTGCACCAAAAGAACCACCAAAATAGACAGAACCACAATACTACACTACTTTTAGCATATACGTGGTAGAGCTATGCTGGACCTATAGCAGTAGTATAGGTGAAGCACGAATGGGTCGGTACGACCGGGGAAGGGGAAACGAGGCATTCCATCTCCTCAGGGGTGGCAATGCATCTGCGTTTTGATTCTTAATCGAGGATAAATGTAGATGTCTATAGGCCACACCATCCACTTACCATCAGGTGGACTGTGTGCTCGTTTGTCACCCTATTCTATAAAAAAAAAACTAATGGGGAATTGCGCCCATTGGCAATAAGGGTTAATTACTACTCAGATGGCGCTAGTTGTGCCTGTGGTAAAGTCATTTCTTACATCATAAGTGAAAAGTTGGGTTTCATATTAAATAAAAATCGGTTTCTGGTATCTAGTATATACACAATGCGATTTATTTCTCTTTTTAATTAATTTATTTTTAGGAGTACCCATCGTTTGGTGTTATTTATTTTAATCTGATTAACATAAAATATGACCAATATTTCAGTAAGAAACATAAAAAAATATTTATTGTCATGACCAACTGATATCTCGTCTATGAATTCTGTCAAATATTTCACCTCATTCCCAAGACGCGCCCTGAAAGGTCGCGGATGGCCCTCATTGAACTGACTGATTCGTTGGTTACTTCTAGTTTAATAGCAACATACACAATTTATAAGAAATACTCATTTTTTAAGGAATTCCGAGATTCAACGCGTAGCCTGTCAGCCTCGCATCAAAACGTCATTTCTCGGCTCGAATCGCGCGTCAAACATCTCACAAGTTGCATAACAAAGCAGAACTCGCTCATAGACAATTTAAAGAAACAGAACGCTCTGTTGACAGCAGAGGGCGCTTTGAAAGCTCTGGAAAAGGAATACAGTAACTTATTAAATCAAGACTTTTGATATTAAAGCTATGAAGTGATTTGTTTTATTTTCGTTTTACCTGCTTTACTGGAAGACCTTTTTTACCGTCTGGAAAAAATAGGGTATAATATGCAAAGCACGAGATTCACCCTACTTTACGAACGGCAATATAACAATAAATTTAATAGGCATCTTTGATTTTCTCACTTCGCAGGGTCACAGGCTAGGTTGGATATGATTTGAATTTCGATAGATTTTAATTAATTTATTTACTTAATTTAAAAATTTTGTTTTTATTTTTTGTATAATATCAGCGCCATAGGCTTCTACCCCGTTCACATGTTACATACACCCTAGTTTACCCGGTCAAAAAGGTCAACCTGTATAATTCTCAATTCTAGCACAAAACTACTGATTGTGTACACTCTGCAGACAACTGATTTTGATTTTGACAATCTGCAGTGAGAAATAAAATATTCGAGAAACTTTTCTTATAAAACTGAAGTAGCAATCGAACTTACAGTCCACCGGTGGTAAGTGGCTGCTGCAGTCAATGAACATCTGCAGCCAACTTCAAATGAAGAAGGCTGTCCTCTGAGGACTAAGATGGAATGTTTTACAGCCTGTTATTAGTAGCTCTCTATAACGTGCTGACCGGCATCAGTGCGTGTAGTGTTGATGGCAAAAATAGTTAAAAATAGGTATCTACCCAGAGGGACTTCTAGGCAAGAAAGGAGTCCAACCACTTAGATTAACTTCGACGACGACGAACTTCCTCAACATCTCAACTCAACAATCAACTCACTACTAGATAAGGTTTACATATTATGCATATATACGGGTTTATATTTCAAAGCCTGTCCAAATTTTAAACTTAAATTGAAATGTACAAATAATGATATACCATAAAGTTTTTAAAAATACGAGTAAACAAGGCATTTTTATTTAAAATTATCCCAAATTGAATACGATTTTTGTGCCACAACTACGTGTATGCGCGCTCCTCTGTATGCATTGATCACTAATTTTTATTAGTGATCGATGTCTGTATGCGATTAAATTCACAAAGTTTTTACCGACCGAGCGATTTTTACGAATGTATTCGTTCGTAGTAAAACGGTACTCGTAGGCGTTAGATATTTATGAATGACAATCTGTTAAAATAGTGCTTTAATACGCATTTTGAATTCAAAAGATAAAAAGGGCAGAATATTTGAGATTTTTTTAGTAAGTTTTCTTTACATTTTGCTTATATTAGGTACTTATTCTGAACCTTCTCTGCAAATTTGACCGGTTAATGCAAAATAGCCCTGTATTATTTTATGGAAATTCACAATATTAAAGATGTTAAAAAATCAATTTGAAGAGATCCGCGTGTATGTGTGCGCGAGTGTGTGTGCGCGCGTGCTAGTGTGCGTGTGTGCGTCCATCCTGATAACTGATAATGGATATTTTGCAAACTTCTGTTTAGTCGGTTAACATGCATGTTTTGATAAAAGTTAATTCAATTTCTTAAAAGCATAACCTCCCAAGAAGCATATGTGAAAATTGTGTCTTTAGAAACTTACCGGGACAAACTATAACATAATAATCCTTCTTAAGTAATTTTTGGAGGACTCATACTCTATAATAGGATATTGTAGTAGCGTAGTGTGCAGTATAAACAATTGGAGAACAGATAAGACATTACACTGTTGATAAAAGTGAGTTATAAGAAAAAGGAATGGAAGAGAATTGCTAACTTTTAATACCGCTCTCTGAGTCCTTTCTAATTGCAATATGATCGTTTTAGTTGAATCTCCCCAGATGGTAACGCAATAAGACAGTAATCATTGGCACAGTTCAAAATATACCCTTTTTATTACATTAAAATCTTCTTTTTTTTGTATAGGATAGAGTGACAAACGAGCACACAATCCACCTGATGGTAAGTAGTTGCTGCGGTCCATTGACATCTACATCTATCCTCGATTACGAATCGAAATGCAGATGCGTTGTTACCCGTGAAGACTAAGATGGAATGCCTCGTTTCCAGTAAAAAGGGTCTCCGGTCTCTACACTCACCATACGAAACACAGCAGCGTTAAGCTACTATTTCACGCTGGTATTCTGTGAGAGCGTGTTCCTTCCCCGGTCGAGCCGACCCATTCGTGCTGCAACTATACTACTAATATAATTGCAGCATAGCTCTACCACGTATAAAATCTGCAACACGACGTGATTTTTTAAAAACATATGTTAACTTACGTATCCTTGTACTTCAGAGGCGAATATGTAGGTGAAAGCTTAGGATATTAATCTATCATTACGCCGAGATATTTTATACAATCCGTTCTAGAGAAGATAAGACAGGAGCAAGGCCTATCAATTTGGGAGCAACAGTGAGCTGTAATACGGAAGTATTTTAACACATTCAGTGCCACCGAATCGCCCGGAGAGTTCACGTAAATCTTATTCCAGTGCCGACGACTTGTCTGGCGAGTTCAGTGTTTTTCACTAATATTTCCAAAATGCATCCGTATTTTCTGCTTAAAATTATAGTTTAGACTAAATATATGCTAAACTAAAGATTTACGTGGTGGGCCGGGTGTGAAGACCCCGTTTAAATTTGAAAGGAAACAAACTATTCTCCAATGCCTTGAACTCGCTAGGCGAGTTCCCTGACATAGATCCTCAAACTTTGACATGTTATACAACGACGTGAACATAGTAGCATGGACTACCTACATACTTGTGATATGGAACTAATATACAACAAACTAGTTTCATTAGAATAATTAGGATCGTGCCAAATGGAAGTCCGTAGTCTCTGCCTACCTCTCTGGATGACAGGCGTGAGTGTTTATGTGTTACTTATCGAAAGTCACTCTTGTTTGATTACGTATTGATATACCACCAGTTTGGAATAAAGCCTCTGTCCTAGGAAGAACTATCAAGACATTATTTTTTTTTAAAAAAAGCTTTAGAAATACAAAGTTATCGTAATATTTGAGATAACATATCTAGCAGCCATATTATAAATCTTGTATCTTTGTAATAGGGTTAAAAATAAATAAAAAAAGGGTCGGCATTGATAAAACAGCCGAGAAAAAAACACCGGCGCGCCGTTGTATTTGAAGAACAATAGCACTGATAACATTGTTTTTTACAAAGCTCTCATTGGCTAATGTTAAATCGCACTCCAAGAATGCACGTGCAACTAAATATTTCGTCTTGTATTCCTATTTGTGACGTCGTTGCCTACTCTAGTAAACTTCTGTAAACTTTGTTTTCAATATCGACCCTTTCGTCATCGCATGCGTTTATCTGTTCTCTACCTTTGTGACCTGGCTTACGTTTACTGGACTCCCGTGTTTTGATGACCTTGACTGCTCTCCATTGCAACTCAATTTGTTGTATATAAGTCCCATCTCCAGCCACAAATGGATTGTTTGAGTCTGAGTGATTAACTTTTTTATGAGTGTATCTGTGTTAAAAAAACAAACTGACATAATATTTGCGTTTCGTTATATGTAATTTGATTAATCAAAATCAAGTACCGGATGACTAGCCAACTCGATATAACCTCAAAACTTTAACTATCGATATCTCGAAAAATAAAGATTTCCGGCATAAAAAGCAGTTAAATGGTAATCAGTAGCATCATTGCCTGTCAACTAAAGCTAAAATAATCACTTAAATCGTGCAGCAGATTACGAAAGCCGGCCCAAAATAATACATTTTAATCTGATACCATATTCTTAAAACTGAAAGCCCGTATTAAATGATTTCAGGGTAAAATTGTCTATTCACAAGTATTAGAAATTCAAAATATAACCTTAACAATAACCACAATTTGAAAGGTTGACAACCACCGCTCAAATTACGAAACAAACTTACTTTTTATTTTATCCAAAGAGTTTTTTGCCATTTTTAGAAGCCGAATAGTCCGGAAACACCTTTTAATTGCATAAACACGTTAAATACATTGTGACGGCCACAAAAATTACAAAACATAGAATTTACCCTCACGTAGTGCCAGTGAACTCGCGTGGCGAGTCGATCAATTTATATTGCAGTGCCGGCGACTCGCCTGGCGAGTCAACCGTAAAATGTAGGCGGAATCCGAGAAGACATCGTGAAAATCGTAGGGGTGATGAATGTGTTAACTCAGCTACATTGATGTTTTTGGTGGTAAATGCTATGTATTTTGTTTTATTGATATTCAATGGAAGTTTATATTCTCTTAGCCTTTTAGTTATTAAATCAAACCCATTTTGTGCGGGGTTAAATACTTCAGACCATGTATCTGCCTACAAAAAGAGAGCCATGTTATCCGCCAAGGCAATGATCCTCCCATTGTTCATTTTTAGATTATATAGGGAATTAATATATCGTCTGCTTACTGGTAAAACAAGATAAATGCATTTTGTTACGAATTCGAGTTAAAAATGCAGTAACATGTAATTTTTTACGCGCTATCCGGTGGTAAAACCGAATAAATGTAGAGTCCAATGACTGCAGAGATAAAGAGTTTGTAAAAGTGATATCTTCACACATTTTGAAAAAGTATACCAGTATAACATAATAAATAATCTTATGGCTTCTATTCGTTTCAGTTTATACAGTTAAACAACAATAAATACGGTTAAATCTTTTACATTTTATAATTTAAATAGTAAAATGGTAAGAATTTTTCTGTGAAAAGGTCATAAACGCATTTATTATTATGAACCATATAATTTAAATACCATAACTATAATAAAGATATTTATTCCATTTTACTAATTAAATAATGCTACTTGGTTTGCTAATGTATCTACAGCAAAAACGAAATAAATGTCATTTAAGCTTTTTTACCTGTAGGAATAAGAGCGATCGATCGCATTTGTAACATTGCGTGCGCGCGTGCTCCACGTGCTCAGCGTAGAAATAAAAGTTTTAATAGCTCAATAGTTTAGTAAGAAGTTGTGTTTTATTATAATTATGGAATCCAGAGGAAAAAGATTAGTGTCTATGATAAATAAACCTAAAATAAGTAAAGGTGAGTGATTTAAACACTAAATTTTATATAATAAGGCTTAATTTTAAGGTTATTTTTTGTTTTGTTCGACGATTTCCTTGTGGAATGTTTGCTAGTACTCGTATTGTGTTTTTAATACGTACATAGCTTTTTTTCAATGTATGTAGGTTCGTACAAAGTTTGTATGATTTCTAACACCATTTTTAAGGTTACGATTATGCTGGACTTTGTTTGTTTCAAAAATGTACGTAAGGAATTCTTGTTTTAAGTAATTACTTGAGTGTGTTTATGGATCTGTAACACTTATGTCGGTACCTACAAAGTTTCTATGATACTCACTTTCTTTCCATTGTTAACACAGAATGATGAGTTATTGTCAAGGTTAAGCGCACGATTCATTGTTTGTTTACATTATAATCTTATAATTGTCTACTTTTGTTTCTTTTTAATTTTTCACAGATGTCTTGGATGAAGAGCCTGGCCCTTCGCATCAAAGGTTTTGTAGCCCGTCTTCGAACTGTACTTCGGACAGCGATGACTCTGATAAAGATCCCACTTATAACCCAGATCCAGGCTTTTTAATACAACCAGAGGATTTATTTGGAGAACAATGGGCGAATAACAAGGTTGAGAACTTAGAAAATGTTGTGCGATTCTATGGAGATGATCATGATGAAGAATTTCAACCTAACGACGGCGACGTTATGATCGCACCGGTGTTGCCAACATCTGATGCACAACAAGTCGTAATATCTCTTTGGGCATCTTATTGAAAGGAGTATTTGTTGCTACTCAGAAAAGGAAACGTTGGATGAAACCAGAACCTGAAAATTGGAAAGTAAATATCGCGAAGAAAATACGATCTGAAGGTTTACCTTATTCAACGAGAAAAAAGATAGGAGTTCTAAAACACCAAAAGAAATTGACTGTGAGAAATGTTTCTATAAATGTAGTGTGATCTCTCCAGAATAAAGAAATAATTTATGTCGTCACTACTGGAATTTGAGGTATACCGAGCAAAAGAATTTCAGTCTCGGTAATGTGGAAGTAGATACTCCAAAGAGAGTTCTTGCTATTCGTGGACCAAAGAAACAGCGTCAATTCACAAAAAGATGTTTCTTTTTTCACAACGGAGAGAAGAAGCAGGTATGTCAGAATTTTTTTTTTTTGTTACACGCTAGCTATTTCTCCGACTGTTGTGAATGATGCTATTCGAAAGCGGAATGATATGGGGCTATACAAGGATAGTGACAAGAGAGGTAAACATGAACCCCCTAATAAGACTAATGAAGCTGATGTAAACTTTGTGAAAAAACACATAGAGTCCTTCCCTGTCATGGAACCACACCACGTAGGGCAAACTTCTAAGCATCGTTATCTGGATGCTTCGTTATCCATCACGAAAATGCATCAACCTTATAAAGACAAGTGCACTGAAAATAATATGATTCCAGTATCTGAAATAACGTACAGAAGAATAATTTGTACCCATTACAATTTTAGTTCTTTTATTTCAAAAAAGGATCAATGTTTAATATGCTCCAGTTTCAAAAAAGCTAGTGACGACGAAAAACTAGTGTTGAAAGGGGAATACAAGGATCATTTAGCAAGGAAAGCGTCCTGTTACTCAGAAAAAGCGAAGGACAAAGAAAGAGCAGAGAGGGATAAAGAGTTTCGCTGTGTAACATTCGACTTACAAGCTGTGTTACAGATACCTTCTGGACTGGTGGGACAGCTTTATTATTATCGAAAACTATGTGTTTACAATCTCTGTATATACGAAGTAGCGCTGCCAAACGACGCATATTGTTTTGCTTGGTCCGAAATTAATGGGAAACGAGGCAGTTCTGAAATAGCAAGTATCCTGTACCACTACCTTTCCACGTGCGTTCCTTCTCATGTAACTGAAGTTTGTCTGTATTCTGATACGTGTGGAGGACAAAACTGGAACCAATATGTTGCTGCATTACTTATATTTGCAGTCCAAAACATCTCTCACTTAGGTACGAAAAATTGAACATAAGTTTCTTGAATCAGGACACAGTTACATGGAGGTGGACAGCATGCACAGCAGTATTGAGTCAGCGAAGAAAAATTCTGAGGTTTATTGCATGCCTGATTATTTATCAATTTTCAAACGAGCAAGATCGAAAAAACAATAACTGTTGAAGGTAATTCTTTCATTAAAACTCCCTACAAAACGAAAGAATTTAAATACAACGAATTTTACGATTTAAAAAAATTATCTGATGAAACTGTTTTCAATCGCTCAAAAGATAATAATGGAACTCAAGTGAAGTGGCTCAAAATAAAGAGAATACGATATCTTCAGGAAGAAGCTCCAAAATTTATTTTAATTTTGACATGTCTGAAACGTTCTCATACATCGATGTCTCAAAAAATACGGAACCTTCTCAACGTCTCAGTACTAGAGCTAAAAAACGCAAAGAAACCACTATGTCTCAGACTATTGCCTTAAAACACCTTTACTTGAACCCTTTACCCATAAGTGAAGCTAAAAAGAGAGATCATAATTCAGAGAAAAAATAATTCCTGAGGAATACCATGGTTGGTACTCTTCTCTACCAACTGCAACTAATCAAGCAGATCGTTTACCTGAACCTTCGATTGACGAAGACATCAGAAGATTAAGATCCTTAATGGAGTTAAAAGCCGTTTACCTCAAAGGATTCGTTTTAATTAAATGACTTTTAAAGTTATTCATTAGTGACCGGAGATTGATTGCCATAATTATTTGTTAAGGAATAAAATTGATTGATTATTAAAAAATCGTTTTATTTATTATCGTTTCATAAATTACCTATGTAAAAATTAATTTCTTTATATTTAATTGATCACTTTTGTATATTGTTTACAGTACCTAATAAGTGACATAATGACACTAAAATTCTACAGGCAAAACATGTTAAAAGTATCAAAATTGTCATTATTTTAGCGAATTTTCAAAAAAAAAAAAATCTTTCCTATCAAGTTATTGGTGTGAAATACAATAAGCCATTATACAAAACTGAGTTGAGCTTTTAAAGTCAATGGATTCAGAAGATATATCACGTTTGTTAAGTACAGGTAAAACATATTAAATGCGGTCCCCTTTCGATCTTAATTAAATTTTATACAGTTTTTATTAATATTAAATGTTATATAAGAGTAAATTTTAAAAGAAGGGTTGTTAGTGCAAAATTATGCTTAAACAATTTTTATATTAATTAGTTTGAAATAGATCAAATTAAAACTTAAACTTTGAAAAGTCATTTACTCAATTTGACACTAACTGCACTTATTACTTTTTACCCGTAAGCAGACGATATGTAGAAATAGCGTGGGACCAAGTACACTACACTGTGGTACACCATATGATATGAGAAAATCATCACTGCAGCAACTACCAATCTTTGCCCTCTAATATGGACCCGATAAATAGTCAGAGAGTAGTTTCAGCTGTGTATTTCTTATTCCTTGATCTTCTAGCCTATTCGACAAGATTGGAACGGAGACTGTCTCTAATGCTTTAGCTAGGTCAAGGAATATGACAACTATTTTCTTTTTACGGGCAAGGTTTGTAACAATGAAGTCATTTGTTCCGTAAACAGCATCCTGAGAAGAACGTTTTGGTCGAAATCTATATTGGCAATGTGATAACAGATTAAGTTTCCTCTAAGTAATTAATCATTCCCCCACTAGATGGAGTAACGACCTGGTAAGACATGCAGTCGATGGATGCAGGTGGCTCAAGACCGTGCTTTGTGGCAATACTTGGGGGAGGCCTATGTTCAGCAGTGGACTTATGAAGGGCTGTAATGATGATGATGATGATGAAGTAATTAGTCAAACGTTTGTTGATTACTTTTTCTAGTATTTTTGACATAGTTAGAAGAATGGAAATGGGTTGCAGTTATTGACACAGCCCGCATCACGCCTCTTGTAAATAGGGTGAATTACAGCTAGTTTAAACACTGAGAATTTACCAGTTTTAAGGGAAAGTTTACATATATATGTAATGGGAGGGACTAGTACATTTTTGTACCTCTTTAGAAAGTTAGTAGAAATATTATCTCTACCTACCGCTACAATCAGTGTTCATATTTAAAATATTTGAGTCTACTAGAATAAAAAAACGCAATGTCCATAAAAAATAAAATTGTGTTTTCTTTGGCGTATGAATCTCCAGATTGAAATAAATATATTTGTGCATTCAAAATGCAGCTAAAACCGCAATGTCCCTTAAAAATTAATGTTTAAAATCAATGTATGCCGCAAAAACAGCATTGTCCGCTTGTGCCTGTATCCAAACCAGCATTGTCCGAACCTATCACGGTCGCGTAAACAGTATGACAGATTGTGGTGTTTACTGTTAGGAGTGTGCTCGTTTATTTTCATTTTTGAGGTGACTAAACAGATTTATGAGCTCTAAATTATAATTATAAATGAACTATGGAATGTTATCCTGCAGTGGTGGACAATAAAGATGCACGAAAACGCCGAGTTGATAGTGCAAACTGAAAAAAAAACAAGGCCAAAAATGACCGGTGTTACAAAGTTTTGATACTTGTTCTATAAAAACTCGTTCAATCTTCTAATAGCTATATATATGTATATATTTTTTTTATAAAAAGAATATTAACAATGCTATAAACATTCCTAATATTCCCCCCTTAACCACTCGTGGTAAGCTTAAATTGCTTAATCTATGATCTATCATCTCCTGTAAGTGGGTATAATAATTTCATATCGATGATGAGGTATTAATCTTTACATATAAATAAGTGTCTGTTTGTAATTTCAAAATAACGGTTTTTTACTGAATGTATATGAAAGTATATGCGATACTTATAACAAAGAAAATCAAAAATGATAAAAAAAAATATAAGTGTTTGCAAAAAATAATTCTGCAAGGAGTGGCAGTAAAACTGTTGAAACTTAGAGACGTCAACAATTTGCTTCAGATTCATTAGATTGATGATTGGCATAGTTTAGATAGGTACCTTGAGATATTTTGCTCAAGTGCTGCCACAACACATTGCGGTAAATTATGATGATGATAATGGAGACGACGATAAACCTGGAGAGTAGATGTTTGAAAAACAGGAGGAGCTGCCATTATTAATAATTAGTTTAATAATGTTTAAATAAACATTATTTTGTAAATATTCGTTTTTCATGGTTCCGTATGCGAAGAGTAACCAACGCTTACTTACGCCGGATGGACGGAAGGATGGACAGTGGAGGCTTACTAATAGAGACCATTAGTAAGCCTCCACTGTCCATCCTTCCGTCCATCCGGCCGTCCGTCTGTTAGTTCGTCCGTCTGTCTGTTAGTTCGTCCGTCTGTCTGTTAGCGGGCTGAATCTCATGATCCGTAATAAGTAGACAGTTGAAATTTTTACAAACTGTGTATTTCTGTTGCCGCTATAACAACAAATAATAATATTAAAAATAAATAAAAATTGAAGGGTCCCCTATTAGAAACGTGTTTTTATTGCGATTTTTTTTTGCTCAAAATTAATAATGGCAACAAGTAGACGCTTGAAATACTCACTGAGTTTGTGTTGTGTGTTACTATATTCGCTAAAATATATATGTAATAAAGTAAAATTATATTTAAAAATTAAAGGGGGTTCCCATATAGGAGACTATTTTTAATAGCATAAAAGGGGATTATAATAATGGTAATACATGCAAATGTTAAATTAACAAAATATACCTACCCTACTTCAAACTATTCCATACACTCTTAAGTATTTAAAAAGTACATTCATAGTATTCCATCCTTTATCTATATTTTCTATCGCACTTAGACGGTTTTTTTATTATCTTTAGAAAAAAAGTACCGACAATCTTAAATAGTCATTTAGGTCGGTAAAATCAGTAATGTCAATGTCTCAAGTATCAAAACTTGTTTAGCCTATTACACTGAAATAGGTATGTTTCAATTTCAAAATAAGCAGTGTCCAGCGAACACATGCACCAGAAACAGCAAAGTCCGCGTGTGTATTACAAACCCAGCAATGTCCAAACTGTTTATTCAATTTTATTGTAGTTATAATAAAAACACCGCAACTTTTAATATTATGTAATCATTAATAGATAATCTACTGTTGTGGCTAAAACTGTAAAATGGACATTGCGTTTTTTGATTCTAGTAGACTCATTCTTCTCTATTTCATGTTTGTCTGTGTCAAGAAGTAGTATAGAATGTTGATAAGAGTTTGTAGGAAAAATGCTATGAGTGTTTTTATTGAAGTGGTATTTTTCTGCCAAAGATTTACATATATTTACAAAAATGAATAAACATGATTAACTGAAGTTTTGAGGTCAGATTTGTTTCATTTTTATCGGCTCTTTTGTTTTGTTATGCGTATTTGTGACTTTTTTAATTGTGTTCCAATGTTTTTTATTACTCGTTTTAACTAGGGATGGGCCGAATATGGATTTCACCGAATACGAATGTTCGGTTAAATTTTTACCGAACCGAATATTCGGCCGAACATTATTCGGCAGGATAACCTCGGGACTTAACCAATTTATGTCGAAACTTGTTACCGTAAAGCACACGGGATTAGCGCCGGACCCTGCCTCTCGCTTCCCGCCACACCTGACATTTTATTGCATTATTTAGTACTGAGTAAATTGCCAGCACATGCTTATGTTTTGACTATTCTTGTGGTAAAAAAGTATTTCGTTGTTTTATTCTTAATTAAAGTAAAGTTATAGCCTATATACGTCCCACTCCTGGTCACAGGCCTCCGCTCATTTCTGAGAGGGTTATAGGGTGAAGACCACCGCACTGCCCCAATATGCTTGTTGACGAACTTTACATGTCTTCGAAATAATTTTTTTCTTATTTCTCAGACATGCAGGTTTCCTCACGATGTTTTCAAAATTTTTGTAAATCAGCACTTAAAATTGCAATTAATAATTTCATTGTTGCCAGCGGGGATCGAACTCGGTTTGGTCGTGCACTGTGAAATTTACAGCGAGCGCTAACCATCTGAGCTACCATGGCTCTTTATTCTTAGTGAATAAGGTAGAGAGCCGTAAGGGTTTTATTCGTAGTGAAAATTGATAGTTATAAGATAAAAATGAGCGGCAGGAGATTTACTATTTGGATTTATTTTAGAGAAACTGACGACCAAAGTAAAGTGAAATGTACTAATGTAATTTAATGTTTCTTTGTTTGATTCCAAAAACATTTTATCATTTTTAGGGTTCCGTACTCAACTTACCCTACGAACCCTTATAGTTTCGCCATGTCTCTCTGTCCGTCTGCCGTCCTCGCTTAATCTCACTAGAAAGCTGAAATTTTGTACCAATATGTGTATCAATCACGCCGACAAAGTGGTAAAATAAAAATTGGAAAAAATGTTTTATTAGGGTAGCCCCCCTATGTGTAAAGTGGGAAGTGATTTTATTTTTAATTTCAACCCTAACGTGTGATATATTGTTGGAAAGGTATTTAATAGAATAGGGGTTTACTACAATATTTTTTTGATAATGTCAATAATTTCGGAAATAATCGCTCCAAAAGTAAAAAACAATGTGTCCCCCCCCCTCTAACTTTTGAACCATAAGTTTAGAAATATGAAAAGTAGAACTTTATAAGGACTTTCTAGGAAAATCATTTTGAACTTGGATGGAAACAACAGTACCCGCTACCGGGAGCAGTTGCAGGAGCGCGGAGCGCTGCTGGAGCGCGAACATAATGGATGCCCACCTTTAAACTCATAAGTGGGAACACTTATTGTGACGGACGGGAAACTACGGAACCCTACACTGAGCGTGGCCCGACACGCTCTTGGCCGGTTTTTCTATTTGCCATAATCGGAAATAAATCCACAGTGCCTCAAAAACATAAATGTATAGATTTATGCATTTGAGGCACTCTTAGAGTAAGTAGATTTAACCCATAAATAAATTTCAACAGTAAAGTACATCGCATTACTTAATTCGTACATTTCAATACATTGGACACTATGAAAATGTTCGGTTCGAATGTTCGGTGATTTAGCCGAATATTCGGCCGAATACGAATATTCGGTAAACCTGCCGAATATGCCGAATACCGAATATAAAACGAATATTCGGCCTATCTCTAGTTTTAACTGCTGCTGTTAATTCTTATTTTTGATATTCCTTTTCAGTTTTTTAAGTAGTTCATTACAACAATTACGGTACGTTTGTGTGTAGTTATGATTACGTCATAATACCGATATTTTTACATTTTTGGCACGAATATGATGAAGAAAATGGGACAGCTGAACAAAGTCAATCCATATTACCAACTAGAACTACTCTATTTCATCTTTTTTTGTAATAAATAAATAATAAAAAAACTTATAATACATCGTTCTCAAGTAACTCATCTCACTTCTATGATAAGCCTAATACACAACAAAGACTTTACTCAAAATCGTAAGTAGATTTCGTGGAGGAAGCGGAAGCTACAATCTCTTCTCCCACGACTAAAAAAACGAAAAATAGATTTGTGAAATGAACAGCTTAATCTGGCATCACATTTTACACAACTTACATGGAGACAAACATTAAACAGTATTTAGATACATTACACGAACAGTTATCAACGGAATTTCTAAATATGAAAGTTTTCATTTTTAGAAATTCAAAGAATTCAATAAAAATTCAATAAAAAATCAATTTCAAATCAACGGTGAGCTGTAGTAAGAAATAAACTTTTATCAACAAAAGACCTGGAATAAATTAGATTTTAAAGTTAAAACTGCTTTGAATAATTGGAAAAGACGACGGAATATCTAATCTAGCGAACTAAACGAAAAATCTTTCTTTAAAGTCTCAAACTTGGAAGCAGCGTGGAAGATTATAATAATAATAATAATAATACTTATTCCACAACTATCACACAACGCCATCTAGTCCCAAGCTAAGCAGAGCTTGTGTTATGGGTACAAGATAACTGATAAACATACTTATATATTTCTAAATACATAAATATTATAGATAAATTACACCCAGACACAGAACAAATGATCGTGCTCATCACACAAACATTTGTCCTGGGTGGGAATCGAACCCACGACCTTAGGCATAGCAGTCAGGGTCACTAACCACTAGACCAACAGGCCTGTCAAATTTCACAATTAAGATTCCACATAATATCGATCTTGAGCTCTTCAGAGTTGTTAATGCTAATACACACAGTTGTAAAACCGCACGATCGGACTATATATACTTATATAATTGCCGACATAAGTCGTGAGCACACTTTTTATTTGTCGATACGACGTTGACCACGTTGACGTTCAACGTGATTGGTTCATCAGTCGATTCTCGTCGTCTATTGGTTTCGAACGTATTATTCAGCTTCCGTACACTTCAGAGCAATAATTTTAGTGATAACTTTTTTAATTAGTATATTTTCGTTAATTGTTTTTGTTACCTCGTTGTTAATTGTTGTTTGTGTATTCCTTGTTATTAATATGATCAACCGCAACACCAGGGGAATTGCAGGTGCGTTGCCGGCCTTTTAGAAAGGAGTAAGCTCTATTCTTGAAGGTCCCCAGGTCGTATCGGTCCGGAAAAATCGTACCTCATGAGCTGACAGTTTATAATGGACTCCATTGTTTTGGAGAACAAGGAGGTGATGGCGATAGGCCGGTAGTTGGACGGGTCTGAGCGGTCGCCTTTTTTAGGGATCGGGTGGACGAAAGCCGTCTTCCATGATTTTGGGACTACGCCTAGGGAGTAGGAGTACCGGAAGAGACGCGTTCAAACCAGTGGCAACTCTGGAACACACGTCCTCAGCACAATTGGAGGGATTCCGTCAGGCCCACTTGACTTGTGGATGTCCAGGGAGAGGAGTTCTTTGCGAACCGAGCGCTGTGTGAACTGCACTTCCGGCATGGAGCACTCACACCGCGGGATGGTCGATGGCGTACTCCCCCCGTCATCGAGAGTCGAGTTGAACGCAAAGAAAGAGCCTTGAAGATCGGCTTTCTCCTTTGCGGTATGGGCCAGTGAGTCGTCCTCCCTGTGCAGAGATGGAAGAGATGGCTGACAGTAATTCCCCTGGACAGCCTTGGCAAGAGACCAGAATGCACGGGTTCTAGAAGGAAGGCGAACTAGTTTCTCGCCAATTCTGCCTATGTGCTCTGACTTTGCCTTGGCAATGACTCTTTTGAAGGACCTAGAGGCGGAATTATACTTCTTTTTTATAACGCTGGTGTTTACGTCCCGGGACGCTGATGCGTCAGCCCAGGCTCGGTAGCACTCCTGTTTATAGCATGATGCTATTTTACGGGAGCGACCAAACCATGGCTGAGATTTGCCTCCAATGGGCACCACAGAGGGAGGAATAAAAAGTTCCATACCCTGAAGTACCACATCAGCGACAGAATCCGCAACAACGTTGGGATCGTCCGGCGAGAAGCAAACCCGCCCCCAAGGGTAGGATGCAAAGAAAGACCGCATCCCATCCCAATCGGCTGACCTATAGTGCCAAGCACAGCGGCAGCCTACAGAATGCAACTGCGATTCCAGCGTGAGTGGCATCACACTCCGGACAAGACAATGGTCCAAGGAGCCTAAAGGGGCTTTGACGAAAATCTGACATCCGTCCGGGTGAGAGGTCAGCAGAAGGTCCAACAGGGAAGGTGCATGATCCTCCACATCTGGAATCCGCTTAGGTGAAGTAAGCAGTTGTGTCAGACTATATGCCAAGGCAAAATCATGAACAGATCTCCCCGCATGATCGGTTAAATGTGAACCAAGCCATTCGGCGTGATGGGCGTTAAGGTCGCCGAGGATCACGATCTCTGCGGAAGGGGATCTGCTGTAGCAACGAATCTGTAGCCATTTGAACGTGGTTGAAGAGTCGGTCTGTTTTGGCATTACCGCTATGGGACCTATAGAGGTACCCGTAGACGCGCGAATGGTCTTCGCTGTCTACGCGTAGCCAAACGATGGATAGGTCCGAACCTTCAAGTCTGCCGAGGCGTCGAGAACAGATGTCCTCTCTGACATAAACACAAACTCCAGCTCGAGGCACAAAGGATTGTTCCAGTTTGTACCCCGGGTAGGAGAGATACGAGACATCAGCAGGAGAGGACACCTGCGTCTCGGTCAGAAAGAGCAGAGCCGGTCTCGCCGTCACGAGATGGTAGTGGACGGCGTTTAGGTTAGAGTGAAGTCCCCTGATATTGCAGAAATTCACGGACAGCGTGGCAGGGGTCGCCTTGGTCTTTTTGCTCCGTTTGCCCCGAGCAGTTGTAGTCTTGAGCGGAATTTTGCCCCCCCCCCCCAACCCAGAATACGCGGGGCAGCCTGAGCACCCACGCTCAGAAGTGGAGAAACATGGTCGTGGATGCTCAGCGAGGGATTCTCCAGGGGTGCTGGTACCCTCCTGGGGTAGTCTATCATTATTTAATTCCGCTACCATGTTGATAGCAGGGGGGGGGGGGATTTGGGCCTCCGGGCACCTGCACTCACCAGACGAAAGGCGGAGGCAGAGCATCCACTTCACGCCGGTCTTCTGTGAGGTCGTGGTACCACCCCGGTTTGAGCCGGCCCATACGTGCAACAGCAAAGTTGCCGCGTGGCTCTACCACTGTTAAATAATAATAATTGTAAATGTAAATATTGTGTAATAGTTGTTTTTGTCATTTCTTATTTTTAATTATAATTGTTGTTATCGTTTGAGTGTTCAGATTTTGGTCTAAATATGCAGAGAAGGAAGAATTCGGTGTTAAATAGACAATCCCGACAAATGGTCTATTCAGTGTTTATTTAAATCAAGAAATTAGGTACTGCGAAAAATATTAATCAAATCAAATCAAATCAAATCATTTATTTGCAATCTAAGTGTACATAATTGGTATTAAATTAAAAATGTGCTTACAACTTAGACGCCCTTTTCAGGCACTGCAAATTTGACAAGGGCACTGCTTATATACTATTAACATACATAAAATAAAATCAAATTAAAAGCTATAAAAAGATATAAAAATATATAATAGTGTTATTTTTTATCTAAATACTTTTCTACTGAGTAGAAGGGGTTTTGTTTTAAATATTTACCGAGTCTTGATTTAAATTTGGTTAATTCTGATATATTTTTTATTTCCTGTGGTAATTTATTATATACTTTTATTGCCATATAGTAGGGGCTTGTATTTAACATTTTTGTTCGCGACTGTGGTAGGTATAATTTATTTATGTTACGTGTATTTAAGTTATGCGTATCTTTAATTTTCTTAAAACTATTATTATTTTTGTGGACAAACAGGCATAGATCATAAATGTACATACAGGGTAAGGTAAGAATATTTAGTTGTTTGAAATACGGTCTACAGCTAGTAGTGTTATCTATCTGGGCTAGTATTCTAACGCACTTCTTCTGGGTAATAAAAAGCTGCTGCACATCGACGCTACTTCCCCACAACATAACTCCGTACTTAAGCCACGAATGAGCATAGGCATAGTAAGCTGACTATGCCGTGGCTGTGTCAGTGGTGTATTTAATTTGAAATAAAGCATACGTAAATTTTGAAATTTTAGACTTTATATAATTAATGTGCGTTTTCCAATTGATGTTTGAATCTACTTTCAAACCTAAAAGATTAAAAGTATCAACTTCTTCTAGTTGTATATTATTAAAGTTTATGTTTAAAGTTAATGGGCTGCTTTTATATGTTTTAAATTGCATAATTTTGGTCTTTTTAAAGTTAATTTCTAAGTTGTGATCTTCAAGCCAATTTTTTATAGTGTGTAGAGTGTTGTAGATAATATAGTTATAATTTGTGTTTTTATCGCAGTTCACTAACACTGACACATCGTCGGCAAAGAGTACGCTTAATGTGTTTTCGTTATTTATTATCTTGGGTAAATCGTTTATATATATTAAAAACAATAGGCATCCTAAGACACTACCTTGAGGGATTGAACATGTGAGGTCCCGGATTTGGGACTGTACTACAACGATTTCCCGTTTTTCATCGTTGCGGTGTTCGATTTGAACTATCTGCTTCCTGTTTGTCAGATATGACTGGAACCATTTATAGGCCGTTCCACGAATTCCCGAACCCTTTAATTTATTTAAAAGTATATTAAATTGAACTTTATCGTATGTTTTCGTCATATCCAAAAGGAGGCCTATGGTGGCTCTTTTATTATCAATATTTTGCACTGCCGTTTGGATATATTTATATACTGCCATAGTTGTTGATCTACTTTTTCTAAAACCGTTGTGTGATTCGTCTAATATATTGTATTTTTCTAAATAATGATAGAGTCGGTTACACATGGCTTTCTCAAATATTTTAGCAAACGTGGCAAGCAGGGCTATGGGTCGATAGTTACTGAGCGTTTGGGGGTCGTCTTTTTTAAATATTGGTTTTATTAGTGAAATTTTTAGTGCATCCGGAAACTGAGAATTTTCAAAACTTTGGTTTATAAGTGAAGCTAAAGGGATAGCTAATATTTCTGCACATTTCTTTACCAGGATTGGTGGTATATCATCAATGCCACAGCTATGTTTATTTTTAATATTTTTAATTATATTCATTATTTCTCTTGGATCAACAGGGGTTAAAAAGAAAGAGTTTGTTTGAGAGGGATGTCTATTTACCATATTATTGGAGTTAGAACATTGACCTACAGTGGCAAAGTACTCGTTGAACATATTTGTTACGATGTGGGGGGAAGAAATTAATGTTTTATTTTCTTTTAAAATTGTATTTTGAAGTAATTTCATTTGATTTTTACCGGTTTTATTATTGATAATTTTCCACATCGTTTTAGTTTTATTGTCAGATTTTTCCATTTGTTTAATGTAATCTATTCTTTTGGATATTTTTATACATTTTTTTAACATTTTACTGTAAATATTGTAATGTGTTCGTATAACTTCGTTTTTAGTTTCATTTTGCATTATTTTTAATATTCTTTTATGTCTGCACGATTTTTTTAATCCCATCGAGAGCCAACTTTTTTTAGTACTGTAGTTTTTAATTTTAATTTTTTGTGGTGGTATATGATTATTCAGTATTTTTGTTAAACTGGCTAAGAAATGCGAATAGTTTTCATTTAATCCTTTATTACTGTTTATTATATTATCCCATTTTATTTTATTTAGTGATTCCTTAAATTTATTTATATTAACATTTGTAAATAGTCTTTTTTGTTTAAAGTACGTAATATTTTGTTTTATTAATAAATTACTTGTATCAATTTCTATGTTTATTGCTTTATGATCTGAGATCCCATAGTCAATTACTTGAGATTTCTTTACAAGGGATGAATAATTAGTAAATAGTAAGTCAATGCAAGTGGAGGACTCTTTAGCAATTCTCGTTGGTTTATCTATTAATTGTTTAAAGTATACAACCTTAAACAATGAAATGAAGCCATGAAATTCAAAAAGTTACGTGTAATTATGTTTTTATTTAAAATATTTATTATGTTAAAGTCTCCCGCGATTATAATATATTTATTTTTTTCTTTTGTGTTAAGTTTATTTAGAAGTGTATCTAATTGCTTAAAAAATAATTCTAAGTGTCTATCAGGTCTATATATTCCTATGATAATGCATTTCAGTTTGGGAATTTCTATTGCACATAGTTCAACAATAAATTCTTTGGAATAATTTACAATATCAATTCTTTCTATAAACTCTAAGTTGTTTTTTAATATTAAGCAAACTCCACCTCCTTGTTTATATTTCCGGCAAAAGTAAGATGCAATTGTATAGCCTGGGATTGTTAAGGAATTAAGATAGTATTCATCTTTCCACAATTCAGATAATGACAGTATATCAACATCTGTTTCTAACATTATTTGTTCAAGTATATCAATTTTATTACCAATACTTTGAATATTTTGAAAACTTAAAGATAACTTATTGAAATTGTTTTTGAAATGTCCCGATCTGCTGACGCGTAGTAGAGTTATGTGGCATGGTATCTGGCGAAGATTGTTCTTGGTATTGCATAGAAGTTAGTGGGGTAGGATCTGGAATATCGACGTCCTTTGCGGATATGCTTGCGCCTTCCGTCCGGTTCGTAGTTGTAGATTTACAGGTATTTGTGTATAGTTTCCCATCAACATAGAGTTTATTATTTTTTATATACGCGTTTTGTCCATTTGTCGTCGCTGTTTTCATATTTCTGATGAGTTCCTTCCTTTCTTCTAGCGTTTTTCCACTGACGAATTTTCCTATGGATAATCCAGTATTTTTAAACTTGATCGTATTGTTAATTACAAAATCGGACATCCTTTTACTTATTAATTCTATCGCAATAGGCCGCCGACGGTTTCCACGTCTCCCAAGGCGTTTGATTTCTTCTATGTAAGGGCATATATTGATGTTTAATATATCATGGAACAACCTTGAAACACGACCTACTAGCTCGTTTTCGGTCTCAGAGTACCCTTCCATGAGGCCATACAGTACTATTTTCTTTGAGTTTTTCAAATTGTAGAGTTCTTCTTCAATATTCATAATTTTTTTGTTGAGATTTTTTATTTCTTCTTGAAGTTGCTTTTGAGAATCTATTAATTTACTGTTTAGATCGTTTTCTATTTTATTTTTAAAATCTTTTAGAGAATTGTTAATTTCATCTTGAATTATGCTCCTTACATCTGAAAGTATACAAGTTTTCATGCGCTCCAGTTTTGTATCCAATAAACTACCAATTTGTTCTAGCGTTAGCGATGTGCGAATTCCCACGTCTTCTGTGAGTGTTGTTGCTGTGGTACTTGCATTTTTCTCAATGGTTTGACTCAAAAGAGTGTTTTCCGCTATGTCATCTATTCTAATATCGCTAGCACTTATGTTAATATGTTCGTTTATGGTTTTTTTCCTGAATGTTACGTTCGGATCCGCTAATTCGTTATTTTGAAGTAAGGTCTTTATAGGGGTATTTGGATTCGTAATTTTTGGTATTTTGCAACGACATGCCTGACATTTCCAATTTTGTTTCCTTTCAGCTGGCATAATGTTGTAAAAATACTTTTCCGTAACATTTGCGCAGTTTAAGTCATAATAATTTTTACATAGTGCACAAAAAAGATTGTTGTCTTCCAGGTATTTCTTGCATACAACCTGCACATTTATTTTTCTCACTGTTCATTTTTTATATAATTGACAGCACCCTCTTTTGGTGGATAAAAGTTGTATAGACAACAGATATGGTACGTTGTTATTAGTTCTTGTTCCAAACTAGATATCGCTATTTACATTATAATTTGCAACTTCACTAATTTCCACTAGATGGCGCTTTTCGTACAATCTTTTTTGTGTGAAGACGGCGGGTATATAATATATAAATTTGAAATCTACTGGTTTTAATATGTAGAAATAAAGTTTTATGGTCACTAAGTTGTTTTAACCCATACACTATTTGTTTGTGTGTAATTAAGCTCACTTATACCTTTTTATCACTGTCACCTATGTTTTACATAGTATTTATTTAGTTTACACGAATAATTTTACACAGTTGTTTTTAACTGTTTTTATACTATTCGATAGATTTAGCACTGGATAACACTTGTACTTGTTTACTACTACTAGATCTTTGTTTTAAACTACTTTTTACATTTCACTAAATCGTTATTAATAATTTTTTGGCGAGAAATACGTAGAGCTATTGTTTACAAACGTCTATAATGTAGAGTACCCTCGTACTCTACATTATAGACGTATATACGACTACTGAGGCGACTAATGTCTCAGTAGCTACTGTACGGCGCACCGCAAAACCAGATTTTATGGAAGGCATATCACCTCTTCCTTCTTCTCAATAAAATATTCAATTCTAGCCACCAGGTATACAATAAATACTTTATAGGTAGATAATAAAATAACGGACACGAATATCTGTAACATTACTGTATGAAAGTAAAAGTTCGAGTAAACATTTTCATAAAAGTCGGCGAAAATATTCAATTACGAATACGCGGGAAAGCCTGAGCACCCACGCTCAGAAGTGGAGAAACATGGTCGTGGATGCTCAGCGAGGGATTCTCCAGGGGTGCTGGTACCCTCCTGGGGTAGTCTATCATTATTTAATTCCGCTACCATGTTGATGGGGGGGGGGGGATTTGGGCCTCCGGCCACCTGCACTCACCAGACGAAACGCGGAAGCAGAGCTTCCACTTCACGCCGGTATTCTGTGAGGTCGTGGTACCACCCCGGTTTGAGCCGTGCAGTAACGTCTCAGTAGCTACTGTACGGCGCACCGCAAAACCAGATTTTATGGAAGGCATATCACCTCTTCCTTCTTCTCAATAAAATAATCAATTCTAGCCATCAGGTATACATTAAATACTTTATAGTAGATAATAAAATAACGGACACGAATATCCGCAACATTAATGTATGAAAGTAAAAGTTCGAGTAAAGATTTTCATAAAAGTCGCGAAAATATTCAATTACGAATTGAAATAATAAAGGTACCCAATAATTTTGCTCGACAGTGTACCTACCTCCTACCACAGTTTATTTGTGCTCACGACTTGTGTCCGCAACTATTTCTGGTACAAGAAATTAATTTACATCCACAAGTTACTTCTAGTTCACACAAATAAATACATATAATCACTACGGCCCTTTATTTCATAAGGATTTACTTATATGTTGCCAAAAGATAAAAAGGATCAATAATCTCAGGAAAGTATAGACCAATAACTTGTTTTCAAAATACATATAAAATTTTTACAGCGTGCGTTAAAAAATTTCAAGATCTCATTTTATAATAATATTTTAGCTGAAGAACAAAAGGGATGTCGGAAAAAGTCAAGGTTGTAAACAGCAGTTAACGATAGATGATGTAGTATCAAAACAATATTATATACATTCATTAATAAACGTGTATACATTACGTTTACTAATGAATGCTTGTTTTGATGATAATATATATATATATATATATATATATATATATATATATATATATATATATATATATATAAAAACATACAGCTCAATTCCACATTCATAGTTAGTCTTTATACTAGAACACTCTAAAATACCTCTAACACTTGTACGCTTTTAGAAGCACCTATAGACCATTAGCAAACATCAATTAAAGTATAATAACACGTATTAGGCCAGTAAAAATAGAGGTTTTTTTTTCAACTTTGCACTAAATTTCCGATCCAATTTTTATTTTTTATAAGGTTTAGGATCACTTACTGAGCATAAAATCACAAAATGCTGACAGATCCAGGTGGCGCTTCAGGCCCCAACATGAAAAAACGTTTTCAGCCGATATCTCGGAAACTATGCACTTTAAGGCAAAAGTTATATAGTTATATATAAGAAATTTAAAGCAAATTTAAATTCTATTTTTACTGTAATATATAATAACTAATGTTGTAAATGTAATAAATAGGTAACAACCAAATAAGTGACTTTTTTTAAGCATATAATCGGTCCAAAAACACGAGTACTTACTGAGTCATATTGAGATGTGAGTGACATGTTCACCGCGCGCAAAAGTAAATAAAGAAGAAAATAAAAGAGTATAATAACTGTCCTTTATAGAAAGGATCGATCGCAGATATCAGTGGCGTATGGAGAGACTAGGGACGTTCGATTGCACGTCGACGAAGTGCACAGTCTGAAATCGCTACGATGTATCGTTACGAACGCAGCTGTGAGAGAGTCGTGCTTAATATCTAATACAATAAAGCATTTAATAGCCTCCAGCCTCCAGCCAGCTCTACGTGCTTTCCGAGGCACGGGGATGAATGGCACACGCCAACTCCTTGACTCCGATCTGCTACTGAGAATTTCTTGACAGATACACCCAATAACAAGCCCGACCCTGGATTCGAATCTAGGACCTCGTGATCGGCAATCGCATTTATGAACACTAGACCAACGAGGCGTAGGTACCTACATTACTATGAAGGGACAGCGAACGGGGAGTATAAAATTCGGAACGTCCTAATCTACACGAGTAGGTTGTACTTCTTATGCGATAAGGTGATAGGTATTTTAGAAATCTAGAATGCAGAGTTGAACGGGAAATAGTTACAACGTAACCAGAGACGAAAACCAAACAATTGTAAAGAATTAATCTGCCCTCAGACTAATTACATATGTAGTAATCAAGTTAATACAAAATCAGTCATAGAGTCATGAGATCTGCTATCTTTTTATGTCTTGCTAATATATATCATTAATAATTTTCTTCCCCTTGCACGCTATGGCCACTATACCGCTATCTAATTTTTATGGGTAGAACCAGGGGTAGCTATATTTTGGTTGCAGTACGAATGAGTCGGCTCGACCGGGGAAGTACCACGCTCTTACGGTATACCAGCGAGAGACAGCAGTACAATGGACAGTATAGGCGTTAAGTCCGCCTCATATACTATTTTTGTACATAAAAGTTAAAATAAATAAATAAATAATGCTGCTTTGTTTCGTATGCTAAGTGACGAAAAACGTAGACCCATTTTACTGGTTAAGAAGCCATTCCCTTTTTGTCTTCGGTGGTAAAAAGCCATCTGCATTTCCATTCTGAATCGAGAACATTTAAAGGTGTGTCCATAAAATAGACAATAGGTCTACATAATATCATCCGGTGGACTATCTAGGCACTGTTAAAAATATGCAAACGTCTATCAAGGACCCCCAAGAAAATATGTCAACATTTTTCCTGCTGATACATTTATTATATATTTACTCACACATCGGTAGTTTTAACATATAATGAATAGCAATAATTCTCCTCAACAAACACAGCTGACAAATCTGTGTTAGATCACGACGTACGACACGTAATGCTATGAGTGTTGCCATAGTTTGAATTAGAATTTGTATCTATTTTACTGCATGAATTTAAATAATAATGTGTAACATTAATTTATATTAACGCCTCGGCTATGCAGTTTTTAAGCATTGCTACAGCACATCGGTCCGCAGTTTTGTATCCCTCACCACCTTTTTGTAAATTATCACAGTAGAAACCTTTGTATAGGCTTGGTTTTAGTTAAAGTTTATTAAAAATTGTTTACTGCTATTGTTATATATTATCGAGGTGACCTAAATACTCATAGGTCGTCCATTATCTTATCTATATCAATTTTTATGGCCTTCATAAAGATTCACTGTCCGTTACTGCAAGGAGATGACGTAACTTTTGACAGATGATGAACTAAAAACTACTTCTTGCCACATTAAATTATTCAAACTTGGTCAAGGATTAATGTTTTAGTGCTGATCGTAGTACGTGCTAAAGCCACGCTGCAGTTACGTTATGGCTGTAGCACGACTGGGATAGGAACACGCTCTCACAGAGTACCATGGTAAAATAGCAGCTTAATGTTGCTGCTGTGTTTCGTAAGGTGAGTGTAGAGAACCGGAGACCCTTTTTGCTGGATACAAGGCATTCTATCTTAGTCCTCAGAGACGATAGCGCATCTGCATTTTGATTCTCCATCTAGGAGAAATATGGATATCTACGAGCCGCAGCTTCCACTTACCATCAGGTAGACTGTGTGCTCTTTTGTCAGCCTTATTATTTAAAAATATGAAGACCAGGCACTGTAGTACAGAAGCATGTGCTTAATAGACGTATTGCACACGACCCCCCCCCCCCGCCTTTCCATTACACTTAGAGCGAAGAGATATAGAGATAAGAGAGGCCACTGCCTATTCGCTAAAAGAGCATTAGTTAAACCAGCTTATTTTAATTTTAATAGTGTGTAACATTCAATAAACATCACAATGCTGATAATAAAGTCATCATTTTTTTTTACTTATTAACATTTATAACGTTACAATTATTTGTTGTAATTTGTTAATAAATCCTTCTATACACAACGAAATAATTTATTTACATTACAAAACAAAGTGCACAATCAGTTATTGGTAATTATCAGTTACTTAATGAGACTATAACTTAACTAATGAGACTATTCATTCATTTACTATGGCTTATCTTAAATTTGTTGCTTAACGTAGTTTTTATCGACACAAAACCTTGTAATCTGGCAATTATATAAATTACAAACATTTTATATCAAGTAAAAAAATAACAACAACAAATAGGCAAACCTTTGTCAAGTAAAAAACAATTTGATTGGTGAATCAGGTGGAAGTCTAATGACATCGCTGTCGTAAGAATCGTCTAAGGGATATGGTAGAACGATCTTGAGGATTCCATTAGATGATGAGATAAGTGGATGTTTGTGAGATGTAAACCCATCGCCTGCATATTTACAAATCCAATATTCTATCAGTCGCCTTTTTCCACATGCTAGACAAGACATATAGATGACACATTCTTTTCTTGTCTGTAAAAGCTCCGGACTAACATGAGACTGATAACTTAATAAAAATATCTAAAACGTTAAAGATCATAGGTACGTGCTAAAATTTGTCATAATTTATATAATCTAGCAACACAGTCTTTACGAAACTTAAGATAAACTGCGCGACCTTTTGAATCACTATCGAATAGATCGCAAAGTGTATCAAGCGTGCAATCCGTGCAACATGAGGGCCATTATTTTATTATTCGTGTTAACCATTTCGTTGTATCGTGCGGATGGTGACCACTTAGTGGTGGGCAATGTGGCGGACAGAGTGGTGCTTGCTGATCACACGACGGTAGAGTACAACGCGTTTCCGTTTATGAAGAGGGTGAAATATTACTTCTTTTCTTCACCGAATAATAAAAGGATACAGGTAAAATATAAGTTTTATTTCATGATATGTTTTCTTATTTATATATATATATATATATATATATATATTAGTTTGTATATATATATATATATATATTAGTTTGTATATATATATATATATATATATATATATATATATATATATATATATATATATATATATATATATATATATATATATTGTATACTTTTGTAAGAATTGTTGGTAATTCTTTCAAAGGATTAATGATTACAAATAAATACAGAATCCACCCGGTGAGTGGATGCTGTGACAATAGACATACATCTATCCTGAATTAAGAATTAAATTTCAGACATACTTTTATCTAAACCAGCAACTGCGATGGATTTCTTCGTTCCAAGTAATGATGTTAGAGTTCAAAATAACTTAACACGAATTAATCGTGCGGGACTCGAACCTGCGGGCCCTGGTTGAAATCTTAGTGTTAAAAATTAAAAAAATATGACTATATAATGTAATTTTTATGCATTTTGTGACACGGAACTATGTCTTTATTGAGAACATGTAATCATTGTATCATAATATATTATTCTATACTGTTTTATATTATACGAGCGATGTATAATAAATGGTAGAGCGAAGCTGCAGCTATATTATGGTTGTAGCACGAATGAATCGGTTCTATTAAGGCAGGACCACGCTCTCACAGAATACAGCATTAAGCTGCTATTTTACGCTGGTAATGGATGGCTTAATGCTGGTAATACTAATATAATATAAGGCAATCTATCTTTATCATTTTGATTCTTTATCGAGGATAGATCTAGGTATTCTATGGGCAACAGAATCCAAGAACCGTCAGGTAGGCCGTCACTTTACCGTCCGTCACCTAACCGACATTTTATTTAAAAAAAACTTTGTCAGTAAATGGCACAATAGTATATAAAAACAAAGATTGCAAAATGACGATATCATCATAATATAATAATTATTATGTCAAATATATATTCTGATGACGATAGTGTTTTGACTATAATAAAATCAGCCCCGAGAAAACCAACGCAAACAATTTTAGAATGTTAGTAACATAGTTCATTTCGAGGAGATGAAAAATCATGAAAAATTCATTAACGTAGGTGTCTTCATGGCAAGGGTGAACAGGCTTTTGTTAAACTAAGTCAGTGCGCTTCACCATATTAGGCTGCATGACCACTTACCGTCAATTGGGAAAGTAGTCAAGCACTGACTCGTAATAATTAAAAAAAACGAAAATTTATTATACGTGTTTTATGAATCAGTTTTGTTTTACGGCATCATTAGGGAATAATCCTATAATTAAATATCCTATACATCGTAATGATTTACAACAACGAAAATCCATCATGGATCTGCAATGCTGAAGGGTCGAATCTCTCACGGAACAATTAATGTTTGTAATTGTACCGGGTCTGGAGTGTATTTGGCTTTCTTTTAATCTTTCTTTTAAATATTGCTTCACAATTTAGTGTTAAAATAGTTTTATTCATTGTATTTCTTCGAGTATTCAACCAACCAATTCGTATAATACTCAAAGTTGTGTTCCCTTTGTTTAAGTTATTTTGTGTTAATGATGCATTACTCACAATTATTAATTGTCGTAAAGTAGGTTAAATACGTCAATACTCGTATTCGTTCTTAGGAATTCTAAATAGTTGACTCAAATAAACGAATACATTTTATAAAGTTTTTGTTCAATGACATTTTAAAACTTGTTTTAGGACCTCTCAAAAGTGAGACCAAATCTAAGTATAGAAATGGGATATTTATAAGTTTACTTTACTGCAAATTTTTTAATAAACAAGCATTGTGAATTTTCAGGGATTTCGTTTTATATATTTTATGGACCAAGTGATTAATAGGACATTATTCATAATGTCCGGGCAATGTAAATAATTTTCAATATGAATAAGCAATGTGACAAAAAATATTGAAATAATTAAATTGACCCGTTACTTATTGGGCAGAGTAATAAAAGTACATGTTAAATGTATAATATGTTATTTTAGGTTGGTTTTTTTTTGGTCACAATACAATAGCAATAAAGTTTTTCATTAAAGATATTTAGGTAGTTTAAATCAGTATTAATTACATACTTAGCCCGATTTGAATTATCATTATTCATTTTGCCCGGGAATTATAAACACTGCCTTAATTAATCACTTGGTCCATAACTGGGTTAATTTTTTGCGCCCAAAGCAATGTGGGCAACCCTCCGGAAAGCGGGGGAGGGAGGTGGTGAATGCTTATAGCATACCACGCAGCCGGCTGCGTGGTTATGTGGAGACTTTTACCCACTAAACACCGCCTTTAGGGACTGGCTTAACAATCTAACTAGAGAACTTTAAGCCGTATCGAACGCGACCCTTGGGTGAAAGGGGGGCACAGCGGCGAGTAGCCGCTGGGAAGAATTACTGCCTAATTAAGGCAGCTTACGAATGGGATGACTAATTATATTGAGTTTAGAAGGTGTTGGTGCTCGGTAAGCTCTACGTTATCGGCGTAAGAAGGTTCCATCTGAAGTCGGAGCCCTAGTGGGCGAAGGTGAGGAGGCCTGTAGGGTTCCTGAGGGGGCCGATATAAGTCCTGAGGTGACTGAGAGTTGCCCTGAAGGGGCATTTTGGATAGGAGAGCCGAGAATGTACGGTCATTGACCGGTGGCGGTGCTTTTTTGGCAGCTTTGTTGCTGAGATTGGGGCGAGGCGCGCGAGGGCAGTCTCTGAAGTTGGCCGTATGGCCAGTCTGTCCGCAAAGGACGCAAGCGGGTGGGTACTCGGTATCACGGGGCCGAGGACACTCTTTCGAGCTGTGGAGGTTAAGGCACTTAACGCACCTGGGAGGGTAACTGGGTTAATTCTTCATCTTCTTTTAAATTATGGCTTCTCTTGATATAATTCTGCCAGTAGAGGGTTAACTCCTTACTCATTCAAGTTTTTAAAAGTCTTTAATCTTCATAATACCTCAGAGGTGACAACAATAAATATATAGATGTCTATGGGTCACAGCATCCGCTTACCGTGAGGTGGTCTGTGCGCACGTTTTTCATCCTTATTATAAAAAAATCTAGATGAGGTAATGTATCGACGTCATGCTAACAGTTACTATCAGTTCTTGTAAATTCCTTCTAAGTCGTATTTCATTTAGATGCCCTAGGTTGAGTGCTCGCTCCAACGCAGTTTTCTCTACTCCTTTTTGCAGAACTAAGTATGCGGAAAATCGGTGACTTGTCCGTGCTTGCAACGGACATAATAAGTGTTATAATCATATTGATATTTTAAACTGCAAACTAAGCGGTTATATTTCATCTATCACGGTTAGGCGGTGTGTGTACTTCTTGTTCTCTCTCTGAATGTAAAATTACCGTTACTAACATTGCTATTAGGCATGCATAAAGTATGTTTTTGCCTGTGGTAAAACACTTGTGTACTTCATTTCATTATGTTTAAAGTATATGCAATGTAATTCTTATGGACGACACACACGGTCAGTTCAACTGATCATTCCAACTGATCAGTTCAAACTAGGAATGTTGATATTTTTTAAAATATCGGTTTTTCGATATATCCATAAATAAACTTATATATAAAACTCCGATATTGATATATCGAAAACCATTTAAAAAATATTAACCGTCCTAGTTTGAACTCATCAGTTGAACTGATCGTGTGTGGCGACCATTAACGTTGGAAACTGTTTTGGCTAAGGTATTGATAACATTCATCTTACATTCAAATGTGATATAAGAGCTGTAAGTTTCTTTAAATAAATGAATAAATAAAATATATGGCGTAATAACATTTAGTTATTCATTGGTTGCACATTTTTAATTCAATACACTTGAATAGTGTTAATGGGCATTAATACTGCGCTGAGTCGATTCAATCATCATAATGTTGTGACTCACAACTGACGTAGACTTAGCGCGGAACACGTTTCCTTTTTATTTATGCATTCCCTAGCTTCATATAGTAACCTACTCGTATATTCCACATGATCAATGTTGCAACTTCATCATTTATAGCAGCCTATCAGATGACCACTGCTAAACACAGGCCTCACCCTTAACTGCCTTTTGGGGGATATATTTGCGATAGTTGCCACGCTCAGTGGGCTGGTTGGCAACTGTAGTTTTTTTTTATTATTGTTAAATAGTGATAAATGTTGGCGTTAGTGAAACTACTACCCTATAACATCCCGTGGCGACGGAGGGAAATAGAATAGGAGATAGCCTGCGTTTAACGGGGAGTTCTATGTGCAGTAGTGGACACTTGACAAGCTATAATGATGATGAATGGATGATGACGAACTTATGGTTTACCTAATGATGATGAATGTTATCTTTAGCCCATGAACACCTGCAACAAATGTGATATAAGGAAGGCTGATTATGTCCTCCAGACCGAACTTAGGTCACGGCGGCAGTCTAAAGGAGACTAGTCATCTACGCACCACAGGATGCACGAGGATATGCATAAGCACAGGTGCACTAAGGGTCTATTCAAAGGGTCTATTCCCTCCGTTACCGTTACAGCCTACTAAGTCTAGGTATTAGTGAACATAGTGTTTAGATTGCCTCATAGAAGATATATTTGCCAAATTTGCCACGCTTGCTTTTAGTGGTTATTAGGAATGCGCTGATTGATTATGGATCTGAGACGTGATCCTTCACTGCTGGCCGTATGATAACGCTCAAGGTCACTCAGCGATCTATGAAAAGGGTTATGCTCGGGATTTCTCTGCGTGATACTTAGAAATGAGGATATACGCAGTAGAACTAGAGTGACTGACATAGCTCAATGGATTAGTAAGCTGAAGCGGCAAAGGGCCGGCCATATAGCTCGAACAACCGACAATCGATGGGGAAAATGTGTTCTCGAGTAGCAGCCTCGTACCAGTAGGCTTAGTGCAGGGCGACCCCCCACTAGATGTAGCGACGACCTGGTAAGACATGCAGGAAGTGGATGGATGCAGATGACTCAGGGCCGTGCTTTGTGGCATTCGTTGGGGGAGGCCTATGTTCAGCAGTGGACTTGTGAAGGGGTGTAATGATGATGATGAGGAACGCTGCTGTCTATCTCCTGATTTGTTTCCCTCTGTCGGCTCTTACGGCACCCGCGGGATGATACGGGATAATGGATATTCTTACACCGTCACTACACGGTAAATCCCCTAACACTCTATAATATAAGGAAGGCTATAATTTCATTGCCATCTGCAGACCAAGATGAAATAAATTACACCAGTAATTATACTGGTTCTACTACCCTTTTAGACCGGAATACGACATCGCACACACTACTATTTGTCTGTAGAAATAGGTAAGAGCGCACCTAGACGTCTTGAACGAATTAACCAATTCGTTCAAGCTAGACGTATTCAAACGGAATACGTAACACGAGACTTCTCTTACCACTACTGTAAGCCATTAGTTGAACTAATTCTTATCGTTCCAGGGCATTCAAGTGCTGGATAACCTGCACAGTAAGGCTTCAGTCAATGTAACTGCGGGCGGCGTGGGTCACTCGTTCGTCAACCTGCGGATGAAAAGCGAGAGGGGGAAGGGGCTCAGTTACGACATCGGGATTTACGTTAGCCCTGACTACCTGTGATTTGTTTATTTCCTTTTAGGTTAAGTTTAAGTTTAAAATAAATATTTTTATAAATATTATGACTTTTATTTCAGCTTCTCATATTTCATAGCACGCTCTAAAATAATATCCTCCAGACGAAATTTCGGGTACGGCGATGAGTCTGAACTGAGGAGACGAGCCATCTGTAGAGGACAGGATAAAAGTGCACGAGTGTGTGCGTAAGCAAAAAGCACAGGTGCACTCTTTATAACATAGCATAGTGTAGACAGTAGACAGAGATTGGGCGCAGGACCTACGGCTTTCCGTGCTTTCTGAGACACGTGGGTAAAACATCGTCAACTGTCTGGCTCCGTGCTGCTACTAAATATAAATAAAGAACGTGGTAGAGTCAAAATGCAGCTATACCACGAGACCACGTTCTCACTCAATACCAGCGTAAAATAGCAGCTTAATGCTGTCGTATAGTGAATGTAGAGAATTGGAGATCCTTTTTACTGGATACGAGGCATTCCATCTTAGTCCTCAGAGGTGACGACGCATGTGCTTATTGATTCTTAATCTGGGATAAATGTACAAATTTATGGGCCACAGCGTTGACTTACGATCAGGTAATAAGTCTTTCATGTGTGGTCATCAATAAGCGTAGAAACCCTTTTTCAAAAAATCCGCAAAAACTAGTTTCATTTAAAGGTACCTACTATTGAGTCTTTACATTAGTCAAAACTAAAAAGCAAATATCTTCGTTTAAAGATTTCTATGGGCCACAGTATCCCCTTCCCATCAAATGAACTGTGTGTTTGTTAGTTGCTCCTATTTTATAAAAAAAAAACCCGAGATAATCGTGTAGTGGCGGTGTAGGAATATCTTCACTAACCCATGTCGTCCAGTGGGAAATTAAAAATCTAAAAGTCCCAAATCTCCCCGTGGGTGTCGTAAGAGCGACAGAGGGAAACAAGCCAGCAGATGGGCAGCAGCGTCTTCTTAATAACAACTAAGATACAACTGCGCATGCCAACTCGTTTGGCAAGCGTGCCAACTCGTCTGGTCAGCGTGCCAACTAATTCGAAAATCTTCCTTAATAGGCAGTCTATAGGAGAAGCCGTTTACTCACCAGGTATAAAATCCAGACAAGTGTAATGTAGGAAAGATGTCTTTGAAGAAGACGTGCTGTTGGCTTGTTGGTACCAAAACTTTTATTATAATAGTCTTATTCTACATTTAACACAAATATATATAATCTCGTGGGACCACATTACACCTCCCACTGACATAAAAATAAAAAAAATAAATTAATACATTTGTTTTTTTAACTTATAAAAATAAATATAAAACTTGAGTCTAATAAATATATAAATTACAAAAGTCAAATAGGTATTTACATTCTATACTTATGTAGATTTGGTACAAGAAATATAAAAAAGGAATTAATAAATTTTTTTAAAACTAATAGTAATACACATAAAAGTTATTTACATTTTGAATATAAATTACAAAAATGCAATCTTATTATATACCTATTATTTTCTAAACATAAATTACAAAAATAAAATAGGCGGACAGGTATATAATCAAAGTAGGTGGTATTCTATGGGCAGGTCGGGTGGGCAGGTGATCCCCATATTAATGTCGAGGTCACAGTCTTGTACATCGTTTCAATCTTCATTATTTAATTTAGTTATATTATTATTTATATTTTACTTGACACCTTTTTAACTATATAGACCCGGCGGCGCGCGTGCATTGTAGCAGCGCGCCGCTGGCAGGGTGGCTATGAAATGTAGGAAAGATGTCAATGAAGGAGACGTGTTATTGGTACCTAAACTTTAATTATAATACTCTTATCAAATATATATAATGTCGTGGGGCCACACTACACAAGGGACGGGTAGCCGTGTCAAAGGTGCGTCACCTCTGGTACGTACTATAATTGAACGTAAAAATACTTAAATGATTTGAGAAATGACATCAGGATGTTGCGCCTCCCTCACTTCTACTCCACGCTATAGGTATCTCAATCCAATTAGTATAGGTGCAACAACAAAGTATCTACTCGAAGCGTCATTGAGTTCTAACAAACGTTTTATAATACGTGAAGTTAGCATTATACAAATGTGGCCCTGCTTTGACCTAATTAATATTCAGATCAGAATATCGCTCGTATTGAATCACATAATACTGATTCACAGTGGGGGCGTATCGATGACGCAAGCTCACCTTTCGCAATGTTTATACCAACAACAGCAATATTATGAGGAATGTTTGTTTATCTTTTAAACAAATACTTGTAGAACAATACCTTGTAGTGGCGGTGTAAGAATATCCAATAGCCATGTCGATGGATGTCGTAATAGGTGATAGAGAGAAATTTAGACAGAAGATAGGTAGCAGCGTCTTTTTAATAAAGGCCAGAAAATAAAAAAAAAATTACGGTTGCCAGTTTCTTCACCTCAAAAAGTCTCGAAAAAACTTGTCAAGAGTGGCAACTATGGCAAATGTGTTAATTGAATGAGCCTTGACGGTAACGGTAACGGTACTATGGACCTAGAACTCAAATTATGACATTGTTTATTTTCAGCTTGAACTCGAGATTTTGCGCTATACAGTAGATGGGCAGTAGCATCTTCCTAATAACTTAAAATATTAAAAAACTGGGGTTACCAACCAGCCTGCCAAGCGTGGCAACTATGGCAAAATTCTCCCTAGGTTGATGGAATGGTGATACTTATTCATGAACATTAATGTCAATTTAAGAAAATCTTATATTTGCTCTCTCTGTCTTTTCTCAAAGAGGCAGATGTAGAGGTAATAATTAGGCGTTAATCAATGATTTTTATATATGGTCGATAGTCGTCGATGCGTCTGCTCACGATTATGTAACTTCTAAACGACTTTATCGATTGACGTCATATTGACACAATATATTCGTTTGGTAGGGACTATGGTTCGTAGTGTTACTAAGAATCAATAGGTGAAGCTGTAGTCTGGTTATTAAAGATTTTTTATTAAATAAGGACGACAAACAAGCACACAGTCCATTTGATGGTAAGTGGATACATTTATCCTCGATTAAGAATAAAAAGCAGATGCGTCTTTACCCCTGAGGACAAAGATGGAATGCCTCGATTCCAGTAAAAAGGGTCTCCGGTTCTTTACCCTCATCATACGAAACAGCAGCATTAAGCTGCTATTTCACGTAGGTGTTCTGTGAGAGAGTGATCCTACTCTAACCTATTCGTGCTACAATCAAAGCTCTACCACGTACAAAATTCCATATTTATGGACGAAAATTACTCATATTCACAATACTATTTTATGTTTATTCAGTGCCAAACAAGAAAATCACAAATGCTGGACCAAAGAGGCGGCGCTGTGGTTGAGTTATTAATATTTTTGAAAAGCACATACTGAATTAGGAGTAAAACCCATCTAGCTGGATAGGACAACGTTAGTATAGGGCCTGCCAGTTAAATTGTAAAGTATTTTTTTACAACATAACTGCCACAACACAACACACAACTCCCACACAGGGATTTTCTGCCATATTGTGGTATCTTTTTACATACATTAATTACTCATAGATTCAAAACCAGATCCGGATGAATTATTTGTAAGCCATACAAACACATGTTTCGTGAGGGATTCGAACCCGTGTCCTGTAGCGTCGTAGTCAAACGATTAGCTTCTCCATTATTGAGCTGTCAAAATTTAAGTAGTTTCTTTAAAAAATTTATTGGTAACAAAAATAAAATTTGACTTCAAAACCAATAAACAAGAACAAAATAAGTTGCACATAACAGCTTCAGAAGTCGGTGTATTAAAGAATTAAAAGCCGACTACAGTAGCTGTTATGTACAGACTGTTTAATTTTTTTTTAATTATTTGAAGCCGTCGTTATTCTTTATTTTAAGTTTTATTGACCTTTTTGTTTGGAAGCTATGGAATACCACCAGCTCTAGGTAACAACTAAAATATCGTCTAAATAGTTACATTGAATATCTCATCTCTTATTTTACCTACCATAGGGGTGTAAGTTTTGCTCCATACTGAAGCATAATATATTTAATAAAAGAACATCAATAAAATCAGTTCAGAATTCACGAAGGTGTAGCGTAACATACATACAGAAAAACATACATTCGAATTGAACACCTCACTTTTTTTTTTCGCCGCCCAGAGTCAGAATGAAAAATGCCGGCGCTCCCAAATAGAAATAAAACATTTTACGAATGCGGCGGGCTATAGCAACAGGCGCACTGATAAAACTAACAGAGCATAATTTTAAGCTGTGACAGTTGACTTTTGTTCTGCAGAAGGCAACCGTTGAACATTGGGAGAGTGTCCAGCAGCAGTAGTCTTCCGAAGGTTGAGGATGTGGAGGGTTAGCCATAATTGTCTGTGAGGGATTCGCATAGCATGCTGGCGTGCGGGCTAAAGATCACTGTTTCTTTTAAAGAATGAGGGTGACAAATGAGCACACAGTCCACCTGATACTTGATAGTAAGTGGATGCTGTGGCCCATAAACATCTACACCTATCCTCGATTAAAAATCTAAAGCAGATGCGTTATCACCCCTAACGAGCATTATTGAATGCCTCGCTACCTGTTAAAAGGGTCTCCGGATCTCTACACTCACCACAGCAACATAATGCTATTATATCCCGCTGGTATTCTGTGAGAGCGTGGCCCTACTCCGGTTGAGCCGACCCATTTGTGGTCCAACCATAATATAATTCATTAATTCTTTAAAAAAACGTCACCTCTACACTAGGATTTTCTCCTGTATCGTAGAGGCAGTTTATGTATACATATATATATATATATATATATATATATATATATATATATATATATATATATATATATATATATATATATATATATATATATATATATATGTACATAAATTTCATGAAGACAAACATCAAACACGGAACAATTATTTGTAGGCCAGAAAAACACTTGTTCCATGCGGGATTCAAACTAGAGATGGGCCGAATATGGATTTTACCGAAAACGAATATTCCGCCGAAAGTTCGGTAAAACTTTTACCGAACCGAATATTCGGCCGAGCTTTATTTGGCAGGATCTCCTCAGTACCTAACCAATTTATGTCGAAACTTGTTACCGTAAAGTGCGCGGGATTAGCGCCGGACCCTGCCTCTCGCTCTCCCACCACATCTGATATAAAGTAAAGTAAAGTAAAGTTACCGCCTATATACGTCCCATTGCTGAGCACAGGCCTCCCCTAATTTCTGAGAGGGTTTTAGGGCAAGGAAGTGTCCGCCGCGCTACCCCAATGCGTGTTGGCAAACTTCACATGTCTTCGAAATATTTTTTGACATGCAGGTTTCCTCACGATGTTTTCCTTCACCGCCGAGCACGTGGTATATTAGCACTTAAAATTGCAATTAACAATTTCATTGGTGCCGGCGGGGATCGAAACCAGGTTACTCGCGTTCTGTTATACTTACAGCGAGTGTTAACCATCTGAGCTACCACGGCTCCTTCGTCCACCTGACATGTTATTGCATTATTTAGTACTGAGAAAATTACCGGTACATGCTTATGTTTTGACTATTTTGGTGAGGAATAAAAGTATTTCGATGTGTTATTCTTAACGAAAATTGATAATTATGTGATAAAAATGAGTGGCAGGAGATATACTAATAAAAAGGAGATATATCAGTCAAATAGTAGCTTAATGCTGGTATGTTTCTTATGGTGAATGTAGAGAACCGGAGACCCTTTCTACTGGAAACGAGTCATTCCATCTAAGTCCTCAAGGGTGACAACGTATCTGTATTTTGATTCGTTATCGAGGATAAAGATCTATGGGCCACAGCATCCACTTACCATCAGGTGGACTGCGTGCTCGTTTGTCACCCTATCCTATAAAAAACCATTTGGACCAATTTTAAAGAAACTAATGATCAAAGTAAAGTGAAATGTACTAATATAATGTAATATTTATTAGTTTGATTACAAAAAAAATATTAAGCTTTCTACTTGTTATAATTGGAAATAAATCTACAGTGCATCTAAAGCATAACGCTATACAAGTAGATTTAACCCATAAATAAAATAGAATAAAAAGAATAAAGAATAAAGAATACTTTCAACAGTAAAATTACGAATGACATGGCATTACTCAATTCGTACATTTCAATACATTGCACACTTTGAGTACCACTGTAACGAATGTTCGGTGATTTAGCCGAATATTCGGCCGAATACGAATATTCACTAAAGCTGCCGAATATGCCGATTGCCGAATATTAAACGAATGTTCGGTCCTTCTCTAATTCAAGCCCGCGGCCGCGTCGGCCAGTGGTCTAGCAATGCACTGCAACTCATTGCTAAACCACTGTGTCATGGAGCCGTCAAATTATATAGCTGCAGCGTGGCTCTACCATGTAAAAGTCGGCACCAGACTTCTTGCACTTGTGACGCTGATCCCTGTCTCCTATCTGGATATTTCACGTCTGTCATGAAAGAGATGGTTATACCGCCATATATCGAAAGTAATGAGGTACTTCTGACATTTTTTCTCTTTAGTTGCCCCTCGACACAAACGTCACGGGACGAAAAGGGTATATTAACATTACGCTTTATAAATGAGGAAATGGATCCTTTTGTCAACTGCCGCACGCAATGTGACATGTTTTTTTAACTCTCATGTTATTAAAAATAAATAATCACGAACGAATAAAAACTATTCACAGAAGAAAATACCAAAGTGACATAAAGAAATAATTCAAACTGATTGACACGCGAAACAAATGCAAAACAATTGTCAAACTGCAATTTAGAACGAAAGTGTTATAAAAATATTCATATTGGTTTATTTCCTTTTATTTTGTTATGTTTAGGTTTATTTTATGGTATCATGCGTGGTTTGGATTTATTACTACGTAACAAATGTTATTATTCAATTTTTTATGGTAAGTACAATTTAACAGTTAAAAATCATAGAGCGCATTGATTCTATATTCCATTCAATTAGTTCTTCATACACAGATGCAAAGACTTCTATGTATACTACTCAAAGATATTTTTATATACAATATCTACGATACTACTAGAAAGACTCCGCGGCATTAGTACATAGCGCACTATGCAATTCTCCGTAACTCCTTAGTGGACTGCGATCTGGGAGCGGGCGAGAAGGCCGCGAGCCAGTCTTGGGATAAGTCGGTCGCCATTGGGAGCGCTTTGTTTAGTTTACTTCGCTCGCTTCGCTTTATTAGTTCGCTCATTTTGGTCATTAGATTTTTTTAACTTTTCAGTAAATCTAATTAAAAACAAGAAGAAAGAAAGAGAGAAGAACTCGAAACGTGGGGTATTTATGATTATTGCAAATTATGTTTATTTTTATTAAAAAGTAGGATAAAAGTAGATGTCTATGGGCCACAGCATCCATTTATCATCTGGTAGATTGTGTGCTCGTTTGTCACCCTTTTTCTATAAAAAATCTTTCGATTCTCTACCAGAGATGAAAATAAAATAAAAAAATAACTAGAGGCGCGTTTCATCACGACAGGTACCACCAGAAATTGTCATTTAACAATTTAAATAATACTAGTTTTTAGGGATTTCATCGGGTATATTAAGTTATTAAATACCCCACGTTTCGAGCACTTTACAGCACCCATGGTCACGGGGGAGATTGAGATGTTCAACGTCTAGATGTCATAGTTAACCGCGGTTACCATAGATTAAATTTATCAATCAGATTATGTCGGATATATAAAAAAGGTTAATAACCCATTCGTGCTACAACCATTATATATATTAAATTTATTATTCATTAAAATTATTTATCATTCTTACATTTTCTACACCCTTACTGCGTTGAAAGCTGTATTGTCGCAGATAAGCAGGGTCATTTTGCAATAACCAACCAAATTTGAAGAGGAGGTTAAGAATAAGTAATATAGGCAAATGGTGAATAAAAATTATTAAAAAGAATCTCAAACATTCTGTCCTTTTATTCTTTTAAATTTAAAATGTTGCGCACGCACACATTCGCAAGGGTCGATCGGTAGGCAAAACGTTGTTGCCCGTAAATCACATTTAAGTTGCGATAGTTACAAATAAAAGTAGAAGCTTTATTTACTCGAATTTTCGAAAGCTGCAATAACGTTATATCATTATTTATATATTTGAACTTAAGTTTAAAATTTGGCTACTCTTTGAAAAATAACCCTGTATGTACACTCCCACAGAATACCAGTCCGAAATAGCAGCTTAATGCTTCTGTGCTCCATGTGGTGTAGAGTGTAGAGAAACGAATACCCTTTTTTCTGGAAGCCATAAGGCATTCCATCTTTGTTCTCAGAGGTGACAAGGCGTCTGCATTTTGGTTCTTAATCGAGGGTAGAATATACTACTACACACTTACCATCAGGTGGACTGTATGCTCGATTGTCACCCTTATTTTATACAAAAATTATACTCTGATTTTCTAAAATTTAAGGTTATTTATCTCCCTATCTTTTTTCTTTCTATATATAAAATTGAATTGCTGTTCGTTTGTCCCGCTAAAACGACTCGACCGATTTTAATGAAATGTTTTTTGATGAAACGCTAGCATAATATGTTATTTTTTTCACATGTTTCTGTGTGCATTTTGTTTTAATTTCTCTCTTAAGCAACACAACTTCTAGGATATATTAATCTATGATGTAATAAATAGTAAAGCACAATTTTATATTTTAATACCTACAGACAGGGGTGGATTAAATGTCGACAGCGCCGTAGGCAGCTATCATATAGTATAATAAATTCAAACTACTTAATCATTATTAATCCTCAGCGAAAACGTTTGACATTACCCGTGCCGTTGACAAAATGGCGTCGCTAATACTATCATATACAAAAAATGCATTCACTCTGCAACCAGATCATATTTTATCATTCTGTAAACGACAATTTACTAATTGATAAACATATTTTCAGCTTGATATCAAATCTAATGTTTTTATCAAAACAATATGCTTCTTATGCATGATCAAAGCTTGCGAACTATTTTGTGGGCTTCATTTCATGAAATAATTAAGAAATCAAATAAATAACAATAAACAAGGATCTAAGCTATCTAAAAATGTAAAAAGTTGTGCAAAATATCTTGGGATATTTATAATAAAACCGCTTAAAAACAGACCTAACAAAGGAAAGAAAAATCCAAAAATAAACACAACAAAGCAAAACAACAATCACACGAAAATGGCCCAAATTGACAGTAAAATAAAAATCAAAATACACAGTGTAACTGACCTTTTTTGGACTACAGGATATAAAATTTAGTATTCTATACTGCCAAACTTCTTCATAAAAATTAGTCTGTAAATATAAGTTTTTATGGTTTAAAGTGCTGTGGGTGTGTCGCATGCGATCGCTCGGAATTTGACAGAATGTGGTGGTGGTCGCATGCGACCGCTTAGGGATTGAAGAGTAGTTTATTTGCAAAATAATTGGGTGTGTCAGGACACGTGTACATGTACACTTAACAAGTGGGCTTGAATGAAACATATGATGTGTGAGGGCGATATAGGAGTAATCAAGAAGGAGCGCGCTTCGAAGGCTCTACATTTTAGAAAGTATGATTTTATGTAGGTATATACTATTATTTTTATATAAAAATTTCCGAGCGCCCCTTTATAACCTTAAGCCAAGTCACTTGCCTAGTTTGCCGTAGGATAACCTGCCACTGCTTACAGATATATTGAATCATTTTCTTTATTCTTGTAATATTCAGCCCAAACTTTTATCATTGCAGGTGGTTTTATCTGATGGTGCTTACAAACAGCCACACTATATCTAAAAGTATCGTCAAAAATGATGAAGTTATCAACGTAATCGACAGTGTACATGACTTAGAAGACGATAAGGAACATGACATTAAACAAAACCGATATCATCACAGGCTTGCTTTTCGTGCAGAACCTATGAAAAACCAACAAACAGAATCAATAACCGATCGAATAACCGAATCGCTCCCAAATTATGACCCAAATTTTAACATCCAAGTATCAGAGCATACGGATGAAGTACAGGTATCAAAAACCCGCCGAAAAGGATTTTTACGGAGGTTAATGGATAAAATTAGGCGAAGAAAGAATAAACATTTAGTAACAAACGGGGAGATCGAACAAGTAAAAACAACTTCATGGAATATTGCCGCTCAGAAAAACCTTTATGTCAATAACAAAACTACTGCTATAGTCAACGACAACAGTTACACGCGTCCAAAACGATCGCATAAAAACAGAAAATATAGGCGTAAAATTTTATCAAAAAGGTACAATAATCCTGCCACAAATAAAATTCAATCCGTTATTTACGATGAAGATTTCTTTCAGAACTTTAAACAAATAAGTGCAGATTTTGAAAAAGACAAGAAGAAGTCGTCAAACGATAATGATACTTGGGAAAATAACTACCGATTAACTTCAATATCCTATCAACCGGTTATTAAACAAGACAATGAACTAAGTTTGTCAGAGATGACAACAAAAATAGATTATTTGAAAGAAAAATACAGTACTAGACCGAGACCGCAAAATTTTACTAAATATATGCCTTTTCTTGCCAATTCATTTAACGCTTATAATTTAAATAAATATGAAAGTTCCACAACGTCTACAACTTTATTAAAAATTGATGACCTTGATAAGGATTTTAGCGATACGGATGAAATTGAAGATTTATTGAACGTTATGAAAATGAGGGCGGTTCAGATTATAGCAAACAAAACTCCTCTCGTCACAGACATTGTATCAAGTTTTGGTACTGAAACTGTATTTGAGACAGTTCCTTCTTTTAAGGATATATTTTCCCTCGGTCGTACATTTTCAACAGGCAATTATATACCCATAAATGCATACGATGTTACTAAGTTACCACCAACAGTAAAAACTATTATGGCTAGAAATATATATAAATCTCCGAAACAAAAAACAAATGTAAAACGAGAAGTTGTTAGTAACAGGAAAGTACTGAGAAAAATGTACAACAATTTTAAAAATCAATTATCTAATGAAATCAAAGAAAGTCAAACTGCTTTAAAAAATGAAACTAAGTATTGGGCAAATAAATTCACAGATAAACATACAATAAATTGTAAGACTAAAAATTCAGCATCACAATTGTTTGGGTATGAAGATTACGATGATCTTGGGAGTAATCAAAACCGCGACAGAAAATCGATTTTAAAGCATGGAAAAAGTAAACAAATAGCAGGTAATTCTACGTATACAATACCTCTTAAAGACAATGACTATGCCATGCTTTCCTTATACGAAAAATTACTAAGTAAGCCACATCAAAATAATCTTACAACCATGCCAACAACCGAGAGCATTAAGAAACGGAATGCAGTAGAAAATCATGTTATATATAATAGGAACCAAAACATTTTTAGTTACTTTGAAGATAAAGAAAAGGATATAGGTATTCCTTATAAGGTCGTTGATCCAATGGATGAATATGATGAATATGAAAACATACAAAATGAAAAAACTTCAAAAAAGTTTGGACCTACTCCGCAGAAAAATAAAAAGCCATATGGAAAAACCACTACATTTAAAGATTTAGCTGATAAACTATCCTATAATGACTATGTCAACGGTTACAAGCACTATTTAAAGTTTCAAAAAGAACAGGGTGCCCAAAACTATTCCAATTTAGTTCGTTATCAAGCTCATAGGCATCACAGTGTAGATGATATAGGAAAGTTCATATTGAACAAATTACCGCAGGTGCCTGAACGACACAAACGAGCCTTTTATGACGAATCTGAGACGACGGAGGATCTAGACATATCGACCAAAAACGAGGAATCGTGGTTCAAAAAACACTTTTATTTATTCATCGATTCAGGACAGCCGAAAAAATTCCACTCATCTGAAACGGTATCATTGAGACCTTCAGTTGCTGAAACAGACAAAGTGCGACATTTGTCAACTGAAAATTCAATCAAAAAACCATCTACAATGAAGGCAAGGCAAATCCAAAAGAAAATTGAGGAGACTGACTTAGATCGGCTGTCAAATGTTCTTGAAAAATACGAAAATCATCCCACTCCATCTACAACTACACATCAGCGTTGTAAGTCCTTTATTTCTATTAGTATAAATCTTTTTCGTGATTTTAGGTTATTGTTTAATTATCATTTTATAACGATACATTGATATAATGACTAATGCATCAAAATATGCAAATCCTTTTGGTTGAAAGGTTTAGTTTGAATCCCGGGTTGCAATAAAAACCAGTTATTGGATTTTCTATGAAGAAAGTCTCAATAGCAGAATAAGAAATAGAGAATGCTCGTAAAGCCGTTAGTGCTGCGCCTGATCTCTCTCCGGTCGTGTCGGATTGACGTCCCATCAAATGAGAGCGAGGGAAGGGAAAGTGCACCTGTGTTTGGGCCCAATTCGTACTGGCTTATCCTGCATAATGGCTTACGCCTTTGAAACCGGAATTCGGTAGAAGGACATCATAATATACCACTTTTCCATATCACTTCAATAGGTTTTATTACTTGTAAACCCCTTTGTATTATATCTAAATGAAGGTAAAAATAATCTCAAAAGAGCCCGTCCACATTGGTACATACTTTCAAACTTGCGTTTTGAATAACATTAAATCGTTACGGGTTGACAATTTCTACATTTTTAATTTCGGACTGTTTATGGTTACTGGTGGTGCTAAATGAGCGACAAGCCGATAGCACAGACTCGGCTCCACGCCGTGGTAGCGGCGTAAAATACTCTACCCATATTCGCACCATGAAGAACCATATAAAAGAAATGGCCCCGAGTTCCCGGCGCCCCTTTAATGGGGCAGGGGTGCGAAGAATCTCCGGGAGGAAAACCGGCGACGAGGTTCGCCACCCGTCACGTTCTGTCTCCCGGAGAGGCGAAAAGTGGATTGCAGAGGCCCGTCTGGCTACGTTGAATGTATGTGGAGCAATGAATGATAAAATGGATGAAGTATGCGATATGATGTATGATAGAGGAATAGATGTGTTATGTGTAAATGAGACGAAAAGGAAGGGGAAGGATGTCACTACACATGCCATGTATACCGCATACTGGTCTGGTGTAGACGAGATCGACCGGGCATGCCAGGGAGTAGGTATCATCCTTTCAGAAAGAATGGGCCAATGTGTGAAGGAGTATGAATGTGTAAGCCCAAGACTGCTATGGATACGAATGAAAGTGGGCTTAAAGAAGTTGTTTGTGTTAGGGGTCTACGCCCCAGACATGTCTAAGCCCACTTATATCCGAGAGCAGTTTTGGGAAATGGTAAGGATGGTGTTAATGAAGTGTAAGGGAAATGAAAATATTATTATGCTAGGAGATTTTAATGGAAGGGTTGGGGTGAGGAGGCTTGGTTATGAAAGGATAATGGGAACGTTTGGTGATGAAAGTATAAATGAGAATGGTGAAAGTCTCCTCACCGTATGTATGGAAAAGAATCTTTTTGTGACGAACACTTTCTTTCGCCACAAGAAGATTCACATGTATACTTGGGAAAGAGGTGACGATAGAAGCATGATAGATTTCATAATTGTGGATGAAAGATTGAGGGGCGCAGTGGTAGATACAAGGGTTTACCGGGGCTCTAACGTAGGAACGGACCATTATTTGGTTTTATGCCGAATTAATGGTCTATTCAGGCGTTGGCGCCATCGGTCATCTGTGTCTACCACTGCGTTACAGCGTATTAGAACAGAAAGATTACAAGATGAAGGTGAGAAAAACAAGTTCAAATGTAGACTGAAAGAAAATATAAGTGGTTTGGATGAATTATGTATGTAGGAATTAGACTTGGAGAATGTATGGCAAAATGTAAAGAAAGGTTTAGTGGATGCAGCTACCGAAGTATGTGGTGTTAGTAAGAGAAAGAATGAAAGGAAAAATAATACGTTATAGTGGGATGATGAGATACGTATGGAAGTTGAAGCAAAGAAGAGAGCATGGCTAGATTTACTAGCAACAAAGGCTGGTAATTCTAGCGGTACGAATGACGATATTGAAAGAAAAAAGGCAGTCTTTAGACATCTTAATAAGAGAGTAAAAGAAGTAGTTGAAAGAAAAAAGCATGAAAGAACGGATAAGAATGATAGAAGAATATCGGATAATTTCCAGGCAAATATTAAAATGTTCTGGAAACTTGTAAGAACTGCCAGGGGACATTCAAAACAGCCTATGATGAATGCTATAAGAGACGAGAATGGCTATATTCTGAATGATAAAGTTTTGAGTTTAAAGAGATGGAAGGAATATTTTGAAAGCGTGTTTATGAGTGAGGAGAAGACGTGTGTACTAAGTGAAGTAGAAACTCCGAAAGAAGAGGAAAGAGGTAGCGAGATAAGTATAGATGAAATAATGAAAGCAATAAAAAGCATGAAAGCAGGTAAGGCTGCCGGATATGATAAGAGTTTCACTCGACATGCTAAGGGCTGGAGAGGAAGTGGTGGCAGGCCTGCTGTACACCTTGTTTAATTTATGCTGGGAACTGAAGCGGGTATCGGTAGACTGGTGCAAAGCCGTGATAGTCCCAGTATATAGAGGGTCGCAGCAGGACTGTAAAAACTACCGTGGCATCAGCCTTCTTAGCATTGTGGGAAAACTGTATGCTAAAGTACTGATTGAAAGGGTCATGAAAGAAACTGATGGAAAAATTTGGAATGTACAAGCGGGATTTAGAAAGGGAATGGGATGTACTGATCAAGACTTTTCCATGCGCATGATCGCAGAGAAGTTTTTGGCCAAAACCAAAAGGTTTTTTGTGCGTTCATGGACTTGGAAAAGGCCTATGACAGAGTTGATAGGGATGTGCTATGGCAAACACTGTAATCATTTGGGTTGAGCGCAGGCTTGATACAGGCATTGGAGTCTCTTTATAGGGACTCTAGTGCTTGTGTTAGGATCAACGGGGTCTACTCGGACTGGTTTGACATCCATAAAGGTGTCAGACAGGGCTGTGTGGCTTCGCCGTGGCTGTTCAACCTATTTATGGACAGTTGTTTGCAAAATTTGAAAGTTGAAGAATGCGGATTAAGAATGGGTGAGTTAACCGTCAAATGCCTTTTGTACGCCGATGATCAAGTTATCCTTGCGTCGTCGGCGGCCGAGTTGCAAATGATGGTCACATTAATGAACAGATCTTTAAAAGAAAGGGGTATGAAAGTGAACGCAAGTAAGACGAAGGTTATGGTTTTTGAAAGAGAAGAAAGTAAAACGATTTGTAAAATAAGAATAGAAGGGGAGTTGATCGAGCAAGTAGACGAGTTTGTATATTTGGGCTGCATATTTAGCAGGGATGGGAGATATGATAAGGATGTAGAACGACGAGTGAATGCGGGAAATAGAGTAAATGGGGCCCTACACTCTATTGTGAAGAGTCAAAATGTGTCGAAAAAGGCACGTATGGCAATTCACAATGCTGCGTTGGTCCCCACTTTAACGTATGGTAGTGAAAGTTGGGTGTGGCAGAAGAAGCACGAGAGTAGAATGAACGCAGTAGAAATGCGGTCGTTAAGGAGTATGTTAGGGCTGAATCTGAATGACAGGGTAAGAAATTGTGTAATAAGAGAAGAGTGTGGCTTGCAAGATGATGTTGTGACCAGGATTAAGAAAGGAATGCTTCGGTGGTTGGACATGTGGAAAGAATGGATGAGGAAAGACTAACAAAGAAAATTTATGTTGCAGAAGTGAATGGCAGAGTAGGAAAGGGACGTCCTAAGCGAAAATTTATCGACCAAATTGGCGATTTATTGAAAACGGGCCAAATTAGGAATACCCTTAACCGACGAGCATGTATGCGTAGGTGTATGGATGTGAAGGAGGCGAGAGGGGTGTGTCAGGATCGTGCCAAATGGAAGTCTGTAGTCTCTGCCTACCCCTCTGGGTGACAGGCGTGAGTGTTTATGATGTTTATACTTTATAGAGCCTAAGGCCAAGCCAGCGGTAGTTGGGTTGTTTTGAAGAAACAGTGTTACCCAATGTCATGATAGGTTACAAATTCTGTTCAAAGAGCTAAAGGTCCCATCGTGTATTAAATAATGCTACCATGTTTAGGCTGGTGCTGCGAACGGATTGATTGGACTTCGATTTGATTAAAACTAATCTTGTTATTTTGGAACAGAGTAGCCAGCCCCTACATGATGGAGAACGGACGATGTAAAATTTATTACAACTTCCCCTTAAAAACCAGACCTTAAGAAGATCTCAACACCTTTGTTACAACATTTTAAAATATTGGTATGGAGGACAGGTTTAACAGTGGTAGAGCCACGTAGCAGCCTTTGCTGTTGCACGTATGGGCCGGCTCAAACCGGGGTGGTACCACGACCTCACAGAAGACCAGCGTAAAGTAGAGGCTTTGCTTCTGCGTTATGTCTAGTGAGTGCAGGTGGCCGGAGACCCAATTCCCCCCTGCCCTCTATCGTCATGATAGCGGAATTAAATGCAAGACTACCCCAGGAGGGTACCAGCACCCCTAGAGAATCCCTCGCTGAGCACCCACAACCAAGCTACTCCACTCCTGAGCGTGGGTGCTCTAACTGCCCCGCGTATTCTGGGGGGGGGGGCAAAATTCCGCTCGAGATAAAAAGTCAAAGTCGAGATGTTCCCTTCGGCTGATACTTCGTATCTCTTCTACCCGGGGTACAAATTAGAGCACTCTTTTGTGCTCCAGGCTGGAGTTTGCGTGAACGTCACAGTGGACATCTGTTTCCGACGCCTCGGCAGCCTTGAAGGTACGGACCTGTCCATTTTATGGCTGCACTTAGATAGCAACGACCATCCCCGCATCTACGGGTGCCCCTATAGGTCCCATAGCGGTAATGCCGACACAGACCGACTCATCGACCACGTCCAGATGGCTGCAGATTCCGTGCTTTAACAGGTCTCATCCGCAGAGATCGTAATGCTTGATTTTGACATTCATGATTTTAATGCCCACCACGCTGAATAAAGGTTCCCGTTTAACCGATCATGCGGGTAGATCTGTTTACGACTTTTGCTTTGGAATATGGTCTGGCACAATTGGTTACCTCGCCTATGCGGATCCCAGATTTAGAAGATCATATGCCTTCCCTGTTGGACCTTCTGTTGACCTCTCATCCGGACGGATATCAGGTCTCCGTCGATGCCCTTCTTGGCTCCTCGGACCATTGTGTGGGTACGGTGCCACTCATACTCCCATCGCGATTGCGTTCTGCAGGTTGCCGCCATGTTTGGCATTATAGGTCAGCCGATTGGGGCGGGATGCGACCTTTTGAAAACTTCTTTACCGGCGCTGGACACTTTTTCTGTAATGGTTAAAAATTGTTAAACTCGCGTCAGGACACGTGACCCTAATCGAAAATGCGTAAGACGGACGGCATAGGAGGGGAAGTATCCCTCTCTCTTTCTACTGCGCGGCGGCATGCTGTTTCGTTTAGGCAGCGCAGGGCGCTTGCGCGAATATAATATAAATTGTCATGTTTGTGTACGATAGCGCAATAAATAAATATTGTATTCTACCACATAAATGATAGTACTTTTATACTGATAATTAAAGCAATTCGTACAAAATTCCAAAATTACAAAAACTCACAACGTTAATATTCAAGTTTTCACTTCTGCCGGCACTCCCGGAGTGCAACCCGTCGTTTTTTTGCATCCTACCCTTGGAGGTGGGTTTGCTTCTCGCCGGATGATCCCAGCGTTGTTGCTGATTCTTTCGCTGATGTGATGCTACAGGGAATGGAACTTTTTATTCCATCATCTGTGATACCTATCGGAGACAGAACCCAGCCATGGTTTGATCGCTCCTGCAAAATTGCATTACGCCATAAGCAAGAGTGCTACCAGGCCTGGGTTCGCGCATCGACGTCTTGAGTTGTAAATACCAGCGCTTTTAAAAAGAAGTATAATTCTGCCTCCAGGTCCTTCAAAAGTGTCATTGTCAAGGCAAAGTCAGAGCACATCGGTAGAATTGACGAGAAACTTGTTCATTTTCCTTCGGGAACACGTGCATTCTGGTCTCTCGCCAAGGTTATCCAAGGGAACTTCTGCCAGCCATCTCTTCCATCTCTGCACAGGGAGGTTGACTCACTGGCGCATGCTGCAAAGGACAAAGCCAATCTACTGGGCTCTCTCTTTACGTCCAACTCGACTCTTGATTACGGGGGGAACACACCGCTGACCATCCCGCGGTGTGAGTGCTCCATGCAGGATGTGCTGTTTACCCAACGCTCGATGCGTAGAGCCGCAGATCACTCCTCTCCCTGGACGTCAACAAATCAAGTGCGTCAGATGGCGTCCCTCCTATTGTGCTGGAGACGTGTGCTCCGGAGTTGGCACCGGTTTTATCGCGCCTTTTCCGGTACTCCTACTACCTAGGCTTATTCCCGAAATCATGGAAGACAACCTTCGTGCACCCGATCCCTAAAAAAGTAACCGCTCTGATCCGTCCAACTATAGTCCCATCGGCATCACCTCCTTATTCTCTAAAATAATGGAATCCATTATTAACAGCCAGCTCATACGGTACTTTGAGGATCACCAGATGATAAGAGACCGCCAGTACGGTTTCCGTCGCGGTCGCTCGTCTGGTGATCATAAATAAATTATAAATCATAATTTTTATTTGCAAGAATCACGGTATAAAAAGACGTTACAATTTATCTAGTGCACTCGTGTTTCGCTAACAATGGTAAGCATGCAAATACAGAATTAACAATACTAAATAATTACAATCTAAAAAATCTTTTACGTCATAATAACATTCGATTTTTAACCAATTAAACAAATATTTCTTAAATAATCTTTCGCTTAGTAATTTAAATTATTTAGGTAATTTATTAAATATTTTTATACACATATTTTTTATTTTATATTTACATAAATGTATAGTAACGGGAGATATATATATACATATATATATATATATATATATATATATATATATATATATATATATATATATATATATATATATACAACGTGTCCCAAAATTCAACGATAAGCTGACACCGGAGGATAGACCTGCCCCGGACTAATCGGGGAAAAAAAGAAAAAAAAATATATCCCAATTATATGTTGTTATATAAAAAAAATGAAATTCTTCAGAAATTGAGACCGTTTATGATATTTTTCACTACCATGACCACAATTTTTTTAATATTTGTTTCTTTTTTTTTATAGGCAACCTGAATAGCACTGCTATCTACCACAATTCTTAAAACATCCAGAATAACTCTTGTTTTATCACGAAAATTAATGAAACTTTTTTTATTCCCTAAATTTTTTGAAGACTTTTACTTTTAACCAAATTTAACTTACCGTCGTCTAAAAAAAAGTATGAACACTAGTATGGCAAGTTTTTTTTAAAAATTGACGCAACTAACCAACATTCCAAAATGGTATAATACTCTAGGAAAACAAGTTATAAAAAAATATGGGTCTATTATTTCTTAACAGGGGCCGGATTCCTTAAATTGTAACTGTCAGTAATCACTTTTACTACATGTCTAAAATGGGTTCTTGTTACAATTTCTAGGAATTTTAATGGGGCATGCATACCTTAGATGTTAGAGAGAGATAGATAGATAGAGATATTTACGTTAAAAAGAGACAACAACAGGGCAGGTAGAGAAGCTGTTATTATTCTCAGCAAGTCAGTTCAGTACGCTCTGCTCCTTTGTTTACTGTGCACCGTTCCCAATTCAACTTACGTGGCTCTCGTACATACTATTTGACTATACTATAGACTTTTGGCTTGGCTTTTTGGACTGGAATCTACCTGCAAACTTAACTGGCCTGGCATTATTTGGACTTTTCGGGATTCCTGTAGCTTCTTCTATGGCACGTACCAAAGTAGTCGAATCATTTTCTATCTCATTGAGAACTTCTTCATCACGATCCAATCTAGGTCTTGCAGCGCTTCTCCTATTGGATGGCATACGAACCTCCGAAAACGCTTGATGCATATTAATAAACACTCGATAATCAGTATATCTTTGAGCGTTTGGGTATCTTTTTCGATACAGTCTGCTAGCAGCGTTAGCATTACATCGGCATTCTCCATAGATTAAATGCATTTTAGCGTATTCCTGTGGTGTGTACGGTTGCGGCATGTGAAACGCCAAACAGTCCAAAATGCGCCAGAACTCTAAATCACAAAACACACAATCGTAGTCCAAGATAATGCCAGGTCAGTTCAGTTTGCAGATCACTTCCAGTCCACATAATGCCAGGCCAGTTAAGTTTGCAGGTCGATTCCAGTCCAAAAAGCCAAGCCAATAGTCGATAGGATGTACGAGAGCCACGTAAGATGAATTGGGAACGGTGGGCAGTAAACAAAGGAGTAGAGCGTACTGAACTGACTTGCTGAGAATAATAACAGCTTCTCTACCTGCCCTGTTGTTGTCTCTTTTTAACGTAAATATCTCCATCTATCTATCTCTCTCTAACATCTAAGGTATGCATGCCCCATTAAAATTCCTAGAAATTGTAACAAGAAGCCATTTTGGGCACGTAGTAAAAGTGATTACTGACAATTACAATTTAAGGAATTCGGCCCCTGTTAAGAAATAATAGACCCATATTTTTTATAACTTGTTTTCCTAGAGTATTATACCATTTTGGAAATGTTGGTTAGTTGCGTCAATTTTTAAAAAAAACTTGCCATACTAGTGTTCATAGTTTTTTTTTACACCACGGTATGTTAAATTTGGTTAAAAGTAAAAGTCTTCAAAAAATTTAGGGAATAAAATAAGTTTCATTAATTTTCGTGATAAAACAAGAGTTATTCTGGATTTTTTAAGAATTGTGGTAGATAGCAGTGCTATTCAGGTTGCCTATAAAAAAAAAAGAAACAAAAAATATAAAAAAAATTGTGGTCATGGTAGTGAAAAATATCATAAACGGTCTCAATTTCTGAAGAATTTCATTTTTTTTACATAACTTAAAATATAATTGGGATATATTTTTTTTTTCTTTTTTTCCCCGATTAGTCCGCGGCAGGTCTATCCTCCGGTGTCGGCTTATCGTTGAATTTTGGGACACGTTGTATATATACTCTCCCTAAAAATTGCGTTAGATGAGCAAACGTTTTGTCTGAACCATACCGGTTAGAGTGCGGGATGTGATTGGGTGGGCTAGTCTACTTAATCTTTATGTAAATGTACTTATAAAGGCGCTTAGCAATTTTAGTTATGCAGACGGCATGGTGCTGCTGAGTGCATCAGTATGTGGATTAAGAAATTTGTTGAAATAAAATGTACAAAATAATCAGTATATGATCTTTGGGGCCGGGCGGGACCGTACCGAGTAATGTGCCTCCCATTAAATTAAATGGTACACTATTAACTAGGGTCGACTATTTTAAATATTTGGGTCATATAGTACTGACATGGAAAGGGTACGTAGGGCTCTGTCGGTTCGAGCAAATATGATTGCTCGCATGTTCGTGCAAAGTTCAAGTTCGTGCAATCTTCACTCTCATACCTCTTTACAAGTGCAGCCTACGGAAGGATTACAAGCACCGGGCATGGAGTCCTTCAGATCCAGTGTAACAACACGTTCCGGGTGCTGTTGGGGCTGTTCCGTCGCTGTAACGCCTTAGCAATGTTTTCTCAAGCTCATGTAGATTGTTTTTACGCAACTTTGCGTAAAAGAGCTTTATCTCTGGTGTGCAGAGTTAGAACCAGCCCCAACGGCGTTCTTAAAATGATAGGTGAAGGAGTGTACTGTTTCTATCTCCACCACTGTTGTAGAATACATGTGCCCAGCAGCTAATTGACTGCTTTTTATATGCATTATACAGTATTAAGTAAAAATTAATAATTTTAATGATAATAAATTTGAAACAAACTGTTAACCAAATAACTTTACCAGTATCTATTTTTTACTGCGATTTTAAGACAAGATTGAAGTTTTAATATACTAAGTGTGGTTTGCCATTTAGAGCTAACCATGTCCCATCAGGTGGGATTGTAGTCAAACATGGCCTTATAGGAAATTAAAAATCCTAGATTAAGTTCAAAAAAAGCAATCAATGTATTGCAAATGATAAGACAGTCATAAGTGCGTATTTGAAATTTTGTTAATTATTAAAAAAAATATTTTACACTTAAAAATGCTTATGCTTCCTATCTACGTCATCATAGTTGTAGAAAGATATTAGCTAACTGCTCGGAATAGTTGAGATCTAATTTATACCGTAAGAGAAGCTGTGATTCTGTTACAGCCTATAAAGGTCCGCTGCTGAACATATACCTCCCACATAGCTTGTCTCATTGGAGGGATTTTGCCGTAGTTGACACGCTGGGCACGTAGGTTGGCAACCGAAGTTATTTTATTATTTTGAGTTATTACAGGCCTGTTGGTCTAGTAGTTAGTGACCCTGACTGCTATGCCGGAGTTCGTGGGTTCGATTCCCACCCAGGACAAATGTTTGTGTGATGAGCACGATCATTTGTTCTGTGTCTGGGTGTAATTTATCTATAATATTTATGTATTTAGAAATATATAAGTATGTTTATCAGTTGTCTAGTACCCATAACACAAGCTCTGCTTAGCTTGAGACTAGATGGCGTTGTGTGATAGTTGTGGAATATTATTATTATTATTATTTTGGGGTATCTATATAGTTTTCTCATCTGGTTGGGTTATATAAATATATAATTATAAATTAAAATGAAACGATAAATATACACAAATATCAATAACATAAAATAAATACAAAAGTACATAAATAAATAAAAGCCCAACCAGATGGAAGCCCTCGGCAGGGGAGACCAAACGGCCGAGGGTTAGGAGGAAAGGGAAAGAAACCGGCGGACGATGCGGGCGGTATCGAGGAGCACCGCCTTCTGCATTTGAGCCCGGAGCGATCCGTCACGGAGTCCCAGTCGCCTCAGATGACCCGAGAGGCTGACTGGGATTAGCCCATTCGCAGAGACGACTACAGGAATAATTTCGGCCGGCAGACCACCCCACATATCGGTCACTTCGTGAGCCAGGTCCAGATATTTTGTTCGTTTATCTGTTTCGGCTTTCACGAGGTTCTCGTCATACGGAACGGTAATGTCGACCAAAAATATCCTTGACTGTGCCCGTTCCATCAGCGCAATATCAGGCTTATTCACAAGAATAGTCCTGTCTGTGATGATGGCCCGGTCCCAGTAGAGCCTGGCGCGGACATTTTCGAGCACGGCTTCCGGCAAGTACTTGTAATACGGCACTTTCTGGTCCACGAGACCGTATTTCAGAGCGAGTTCCTGGTGTAGAATTCTGGCTACTAGGTTGTGCCTGTGCAAGTACTCAGAGTTAGAAAGCGCCGAACAACCGGAGATGACATGCCTAAGTGACTCACCGGGATGGCGACAAGCTCGACAGACGTCGACGGTGCCATCCTTTAGGATGTATCTCCGATAGTTGTTGGTCTTAATAACCTGATCCTGTATTGCACAGACAAAACCCTCGGTTTCCCCGAAGAGGTCACCGAAACGTAGCCAGTTGAGGGAGGTGACTGTATCTACGAAGGGCTCATGTAGAACCCTGTAGTACCTCCCGTGGAGCTCCTTCTCCTTCTATACGGTCTCCCGGTCGGAAATGCTTAGTACTGCCGGGTCCTGCCATCGCTCGTTGGCTAAGGATAGAGGGGTAAATCCTTTGTCACTAGAAATGACGTCATTATAGAATGGATCATCCGATCTTACCAGGAAGTAATTACGGAGGCTGCACACTTCGCGATTATGCATGGTGAGCGCGCTCAGGAAGCCACGCCCACCATGCTTTCGCGGCAAGTACAGCCTCATTACCGACGATCTCGGATGATGCATCCTATGGGACGTCGTGGTAGTGCGGACTTTTCTATCCAGGGCGTTAAGTTCGGTCTGAGTCCACTTGAGTATGCCGAAGGTATACATGAGGACAGGCATGACCCAGCCGTTATATGCGTGTGCCTTATTCACACCGGACAAAAGGCTGTTAAGCACTTTAGTCAAGCGTGCATAAAACGTGTCGCAAACTGACTGTTTCATACCAGCCTCATCGATACCGATGTTCTGTGATATACCCAGGTATCGGTATGTTTCAGCCTCGGAAAGGGTCCTTAAGTTGACGGGCATAGATAAGTCTATGCCCTCAGAGTTAGCAACCCTACCCCTCTCAACATGGAGGACCGCACACTTATCCGTCCCCAGCTCCATTCCAACAGAATTGCTAAATTCACAAGTGATGTTTAGCAATTCCATAAGATGGGAGCAACTGGAGGCGAATAATTTGAGGTCATCCATATAGAAGAGGTGGGTCATACCCCTTCTTATCCTTATGCGGCTTTCCGCAGCCGTCATCCGCTCGCCCAGATGACAGAGGATCGTACTCCACTGCCCCATACACCGCTCGAGGAAGTCTCGAACTGTACAGTCAATCTTGTACAGTTCGAGGATCCTCTTTAGCCATGTATGGGGTACCGAGTCAAATGCCTTTCTGTAGTCTATCCAGGCGGCGGAGAAGTTCCGACGGTTGCGTTTCACCACTTTGCCAATGACCGAGTCAATGAGGAGTGGTTCCTTGGTTCCACGACCGTCACCCCGACATCCATTTTGAGCGCGCGACATCACCTGATTTGATTCCAGGTGACGAGTAATTCTCGCGCTCAAAATGGATGTTAGCGTCTTGTAAATGGTCGGCAGACACGTGATGGGGCGGTATTTGCTCGGGTCTGTGGTAACCTGGTCTTTAGGAACCAAATGAGTGATCCCAGTAGTGAAGAGGCTCGGGAGCGACTTCTGGTTGAGAGCCTCTTGGAACTGTCGGGCGAGCACAGTGTGACACACCACAAACCCCTTCAGCCAGTAGTGATGCAGCCCGTCGAGTCCCGGACTTTTCCAGTTCGGGGCCCTACGGACCGCCTCAGCTACGTCATCCGGCGTTATAATGACGGGGTCCATGGGCATTATACTCGCACACTGACTCGCCACAACTTCCGTCCAAGGGCCCTCGCTGTGGTTTATGGGCTCTGACCACAGGCCGCGCCAGAATGCTACAGTGTCGGCCTGATTCGGTGCTGGGCCCGTTCCACTTACCATTGGTCGCTCCAATGATTTATACAGCCTCTTCTGATCACTCTGGAAGAGACGATTCTGGTTAAACCGTGTCGACCTCTCGGTATATCGCCGAATCCGCTTTCCCCAAGCAGCGATTCTCTGCTTCAGGTCGTCTATGCGCTCCGTCAGTTTTTGCATTATATCCGGCTGAGACAAACTAACATTTGTCCCAGCAAATGCCATCCTGACGGTGCGCACAATCCTTGGCCTGTTGTTGCCTGACCTGAAGCATATCAGTCTGCCGATGAGGGCCCTAGCCTTTGCGATACGTTCTTCAACTCTTATTCTCCAGGCTGGGATAGCGCTACTTTGTCCAGTAGCGCGTCCAGCCGTGGAAAGTTTGGCGCCTATAATACGGCACACTGCCAGTGCGGCGCCAAAAAGAATTGAGTCCGTCTCGCAAAGGTCCCGGCTGGTTTCCAAATAGGTCACCAGCATTGGGTTCAGAGCCCTCACGACAGCCCGATTCCGCTTGCTTAGGGCTATGCGGGGAAGTCGCGGTCGATTTTCGAGAGGCGTACTGCGCGTTTCCACAATCGCCTCTTCCAATGTACTCCTCATATGCTCTAATTCCAGTTCCTGGGCGACTGTTCCATCATCGTTTGAATCAACCACAACTGGGGTATTCACGGCGGCATTCATATTTGCGGGTTGCTCTCCAATTTGTGGCGCCGCATCCTCAGCCGCACCATTTTCATCCGATGAGGGAACAGCCTCACGTCGTAGTCGTTCGAGTTCGGCGACATCAAATATATTTGAGCGCAAGATATACCGAACCCGGTCTGCCAGGTTTTGCTCTGAGACGGTTAAAGATGGCTCCAGCTCAGCAAAAAGACGATGCATCCTAGCCCGATACGCCAAACCTCCAACTTCTCCCCCTTTCGCCCTAAAATACGCCCGCAATGCGTTAGTATTCATTTCGGTTTTCCATCGCATGCGGCGTACTCCACCAGTGGCGGGTGCCGATTGCTGGGCCTGCGAAGACCCTGCCGACACCAAGCCAGCTGGTGGGGATGATGGATGCGAGGGGCTGATGGGTGGTCGTGCAGCACCTCTCGCTCGGCTGGCGGTTCGCATGCTGTCGCGTCCAGCGCCAGCACCAGACGCGCCCTGGCGACCTCCAGGCAGCGGCCCTTTGCGCGTTTTTGCATATTCCATCATCCATAAAAGTGGGCGTCATTTAACGGGAGACGCCCGGACCCGGCGCCGTTTTATGGTGGGGCCATGTGCACAAGCGGGCCTTGCGCCTTTAATTTTTGCCGAGGCACGGAACTAACACCTCTTGGCAAGGTGCTGACTGACTGCGCTGACGTAGTGGTTTTGTCACATAACCGTTACGTCAGCGGGCGATGGGGTCGTCACTTCCCTACGCCAGATTATTATTTATTATTATTTATTATTATTTATTATTATTATTATTATCATTAGGAAGTTGCTGCTCCTCATCTCTTGTTTTAATTTCCCTCTGACGCATCTTACGTCACCCGCGGGACGATATGGGGTGTAGTGAATATTCTTATTCCGCACTACTTCTCAGTAAAAGAACTAAAATAAAACCCACTAACACTGAATCGATTACTGCAGGCGGTATCCGAATAGGGCGATACCAATCTTGTAAAATTCAACGCCTCTAAAACGCAAGCATATCTCTTCACTGCACAGAAGTCAGCTCACCTTGGCTCCTGCTTACCGAAATGTATCATTGATTTTAACCAACCGTCTTCAAATTCTGGGGGTTCAAGTTTGCTGAAACCTGAAGTTTAGGTTGTTTGTTTAACCCAGGGCTAAAGCAGCTGTAAGGAATTTAGGTGTCATCACAATGGTGAGGCGATACTATACGCTGGGACATTTGCTTACAAAATATAATGCGCAAGTTCAGTCGTGCATAGAGTATTCTTCTATATGTATATGGGCTGGTACTACATAATGCTACCTAGCAGTTTTGGACTCAACGCACAGGAGTGCTAAGAGACTTGTTGATGACACCGATACGGTTGGAAATAATGTTGCCAGTCTCGAGTACAGGCGCAATCAGACAAACTTTGGGTACTATAGCAGATACAGTTCGGTGATTGTGCGCAAGAATTGCGTAACTCCATTCCTCACTCTCCATTCCAACATCGAACCACTAGAAACTTAGCTCGTGTCCACTCCTATGTTGTCATAACATAACACATTCGAACTAAACGGCTTACTTAGTTATTCATAATGAGGAACTCCATCCGAATATTTCTATGGATATTTTCAAGACAGGAGTGAATAGGCTTTTGTTAAGCTAAGTTAGTGCGCTTCACCATCTTCGACTGCATCACCAATTACCATTAGGTTTAATAGTTGACAAACACTGTTTCATAATAGTTAAAAAATATGCTAAGCTTAATCAGCCCTTTACTTTATCTTTATAATTCAAGGAAGTGATATCTAATTAAACATATTTCTTCTCAGATATATCAAATGGTTACCATACAACATCAGCAGTAGTAACGACTTACGGAACTGCTGATGTGAGTGTTAAATTTAAAGATATGATTGAAAAACTTTTTGGCGGAAAGAAGCTACGAAATGCTAAACCTTTGTCGGAGCTAGAATATAGAAACACGGAAAAAAGAAATATGGTTACTGAAGCAGACATAGACTTGTTACTAGACAATTCATTAAAAAGATCAAAAAGGAACTCTTATGCTCGAGATACTAATAATGAATACCAGCTTTACCATAATTACTTGCCACAAGAAGAAATAAAGTCTAAGTTAAGTTCTGACCTTTCGTCACCAACTACATATAAAAATTATGGATACGTCGATGTTAATGTAATAACGAGACCAACAGCAGTAGTTAAACTGCGCGAGGCTAAAAAAGAAAGCAAGTTTAAGAAATTTTTCAAACATCTAGACTTTCACTTTCATAAGAAAAAAGATAAAGAGATTAAAAAGTCCAAAATACATAAACGTGAATCAATGAATCGCGTTCAAAGATCGAATCCTTTAAAGAAATTAAAGAAGATGTTCAATGTACGAATAGACGGAAAACCAGATACGCGTAGTAAAGGTTTTGACTATGATATTATTGATACACATGTAGCATCTTTTAAACCTTTTAGACATGATAAGACATCATATTTAGAAGATAATGACGTAGAAATACCAAACGTGACTGAAGATGTTTTGTATAAAACCAAAACTGTAGGAAACGATATTTCATACAACGCACCTGTTTTGAAAAACTCTCTCTTAGCCAAGAAAAATTTTCAACATAATCCCATGAAATATGATTTTATGAATGCAAGTGACAAATATAATTACATTGATGGTTAGTTGTAAATATTTCCTTGTAAGCTTAAGAAACTAATAAAATAAATGTGTCCTGAAATTAAACGCAATAATAGGTATATTCGTGAAAATCTTAGTTGAGGTTTAGGTTAACTGAAAAAATTAAAATATATTAGAATTCATTCTAAAAACTAACGAAACATTAATCAAATTCATTGCAGATCCTAGTGAAATATTAATTTCCACTAAATACAGCCCGCAAAAACCACAAGTGATTCCCAAAAAAAGTAGCAGTTCAAAAGGTAAAGTGAAATTTACTTCTTCTGATTTAATTAACATAAAAGTGACAACTGTAAAAACACCCAAAAAACATATCACTTATGATATGTACGATAGTGTTGAAGCTCCATTTGTAACAATAACTGGTTTTGGTAATACAATGGAACCGACACGAATATTATCGTCAGTCAATGAAGCACCCAATCATAGAGAAATCGGTAAAATAATAATCTCTGAATATCCATTTAATGAATTAAATTCTCTCCCTAATCTTGAAATTAACCATGAATATTTTTCGCCTTATAATACAGACGACGTAGCGATTGATGAAGAAAATTACCAAGAAACAGAAGCAGTAATAGGGAATATAAAGAGACAGGCTAAGTTATCCGAGAAACCACATAATATAACTTCACAGAACACAGAGAAACGAAAACTTACTAGTTTAAGACACAGATATCAAACAATTCCTGATTATTTCAAAGATTTCGAAAGATGGCACAATGATTTGCTGCATTCTGAAAAATTTACGACTTGGCAAAGTATACTTGATGATATAAATTACTCCAATAAATACAATGCTCCGAATGTGACGTTCCTAAAGAAGGAACTGAATAGAATGCATGAATTTCTGAACATTAATCATGATGAGAATATAAAAGGTGATAATAATAGAGATATGTTAAAAGGTATTAAGAAACAAAGGTTGACAACTAAAGCAGTAACAAACATAATGAAAAGGAAAACTGCTAAGGCCGCATTGAGAAACAGTTCGTTAAATAATAGAAATCTAGTGAAAAGAGAAGGTGGAACAAACAGTAATTTTAGTATTTATCATAATAGCAACGAAGGGAAATTTGACACTCATCAGAATTACTCAATAACGAATAGTCAACCGAAGAATCTTAGCCGAATTATGAATGAGGAATATCACAAATTGATTCATCCCTTTTCGCATAATGTTCAAATTGAGGATTCCAGTAAAACAGACAAAGGAAGTAAAGGTAATTCAAGTGTATTTCTATGTCTTGTATACAATAATGCAAAAACTTTTCACGATTTTCTTTTTCTTGTGTTCCAAAGTTTATACTGCATTCGTAATAATTCTGAACTGTTTCGGCTTTTTGACACACATCAAAGCACGTGAATATCAACCCTTCGCTTAAGCTCTGTTACACACTCTTACGTCAGTTGCTCCCGTCAGGCTCGTAAGAGGCGAAAGAGAGAAATAAAACAGGAGATAGCCAGCAATAATAATGAAAATTTACGGTTCCAACACGCTGCCAAGTGTAGCAACTATGGCATTTATCCCTCCTTTGGGGAAGAATGTCCCAATTAATGAGTAAGGACATTTAATAGGTTGTAATTAATGAAAAAAGAATTGCAATAAAAGTAACAAATAATTCAATCAAAGAAGTTAATTTCTATATAACTAATTTAAATTTACTAGATACGTTAAGTGAAAAATGGTTTTACCACCATCTATGGGAACCCATAAGATTCTTCTGGTATATCCCATACCAGTCGAATCATCCGGCAAACATAAAGTCAATATCCAATTTTGTAAAAAAAAAATTAAACCCGTATTGATTCAGCACGTTTATTATGAATTAAAGGTATATTAAGATTTTTTACGTGGTAAAGTCATTCTGCGGCTATTTTATAGTAGTAACACGAAGAATACGAGCATAATAGCAGAGACAGAGGCGTTCCATTTTAGTCCTCAGAAGTGACATTTTGATTCTTAATTGCGGATAAAGGTAGATGTCTATGAGTCACAGCGTTCACTTACTATCAGGTAGACTAATATAATCAGTTAAACCACGAGTTGGTGATTCGTTTGATTTGTCATCAGTAAGTTAATAACTTCCTTCATAACGGGGACTCGTAATATTACGACTCTACGCCTAGAGCGCTGGATCGTACAGATATAGGCACCCTGGGATTTCTCTTAGAGGATATGAATGTAAAATAGTAGATTGCTGCTGATGTTTACATGGTGAGTAGTGTGATCCGGAGACCCGTTTTACTGATAATGAGGCATTCTATCTCAGCCGTCAGAGGTGATAACATATCTTCATTTTGATTCATATGTAACATTCCAAGCAACAAATACAACCACAAGGTGTTGGCAACCACAGATTTTTAATTTCTCGTTGTTCTTAGGGTGACACTACCGTCCCATCTCCTGGCTTGTTTTCCCCTATCGCCACTTACGACAACTACATGTGGGTTATATATTAACACCGCTACAACACGATTTACGCTGCTACTATACGGCCGTCTTTATAAACTTAATAAATTGTTTTCAAGGTACAACAACTCCGAAAAACTCTGATAATACTTCTGAAACCACATATTTTATAGATACTTCTCTGCTGGCTTACGATGACGGACCTAATTTTATAACTGAAGAGGTCACCGAAGCAATTGGTAAGTTCTGCAATATTAAATAAAAATTAAAAGAAATTCATTCTGATAACTGCTGAATAAAGAAAATTTCGGTTGCCTACTCGTTTGTCAAGGGTGGCAACTGTGGCAAATATCCCTCTATGAGGTAATCTATGGAGGGTCTATGCTCAGCGGGGAAGTTTTGACAGTCCTAACGTGTTCAAGTAAAATGTTTTTTCTTTCTGGGTTGTTACCTGGACCGTGGTTGATTTAAAACCTTTAAATCCAACTCCGAGTGTGCGTACCTCGCCGATACTTGAACTGGCTCCACTAACTATACTTACGAAACATGCCATTCAAGTTTTGTCGTTTGACCAAAAAAATACGACTAGAACTTTTTGTTTTTCAAAGAATTCATCACGTAGTACACTTTTCATTCGCATTAACCAGATATTAAAACATTTATTTCACTTCAAAGTGGGGTTGTTCAATTTGGGTGCTTTTAAGCGTGGATTGTTTCTTCACCGGAATGCAACCTTTGACCACGAATGTTCTTCTTAATTTTAGAAAATGTAAAGAAATCGTTAAATCGAAATTTTAATTTCCTCCTTCCTTTCCATCACGAAATTCTCAGAAACTGCATGAAAGTAAAGCTGTTGGTCCTGCGCCTGATTTCTCTCCGGTCATGTCGGTTTACCCTCCCATCAGAGCAAAGGAATAGAGAGTGCACCTGTGTTACGCATTCATACGGGCACTGCCTGTTCTACGCAGATGGCTACTCAGTTGAGGCTGGCCGCTGTGGCCGAAATTCGGTCTGGAGGACATTATTATTATTAATGTTTTATTTAGTATGAAATTATTTAGATATCACTATGTTCTCAATAACATCAATGCAATGAAATGTTTTGAAAGCTTTAACTTCTTTGAATTTGCTAGTTATACAATTTATTCTTTACTTTTATTAATTACAGATGAACCAACGCTTCAATCTTCACTCGGCATGCATGTCGTAGATGCTGTAAGTCATCATTCATCATTCTCTAAACCATTTCCCATTATCTGGGGTCGGCGCAGTAAACCTTCTTGTTCCATTCCTCTCTATCAGCCGTCATTTCCATACTTACTCCTTTCATTCTCATATCACTCTTCACACAATCGATCCATCTTTTATTCGGCCTTCCTCTGCCCGTGTGTCCCTCCACATTCATATTCAACACTCGTATTGTGACATGACTTTCATTCCTCCGCATCACATGCCCAAACCATGCCAATCTCGTAATCTCGTAGATGCTGTAAGTACAAAGTATATATTCTTAAATTTTCCCGCCACTTTAAACCGAGTGGATAGAGGTTCGTTGGGAAAATTCGGACATATTTGGACCCGCCCCGGCTTCACCTGGGTATGATCAATTAATATGACGTTATTTGGCTTTAAGATAATCAAAAAAACATTTATTTTTAGTTTTGTTTTTTAATTTCTGATGTCGTTTTCTCTTTAAGTAAAGATTCATTACAATCGGTGCAGCCATTTCAAAATTAACCCCAACGGAAAGATAGGCACACGAAATTTGTTAAAATTGTTATTCATATTTTAATGGCATGTGAATAACTCCCTAATCTATATCTGATATTACAGACAAAGCGAATATATATATATATATATATATATATATATATATATATATATATATATATATATATATATATATATATATATATATATATATATGGTTAAATATTGTTCCAGCCTAAACCGGCTTAATATATTTAGAATAATGGTTACAAACGAGCACACAGTCCATCTAATGGTAAGTGGATGCTGAGGCCCATAGACATCTACATTTATTCTCGCTTAAGAATCAAAACGCAGATGCGTTGTCACCCATGAGGACTAAAAAAGTAAAAAAGGAGTTTCCGGGTCTCTACACTCACCATACGAAACACAGCGTTGCAGCTGCTGTTTTACGCTGGTATTCTGTGAGGGCGTGATCCTTTTCCAGTCGAGCCGACCCATTCGTGCTACAACCATAACGTAGCTGCAGCGTGACTTTACCACGTATAAAAAATATACACGGATATGGAGAATTTAGTCCGCTGCACTGCTCCAGTGCATGTTGACGGACATTTGATATAGTAGAAATAGTTTCTTTTTCTCAGGCATGCAGGTTTCGTCGCAATGTTTTCCTAGACCACCGAGCATTAAAGATAATATTTCAAGTAACTTAGATAATTACTTGCCACCGTTCTATAGATTTTTGATTGGGATATGCGTAAAATATAAAACCAAACGTAAAATACTAAGATGAGCGACGGACAGCAGAACGTCAATTTCACGTAACCTTCCGATTAAAGCAAAACCTCTAACGGGAGAAGTCCATACAGTAGACTTTTACAGGCTGCTGAATGATGAGCAAAGCTGTGACTCCTCGTGACTAGAGTGGGCAACGTTCTGCGTGAAGTGGCGGGTAGTAATTAAATTCTATATACGTGGTAGAGCCACGCTGCAGCTATACTATGGTTTTAGAACCTATGGGTCGGTTCAACCGGGGTAGGACCACGCTCTCACATAATACCAGAAATACCATCGTAAAATAGCTGCTTTATACTCCTCTGATTCGTATGGTAAGTGTAGAGAAGCTATATTGCTATTAGAAAAAGGGCATTCCTTAATTTTCCTCAAAGGTGACAAAGTTTATCTGAATTTTGATTCTTAATTGAAGACAGATGTGGATGTTATTGGCCACAGCATCCATTTACAATTGCGAAGACTGTGTGCTCTTTGTTACTCCGGGTAGTGCTTGATGGTGATGATGGGAACGGTAAAGAAAATTATTGCAAGCATTAATATTATTCTGTAATACGAAATGAAGTTTGAAATCCATAATCTTTGAAATATTGGAAGATATTTTAATAGTGTAGGTTTCCTCGAGTATTTTCTTTCATCGGCGGGCAGGGGTAAAACAGCACCTAAAATTACATTTATTATTTTCATTGTGCCAGCAGCACTGGGTAGCTCATGTAGCGAGCGCTTAACTTTTGAGCACCATTTGTTCGTTGGTGAAGCTAAACATTGTAAGGAAACTTACTTATCTATGAAATTAAGAAAAAATCTCGAAAACATGTGAAGTCTACTAACATCTATTAAGGCATAGTGGTGGACACTTCCATGCTTTGAAAACCCTCTTAGATATGAGGCCTGTGCCCAGAAGTGGGGCGTACATAGGGTGCAACTTTACTTTTGTACTTTACTTTTATTAATGGGAGTAATATTATTTGATATAATATAAATATTTATACTGTTTCAGGTCAATTCGGTAACAAGATTCCACAAGGTCCCCGAGCAATATTTTGCCACACCGATCCCTATGGAAAATAAAGATTTCGATAAATTTCTAAAAGAAAATTACTTAGATGTTATATCTGTTACCAGTCCACTTAATCACTCATCAAGAAAAACAACCAAAAATGATCGGCAACTGCAGTATGATTCTACATCACTTATTAATTTCAAAAACTTACCTGAACAGTACAATAAGTTAAAACAAAGTTTAAAAATGTCTAAGTACTTAGAATTTAAAAACATGAGCGAAAACACTAAAGACTGGAACTTTGATTCCATTTCTATACAAAATTTGAGTAAGAAATATAATGTGGGATCGAAACTTGAACCAAAAAACACTTTTGTGGATAAGTACAAAAGCAACATTAACAGAGATTATGATGAAAAAAGAAGAAAAAGAGCATCTTTTAAATCTTCTCAACCAGAAGAACCTACAGCTGGGTCTCTTGATTATGGAACTTATAGCAAGTATAATAAATTAAAATACCACTTTAAAAATGTTGAGAGAAAGGGTGAAGAAACAAAAGAAACTATGCACAGTACATCAAATATCTTAGATGAAGATGAAGGTACCGTAATTGATTATGATAATTCGGAAGATCCTCAGTTTGAAAATACAAAAGCAAACGAACAACCAAATATCAAAGGTGAGAGCACAACAAAAGGTGAACAATTTAAAAAATCTCTTCAAAATAACGAAAAAAAGCCCTTGCATAAAAACGTTACAATAAATCAGTTTGATCATAAAACTAATTCTACCAAAAAAGGGTCAGCTGAATCTAAGAAACAGTTAAAAACTAATGTGACACATAAAATACCAGGAAAGGCAAAACCACATGGAAACCATCCCATGCATAATAATTTGTTGTTTAATTATGTGTATGGTGACGGTAAAACACAAATAATTAAAAAACCTTACGGCAACGTTCCTTACATTTTAACAAACGACAGTCATCATAACTACAAAGGGCCAATCAAAATGTCACGAGATTCGAAGTCAGCTGATCCAAATATCCGCGTAGAGAAAAGTTCAAATCCGAAAAGAATACAAATAACAAGCAATTCATATAAATATGATATTATATATGAAGATGATTTCTCTGACAAACACAATGTTAATAATAAAGGTGAGAATGTACATTAATTACCGATATTTTTCTTTAGAATAATAATAATAAAGAATAAATTTAAATATAAATTTAAATTACTGTTTGTTACACATTTACGCCCTGAGGCAGTGTGGGCGATCTCATCTTACTCCTTAACACTTACAAAGAAGAGGAACCCTATGTGACAGGCGTTATAGTTTATTTTTTTGCAATATTATAACATCAGCCTAAAATTGACGGCAATCGGAACCGAAGTATCTTTCTTCCATCAAACGTCGTTTTTTTATATGTCATTTTTTATATTATAGAAATAACTACCCCACGCTTACAAGTGTTTGGACAACATGGTTTTTATTCAATGAAAGTGAATGGATCGGCCAATGACAGTGAGTAAGTTATAATTTTATGTTTACTTTTTTAATATTTCTTACATTAGTAATTTACTCTTTTTACTTTTTAGGCTTTTTCGATTCGTAAATTAATGCAAATTAGTATTTAATATAAATTTTAGTTTTAAATTAAAATAGGCCGCTTGTATCATGTAAAGGGCAAAAACCAAAGTTTCACGCTTAGAGAATTTTTAAAATGGCTCTTCTTTCATGGTCATATTTAAACAAAACGACATTGGTTGGAATAAAACCGTTTCAATCTTAATTTGAAATTGGAATTTTCAAATGAAATTGGGATTTTCAAATTAAGATTGAAACAATATAAAAGATTTTTAAATTTAAGCAGATTAAAAATAAAAAAAGCATAATTTAAGATTCACACAAACACCCTCAACAATCAATTTTTAACGTCTTTAACTGTACAGTATGTCAAAATATTACCTTTCTTGTAAGTATGTATCTCTTCACCAATTAATTAATATTAAAGACAGGTTACATTATTCTTTATTTTTAGAAGTTATTTAATTATACAGCTTTGTCCAAGCCATCCGTAAAGTCAGAACTTGAAATTCCGACAGAAATGAAAAAATAATACAACTGGTAAAGGTGGTAGAAGCCGTTGAGAACTATACTCGACCGAACGTTGTTATTCGTATAGATCTGCCGACTTATTATCTTCCTAATACCGACCAAACAGAGCTCACTCCGATACAAAGTCCACCAAAGTCTATCTGGAACGATTACATCTTGAAATACGTATCGGGAATAGCTCTGATAGAGTTACTCACCAAATTTGGAATTCTGAAAACAGTTGAAACGACTCTTACGGATGGCATGGATGACAATGTTAATGCTTGTGGAGTTTTTAGTGGAGCTGTTGAACCGCGCCTTGCAATGGACTTGACGTTTGTCAATGGCGCCAGAAGAGTTCAACGTTCCCAAAAAGGTAAGTGTTCGTTTATACAAATGATAGAGTTCATAACTCGATAGTCGAGTATTTTAAGTTTAAGCTCAAAATCCATAATATCAAAATTTGAGTTTAGGCTATAGCATTGCAGGCTATTAAAAATCCATTACAGAAGTTAGACCGTTTCCATATATTGATTTATATGGAAGATTTTTGCGATAGTTGCCACGCTTGACAAATTTGGCATTGTTTTATAGCTTTAAATGGTTGGCAGGAATACTGCTGCCCATCTGCTGTTCCAGTCCCCCCCCCCCCTGTTGCCTCATTTCATTTACACAACATTATGAGGTAATAGATACTTGATAAAGACTCGATGCAGCTATATTATAGTCGTAGCACGAAAGCGTCGGCTCAACCGGGACGGGACCACGCTTTCAAAGAAAACTAGAATAAAATAGCAGCTTAATGCTGCATTGTTTCGTATGGTGAATGTAGAGAACCGAAGACCCTTTTTCCTGGAAACAAGGTATTCCATCTTAGTCCTCAGAGGTAACAACATGCATTTTGATTCAAAATCGGCGATAAATGTAGATGTACATAGGCCGCTGCATCCTCTTGGCATGAAGTAAACTGTGTGCTAGTTTGTCACGCTTATCTATATAAATAAAATAATTGGGGTTTGCAGTAGTTCGCACATCACGGAAAAACTACCGGATAAATTTCAGTTAAGGTTTCTAACTTTTATTTCTTAGACACTTGGCCCTTATCTAAATGAAATATTGCGATATCTTCATTTAATATAAAGTTATTAAAGTTTTAAGAACGCGGACGAAGTCGCAGGTTTCAATTAATTCTTTATAAAACAATATCCTTACACTTCTACCACACTGAAACTAAGCGTTAACTATTTACATTTTGACGTGTTAAGTTTTAACTGTGTTCAAACACGAAATTGTCTATGTATACCGGTCTAAGTGTTTAGCAGCGGTACAGCTGGTCTCGGGTTGGAACCTAATATCTAATGCATTTAATAATTTGGTTCTTTTATGATGTGAAATTTATGAAAGCCTTTATATGATGCGAAAAAAATCTTAGTATTTTCAATATCTGTAAATGTAAATAAAGAAAACAAAAGCTACAACATACAAAGAAGACATAAAAAACATTAAAAGAATTTAGAAAGTAAGCTCAAAGCGGCTTACTTTAAGAAACCTCCAAAGATAACTGTCACACGGACTATAAGTATAAATTTAATTCTTATTCTCCGTTTTACTGCATTAATTAACCGCTAATATCATCATCATCATTACAGCCTTTCACAACTCCACTGCTAAACATAAGCGCCCTCCGAGGAATGTCACAAAGCACGGACCTGAGGCAGCATCCATCGACTTCCTGCATGTCTTACCAGGTCGTCACTCCATCGAATGGGGCCACATCCTATGCTTTGTCTACCGCTACAAGGCTGCCACTCGGAAACCTTTCTTCCCCGTTCGTTTTCGATTCCTAGATCTCATTCGGCAGATAATAACGCTCTCCTTGATCGAACCGTAAAAGTCCACTGCTAGACGTGGACATCTACCGGTGTGGTAAAATTTGCCAGCGTCAGACATCTGGTACCTGTGACGCTGTTGTCACCGATCTGGGTATCTTACGTTTTTTTATGGAAGAGGAAGCAAACGCGCATGCGACTCACCTGATGGTTAGTGATCGTCGTCGCCCTTGAAATCCGAAACACCAGGAGAATTACAGTTGCGTTGCCTTTTAGAAAAAGTAGGTAGGCTCTTAGTCGTAATCCATCCGGAAAAACCGCTGGCGACAGTAAATTCCGCAGTTTGGTCGTCCAAGGCAAAAAATTTCACCTAAATCACACAGTAGTGGACCACCAGCCATCGACATGATGAGAATGGAGTTTCGACATTTGTCGTCTGTCGCTCTTCATTCATTCATCATCCATCATTTTTTAAGGTTGTAATTGGTAGGAGAAAAATAATTTGTGTCAGTATCTTACCGCTTCTTCTAACAATAAAACTGAAGTAAAACAAAAGTGATATTTTGAGTTTGACCAGTACAAAATGTCTTCGTTTTCTGTTACTCACCATACGAAGCAGCAACTTTGCTGCTTTTTTACGCATAATAGATAATTTGGATTACGAAGGGAAAATATCTAAGGAATTATATGGTTTTAAGAAAATGCTTTCTTATACAGATAGTAACAGTACGTCTAGATCATTAAGAAATACTACATTGGAACCTTTAAGACGTGGAACGCTCATTTACGATTTAAAGCAAATGGACCGAGGTAATAACAAAGAAACCAAACAACACCGGGGACCTTTCAAAAGCTTACACGGTATGCTTAGTAATATAATAATACATTTATTTGTTATATTTTTTAAACGTAGTTATACTCTATAAAACGCGGCGAGGCTCAACGGAGACTAGTCATATGCTCAGGAGAGGATTATAGTGCACGAGTGTGTGCGCAAATAGGTTAGCAGGCTGCTACCACATCAGTAAAGAAACCGTACAGAGGCAAAGCTTCTGAGGAGCTTTCAAAATTTTTACCTATTTTGGAAGGGTTGGCACAGGAGTTTAAAAGATATTACGCAAAACGTTTATCAGCTTTTCTTATACACTTAGGATATAATCTTTCTTTACTTATTTTAAATATTTTATTTTGATAATTTTAGTTCTTCAACAATTTGTTGTAAACAAACTCAACAAATTGTTGTTCAATTTAATGGTAAATTCTAAATTTAACGTAGTTTTCCTTTGATCATCACAGATTATATATTTTTGCCCTTTTTTATAATCAACATGTTTTGAAAGGAGATTTTCTCGTCCGACTTTTAACCACAATTGTCGTCGAAAATAATAATACAAAAAACACGAACCTACTTATTTTATGTATAAACGTAATAATTTAATTATAAGCATTATAAACGTAGATCTTCAATCACTTATAGGTTGGTAGGTACCTACTACATTTTCTTCCAATGTTGAGATATATGGATGATGTATCTATCTACCACATAAAAAATAACAAATTATGATGAAGTTACTACTTACCTAGTGGCAGAGTGTTTGCGATAATTAAAAAATTATATAGTTTTATTTGTTCTATTATTGTTCATACAACGGCACAGTAAAACATATTGACACTTTTTTATATTTCGTTTGATATAAATAATTTTTTAAAAAACAAAATTTAAAACGTATTATTCTTTCCATCACCATGAGTTTGGGCACTGGCCCAACCGGTATTCTCTTTTTCTCTCTGTACGTGACGAGCTACCAGTGCTCACGCACACAACTCAAGCTTGTAGTAGTGTAACTATCATAGCGCGGTTCTATTAAGCTTTGCCTCTGTATAGATAGGTTTCTTTACTCATGTGCTGCTACTTAGAATATCAAAAATTAGAAAAAACTTAAAAAATGAAATATGCCAACCAATAACTGATTTTGCCCCTACCAGGAATTTGAATCCAGGAAATGTTGAAGCATTCCAACTGCTGAACATAGTCATCAATCATAGATTGCCTCGTAAGGTTATTTTGCCATAGTAGCCATTCTTGTCGGGTGGATTAGCATCAGCAGCTCGTTATTATTTTCTGTGAGGAAGATACTGCTGCCCTTCTCTTGCTTCAGTTGTTCTCAGTGTCTCTTATGATATCCACGGGATGATGTGTCACTACTACACGTCCTTTCACTTCTGAGAGGGTTTATTGGCAAGCATGTTTTCACCGCGCTGCCCGAATGTGTGTTGTCGGACTACACATGTCTTTGAAATTTTGTTTTTATTTCTCAGACGTGCACGTTTTCTCACGATGTTTTCCTTCACCGCCGAGCACTTAGTAAATGATTGTTTATGGGGGGTTAATTATTTGGTCATACTAAGTTCATTATAAGCCGCAATAGGCACGGGCGTAGCAAGGACATGTAAAACTGATTCAATTTACTTTACTGCAGCGTTTCTACTATTTTATGCCTGAATAATCCTTAATATTTCGATCAAAGTCATCCTTTCTTGTTTGAGTGATGATTTCGTTATAGTTTGTAAAATTTTCGTTATAGTCTTAGCAGACACTAGACTTAGCAGCCCTAATGTAACGTCTGAATCTATTAAGAAAGATTTCGTGTTTTCTTTATTTATTTAATTTCAATAATCTGTATAATTTTAGGCACCTCAGTCTTATCACTGCTTCAAAAACAGATACAAACGAGACTAACAGAAACTAAGAGGCCACCAACATCAAAATCAAGCGTCAAACCACCGACAAAAAACCAAACCGGTACTAATTTCTTGTAGTGATCTGGATTTTAATTCTAATTTGCCTTGCCATATGGTGATGGTGTAAGAGAATGTATGACACCAATTTTATGGGAAATGCCAGGCAAATCTTACAGATATATATACGATGCCAGGCAAATCTTACAGATATATATACGATGCCAGGCAAATCTTACAGATATATATACGACTCTTACCGTGTATTTGAATACCAAAATAAATTGCAACTCAATGTTACTTTGTTTCGTATGTTCTTTATATATATTGTTACGTATGTTCTTTTTACTGGAAACAAGACATTCCAACTTAGTCCTCAAGTGTGACAACGCATTTGCATTCTGATGACTAACCGAAGTCAAATGTAGATCTACATGGGCCCCAGTATACACTTACTATCAGGTGGAATACGTGCTCGTTTGTCACACACGCATATTTCACTAAAAAACCGGTAGAGACTATGGGAGACAGCATTAAAGGTGCAAAACGTCTGTTACTGCTATCATTAATCCACCTGCCTAGTGTGACAATAAAAACTTCTTCTCTCTACAACGGGAGAAGTCCGAGAAGAATGATGACGACCTAGTACAAAGACATAGATGGAAAATATTGTGAATTAACACATCGACACTCTTTACCAAAGGAAGAAACAACAGAGGTTGTCTGAAAGAATTCGCTTTTACCGATAAGACTGCCTAATAATAAACCTTTAACATATTGCATTTTATTTTTTCTCTCTTATTTTGTGTTTTGGGCTGCTCGATAAAAGACTGTCTTAACGAGAGGAAATGTATATGAAGTGTTTCCGTGCAGCCAGACACAGTCAAATGATATACCTAGAATTATGACCATTCAACTTTTAAATGTGGTCCGTATTTACAATGTAAATAAAAAGTCATAATAATTTTCTTAATGCAGAGAACTCATCAACAACAACCGAAAACAATCGTACCGTCAACAAAATATCAGGAAACAACAATGGAAAGAATCCACACGAAAACTTAAAACAAAATAAGGATGTAAATAATACTAACGAAAGTGTGAGAAAAAGTTTCAGTCCTGAAGAAAAACATGTAAGTGATTTTTATTTTATCATAGCAACCCTTTACAAGTCCACTGCTGAACATAGGACTCCTCCAAAGGATGGCACAAAGCACGGTCCTGAGTTTGCATCAATCGACAATAGGCCGATCACATAACTTGAATAACCGATAACCGATGGGGAAGAAAGGGTACGCGAGTGGTAGCCTCGTGCACGTAAGCTAAGTGTAGATCGAGATGTTGTAAGAGATGCAGGAAGATTTATTTAGTTTCATAAATTTATGTAAGTTTGATAAACAAACCAACCCATGGCTCAGAGACATCTGATCTTGGTTGGTTTCATCTTGTTTGGTCATCATCTATACTTGGTTAAAAATAAAAATGCTGATGCTTTGGCACCACTAGGGCCTTGGAATGCCTCGTTATCAGTATAGAGCTATAAAGCGTCGCCGATTCTCTAACTATACAAAACACATTAACAATCATGGAATACGACAGCATTATGCTAACGTATTTCGTGATTGTTAACGACCACAATCTATCTGATGGTAAGTGGATACTGTGACCCTTAGTCATCTACATCTATCCTAGATTAAGAATCAATATACAGATGCATTATCACTCTGAAGGACTAAGATGGAATACCTCATTTTTAGTAAAATGTGTCTCCGGTTCTCTACACTAAATTTTATACGTGGTAGAGCCACGCTGCAACTATATTATGGTCGTACACAGCAGTATTAAGCTGCTATTTTACGCTAGTATTCTGTGAGTGCATAGTCCTTCCCCGGCCAAGCTGACCCATCCGTGCTACAACCATAAAGTAGCTGTAGCGTGGCTCTACTACGTGAAAGCGTGATCGTGATTTAACCTGCTATTTGTGTTAAAGCGGGATCGCTCTTCGAGCTGACCCTTACCTCTCTCCCAGCTTATCACGAGAGTGGCTCTGAATCTTGTCTTCTTGTGTGGCATCTTCATTCTTATGGGCAATCTTCTGTGGCAGTCTTCAAAAAATGACACCAAATTAGTAAATTTCACAGATTATTAACTTTAAAAACCTTGTTCTATCAAAGAAAACAAATGCCGGTGAACGAACGCTACCGGTAAAGGATGACTTGAAAGTAAAAGTGACTTTAACACCAAAACTGAAATGTTCCAAAAGTCTTAAAGCCAAAGATCACACGACAAACACCGTTTCAAATGGGGATGAGAAAGAAACGTCAAAAAGTGAAGTTACGACACACAGGAAAGCCAACGTGAAGGATTTCAAGACTAAAAAACATCGAAATGTAAGTGTTGCATTAAAGAAATAATATATTATTAATTTACCATTAACTTACTCTAAGTCTCTACGGGAAAAACAGGATTGAAGGAAGATCCTCCGAATGTCATGTTATTATATATATATATATATATATATATATATATATATATATATATATATATATATATATATATATATATATATATATATATAAATATACTCGACATCTATTTGTATTCATGCATTCTTTTATTAATTATAGCATATCAAAATTCCACTACCGAACACAAGGCGCAAAAAATGATTGAAGGATCCTTCAATCATTTGCTCATCCCGCATCCCGCCATCATAGCGGTATGGCGTAATTTATTCGGATGAATATTATTGTTCAATTTTGCTATGTCTTCTGCGATACAGGAGAAAATCCCAGTGTGGCGTTTTTCGTCAGTTTTTTTGATTACGTATTATTGGTTTACTTGCTGTTTCTTGGCAGCAGCGTGTTCCTAATAGCGGCTAAAAAACTGCGGTTGCCAACCCGCTTGCCAAGCGTGGAAACTATGACAAATATCCCCCTATGAGGCAATCTTTGTTGGAGGCCTATGTTCAGCAGCTGACTTTAAAAGAAAGTAACGGTAACGGTTTTACTCACTTGATTACAGTTGGCGATAATAACGAAGATTTATTCCGAAAAAAAACAACAATTATCCGATTATGAATTTGTTTTCCCCAATACAAAAATTTTGCCAACAAAAGCGGAAGTGACATCTATAATTGCGAAAGTAACATCTGAACCCAATGATGAGAAAACAGAAATAACCAAAGAGAAATATACTACAGAAAAGACAACATCTACTCAAAATGTTATTTCAACCACTAAAGAAAATACTGCGGTATCATTTGTGCCTGAAATTGGGACAATGTTCAGTCAAAATGAATTAGATTTAAAGGCACCGGCTGATGAAGATAGTTTTTATGTCACGAGCAACAACTACTACGTGAGACATTTAATTTAATCTTATTTTAATATTTGACTATCTTTTTGGTCTAGTGACCGTAAACGCGAATTATCTTGTGGTCCCGAGTCAAGTTTTAATCAATTATTTAATTTTGCTGGCAAGAAATACTTAGTAGCAGCGCAGTGTTACGCCCCCGTGCTTCGGAAAGCACGTAAATTCATTTGTCCTGCACCTGATCTCTCTTCGGTCGTGTCGGATTACCGTCCCATCGGAATATGTAAGTAAAAGACTAAAGAGTGCACTTGGGCTTGCGCATAAACTCGGTCACTATAATCCTGTCCTGCGCAAATGGGCTAGTCTCCGTTGAGACTGGTCGCCGTGACCAAGCCTTACCATTCAAAGTCACGGTTCAAATATTTTGATTAAAAATTGGCCCTTACAAGGCAATATTTGTAAGTAAAGAAAGCTAGTAGTAGCAGTAGAAAGTCCCTCCTTTGAAAGATGCAGGACACTTTAAGGATGTCAACTTGATCAGTATTTTCTCCCCACAGTTAAAATTTTACTGCTGATTTAATTAAATTTATTATTTAATAAAGGTTAAACAACAGTGAGCATAATATAAAATAGTATAGATAATTTATCAACTACCTTATGAAATATAAGTACCTGAGTAACCTAGTTCACTCGGAGCGAAACATAAATAAAAAATTGGTTGACCCTGCAGGCCATGCCTGGAACTTCCCGCTAATTCCTATATCAAAGCGATCCAAATTCCACTTATTTATTTTATAGTTTTTACTTTATTTTATTTTTAAAAAGTCATAATTTTGGAAAATCACGTTTTGTTATTTTTTTCAAAATTGAATATTTCACGAACCGATATTGATGTAATTTATGGGAGTCGACGTATTTTTTTAACTTAACAAAAAACCTATTACAATAAAATTGATTTCACGGAAAGTTTTCAAGTTATTTTGAAAAACACTTTTTCGAGATTTCGTTTTTTTAAGTAGAAGAGCTGATTAGGTTATAGAATAGATCAAAACAAGGGTGTCGAAGTAATTCCAAGAAAACTACTTTCTGAAAATTAAAAATACTCGAATTTTTGAGGTTTTCTCAGAATCAAGCGTGATGATTCGGTCTAAATTCACAAGACTAAGTTCAGCAAGGCTCGTTCAGATGCCGAAAACTGCTTTTCCATTGGACACTCCGTTACAACGTTATGAGATGTTTACATGTTTACATACATATACACACACACACACACACACACACACACACACACACACGCACGCACGCACGCACGCAACACGCACGCACGCACGCACGCACACGCGCACGCACACGCACACGCACGCACACACGCACACGCACACGCACACGCACGCACACACGCACACGCACACGCACACGCACCCGCACACGTACACGTACACGCACACGCACACGCACATACACACACATACTCACAGAGTGAGAGAACAAAGAGTGATATTAATATGGGACGCATTATGCAACTTAGACCTCATTAAATTTTGAGCAAAATCGGTCAATTCGTTTTTTGTGCCTAATGGAAAATTGTATAAAATATTAAAACATATGATATTTTTTTATTCTTTCCACTGGTAGACAGTACAGTTAGTCGCGTGGACCTTTCGGGTCGCACCTAGATCGCGTTTTAAATAAGAAATTAAAAGTTGTATACATTCAGTCAAAAAAGTATCGGGAATGGATGATTTGTTTATGGTCCCAAATTCAATTTTTTTTTGTTGTTAGATGGACACAACAGTTTTCCATTTTAGCGCAGAGTTTGAGTTACATGTTATTTAGATTAAATACATGTACATGTTTTTAGTTATATCGTATCTAGTGTGTATTGCGAATTTTACAATAGATAAAAACATCGAACAGTTTGTCTTAAATTTTGCATCGCCAATTGAATTTCGTGTTCGCAGTCACTGAAAATGTTACAGAAGGCTTTCGGTTAATTTCAACTTTATCAAAAACACGTGGTCATGAGTGGTATAAAGCGTTAAAAAGCGGTCGAGATGTGATGGAAGATTTGCCTCGTTCTAGCAAAAGTGAAAAAAATAGTGACTGAAAATCCTCATTCAAGTTTGATCTCACCAGTTCATCCGTACCTTTTAATCACTTGGGTATGAGACATGTTGCTGCTCGGCTTGTCCCAAAAGACCTGAACTTTCTCTAAAAGCTCAATCGCATAAGGGTCATAATTTTGACATGCTAGAACGACTCAATTCCGAATTAACATTCATTTTATTAGGGTTTATCAGTTTGACATGTAAACTAGTCGACAACCTTCGAAGTGGCGTCTTCCAACTGAACCGAAAACGCCAAAGTCGAATAAAAGTGAAAGTCATGTTATCTGTTTTCTTTGACTATTGCGAGGTTGTTCACTCGGAATTCTTGCCGTGAGGTTAAACGGTAGGTACGTAAAGAATAATTTTTAACCGTGTTTAATAGAGCAAATTAGACGAAAAAAGCTAGATTTGTGAAAAAAAATTGTTGGATTTTGTACCACGATAATGCGCTTTCACACAAGGCCATCATTGTGAACGAATTTTTGACCAAAACCTCAACACACATTATCGGGCAACCACCTTATTCACCAGATATGGTTCCAGCCGATTTCTATCATTTTTCTAAACTCGTCAAATTATCACTTCGTGGCACACGTTACCATTCGGTATTCGCAGCGAGAACTGAACTCAATTCTAGAAAAAGCGTTTGAAAATATTTCTATGATTGGATTATTTTTTGGAGATAGTGTATCATTTCTGAAGGAGCATATTTTGAAGGTGATAAAATAAACTTGCATGAATAACTTACATTTTGTGTATTCCGCCAAGTCGAGCAAAAAAGTGGCACGGCCGTACGATACTTTTCTCGAAGCAATTCAGGCCATTTTCGACCCTCTATAACTTCGTAGTGGATAAAACTAGAAGCCTGAATTTTCAGTGACCAAGTAGACATTGTATAGCACAATATATTTCAAATTTTATTCAATTTGAACTAGTAGTTTAAGAATTATAACTTTTCTATACTTTAAGAAATGTAACTTAAAAGTAGGGTTCTATCAGACAGGAAGCGGTCACGCGTTCAAGCGTTCCGCGTTCGCGTTTTGCGTTTTGCGCCTACGTTCTGGTTGACCGACGCGGTCAGAATGCCTGCTGTCTTAGTATGTCTATGTAACGTAATACAACACAACGAACGCAGAACGCGAACGCGGAACGCTTGAACGCCTGAACGGCTTCTGTCTGATAGATCCCTCAATTTTGTCACTGACTGATCATCAAAACTCTAAGGCACTTCTAGCAGATATAGAAGCTTCAAATTTAGAATACAATTGGTGTTTAATGTATAAATCAAGGATAAACTAAAATATTTTTTAATTTCGGTCCAGTTTTCTAGATACACCAACTGCATAAATAACTTTCTAATCCCATATAAATATATAGAACTACAAAGTTACATTTGCAGTGGATGAATCAGTGTACTTGTATATTATGTATAATAGGTGTAGATAGCTACGTTGTTGGTATTCAAGAAGTAGACGGTACCGGAAAGAAAAAACAGTAGGACTATCTTATCTACAAAAAGAAATGAGATGCCATCAAAAACATAACGTGTAAAAAATCAAGTCTCGCAACTCAGTTCTTCTACCGTAAAAAGTTGTGAGATCCATGTAATACCAAGTCGGTTAATTTATTCAGTCCCTACTTAAAGGTACTTCTGTTTTAAGGTATTACGTAATTATCTAACCTAACATCATTTTATAGTGACCATATAAATGTTAAAAATCTTATATGTTTTAAATATATAGATTGACTTGGCAATCGCACTAAGCAATCTGATTTAATATAATATGTATTACTTGTGAGATACATTGTGTTTTCTTGGGATGGATTACATGGATCTCACTACTTATTACGGTAGAGAACTGAGTTACAGAACTTTTTTACAAGTTATGTTTTTTATTTATTTTATTTTTATTTTATTCTTTATTGCACCAAAGATTTTGTACAAAAGGCGAGCGTAATGCTTTATGGCATTCTCTACCAGCTAACCTTGGGTAGAACAGAGAGTGAGTTATGGGCAGTAAAGTTGTCATGGTCACATTCAATTCAAAATGTACATGCTACACATACATAAAATATATATATACACATATATATTATATACACTTACATACACACATATATATATATATATATATATATATATATATATATATATATATATATATATATATATAAATAAATATATCTCCATAAATTTATATACAAATAACTATAAACATATAAAGTTTTTATGGCGTTATTTATCTTTTCTCTGTACTTTCTCGACAAATTGCACACATATATATACACGAAAATTCCATATATTTTTAACTTCTTTATTTATTTTTACAGGATTACCATACAGGTGATCTCGAATATAACTTGAATGAAAGTAAAGTTGTAAAAGTTGAAAATACTACGAAAATTAAAAATGATTCTGCTGTTAAACACGATAAACGGGACATAAAGTCTCAAAATACTTTCACAGCAAAAGATGTAGCTGCTATTGAAGTAATAGTAGATTTAATGCGAAACAGTCGAAACTCCGAAGAAAACGAACTAGCCGATACGATAAACGAAAACTCGGGGACTACACTATCGGATTCCGGTCAAGCTTCGAGTAGAACCAATGATATTGCCAGCAATTCCATTCAAGTACACATTGCAATTCCATATAATCTTTCAAATGAAAAAAGACGATCTTTAGATGATCCAGTGAAAATAAGAAAAGTATTTTCTGCCAAATTATCAACACCAGTTGATATGGAATATCAAATACATTCGGCGGAAGGGTTAGAGCCATCATCATCTGAACCCGATACTAGTACAAGTTACAACACAGCCATATTAAGTGCTACGTCTTCAAAAATGGATGCATTGTCTCCAGGAATGTACTTATTGGAAGAAAACATGAACAATTTAATGCCAAAAGGTAAATATATTCTAAGACCTATATATGATAAAAGATTTTTATCTGATTGTAAAATAAGACAAGCAGTTACAAAGTCAATCATTACTCATAAAGCAGCAACAGTAGGTCCGCCAAATAATTTAGCTAAGGTTACGTTGAGTAAAGATTTTATAGCAGCTTTAGATCAACATTTGCAGCAATTATACCTGAATTTGACCTCTGCACCAGATCATAAAATCAAAGCTAGAAACATAGATCTGCGTAAAATTCTGAAACCTAAGCATCGCACTTACAGTGTTCATAGACCACGGAGACACATAAATTGGGATACTATTAAAAAATATTTCGGCCATGATAGAGTTTGCAATTGCCATTGCAAGCCTAATCGAACTATGTGCAGAGCTTGTGCTGCAAGTGATGCTGTCATTTCTGAATTGATATTCGAGTTAGACAATTTAGCACAGTACATGAATGACCATTGTACTGAAATTCAAACATATTTCTGGATGAACCCCAGTGGCGGTAGGAAGCTAAGAGAAGCAGTACAAAGAATAGACAAAACATTGTACAATTACTACAAAAGAGTAAAAGGAAAATGCAAGGGTCGTCCCTGTAAAACATTTACATATATGGACAAACGAGACTTTGTTAACTTTGATAAAAGAGTAAACTACATCGGTGAACCATTGATACGTGACATAGAAAAGATAGCAGATGACTTGGAACAAGCTGCTGAATTTAATATAGGCGATGACACCCTTGCTAAAACTGGCATAAAATGCCTTGACGTTATTACAAAATGTATGCATTTAAAACCATTTAATAAAAGAGCCGACGAAAGCATCGGTAACAGAAACCGTTTAAGGAATGTTTATTCTCTAGACAATGTTAATGTTAACATCATATGTAAGTCAGATAGTCAAATGGACAAAACTCAAAACAACATCTTTCTTTCAACACTGACGTCAACGTATTTGACTGAATCTCCCAGTATCTTTTATTACGACATGGATGAATTTAAAAATGAAGAAAAGCAGAAAAAAGGAATTAAATCCTTTTTATCAAGAAAGAGTAATATGAAGAAAAAAAGAAAGAACAAAAATCATTTATTTACATATTTCGTAACACCATCAGAGAGTAGACTAAGCTCAAATAACATGATTTTAAAAAAGAGACAAGTAAATAATAATCAAATTGAATCGCCATTGATTACAGACACCGGTGATTTGTTTTGGTTTGATTATATTAACGGCAATAAAAACAAAAATCAATACGTAGAAGAACAGAGTAACAAAGATAACAGTTATAATTTTCAAAGCAACCATGACTTAAAAGAAAATAATGATAATATTACTAAAACTAAGAACTCTACTGACTATCAATACTCAAGCTACGAAAATTCCAGCGTTAATGATTTAAATCCAAATGATCTTACTGAGTCTACTAACTTCTTTACAAATTTTATGATCAATAATAATGTTTCACAGTTCACAACTCAGGACATGCAAACTACAAAAACCAAACAAAAAATGTCAAGACTCACTACTACATCAAACGAAATAATTGATGTAAACCGATCCAAATCAATAAGACATCGAATAAAGGAATTGCTTGAGCTTCTTGATCCTGACGATTTTGGGTCGTTTGAAGAAACTACTTTCCCTGATGTATCTATTCAAAATAATGATAAAACATCTTTCGAAGGTCGTCTCCTTTCTAGGTCAGAGACACAAAAGCACCGGAAAAGGAAAATATTTAATAAAAGTTTTCAAAAGTTAACACAAAAAGTCACTCCATCTACAACAACTACAACAACAATAACAACAGTAAGTACATCAATGTTATTTCAGCCGACAGCTATCAACACTGAGACTACGGGAAATAAAGAAAATGTGACGCGTAGGAATTACTTAAATATATTAAAAGAAGCTACTCTAAAATTTTTAGACAAATTAGATGGTACTAAAAATTTTATAATAGATGAAAAGACAACTACTCCGATTTATGTGTATGGAAAGAAATCTAAAAGTAATAACCGTTTAATTACAAACCTATTTCTCAATAGAAAACGTGATTTGAAATCATCTAAAGTTAATAAAGATGATGTTGCTGTTGACCGCGATATACATGGTGATGCCATAAATATAAGGGATAATAATATGACTAACGACGAACAGTTAAAAGATGATTTGGATCTTAATAGCAACTTACTAGAATCAGTCAAGGAAAGCAACAAAAATAAGGAACTTCTTTTATCAATACTCGATTTTGAAACAAATAAACTAAATGATGAGTGGACAAGAATTGAAAAGCGAAAAACAGCCGTAGAAGACCGTTCTAAAAACGACATGGATGACGTTGGTCAGATAATATTCCAACTGCATTCGGACGTTAATAGTATGTGAGTATCTAGTGCGCTAGTGGTGTTATGGCTATATATTGTAGAATTTTAGCTCAGCTAAGCAGCAGAGTAGCTCAGTGGTTAACCACTCGCAGTAAATTTCACAGTACGCGAACAACCTGGGTTCGATCCCCGCTGGTACCAATGAAATTGTTTATTGCAATTTTAAGTGCTGATTTACCACGTTCTCGGCGGTGAAAGAAAATATCGTTAGGAAACTTGCATGTCTGATATAGACATGCAGGTACCCTATGCCCAGCAGTGAGATGTATGTAGGCTGTAACTTGAACTTTAACTTAATTTTAAATTAAAACAAAAGTTATTGCCCTTTCATACAATTAAGTTTCGTTTAAAGCTCTTATGAACGTCATAATCTACATCGCTACGGAAAATAAGACCTTCCGGCAAGAAATTGAAGTCTATGATTTTTTCAATATCCTGTTACACTTTTAAATGACCAATGTATAATAATATTTTAGAAATGTCAATTGTAACAATATATCAATAGCTACGGGCCGTTGCAAGTACGGATTAAAAGTTTTTTGTACACATTCTATACTGTACTGAAAATGGGTGAGTGGAAATTTTTATATCGCCACTACCACGATCTTCCACACATCATTTCCCTCAATATCAATTATATATAAAGTCTTTATAGCAGAATTTCCTAAACTATTTGAATACGTTTCTTTTATCATGAATGAAATTAGTAAAAATGCCGAATTCGTTTATTAGTAACTAGCGATCAGTCCCGGTTTCGCACGGGTGATTTCTGCATCTCGACAACAGCGCCACCTACAGGGCTCAACTGTAAATCTAAAAAATTGTCGTATTAACTTAATCACACACAAAATTTTATCGAAATCGGTCCTGCCGTTTAAGAAATCAGTCACATAAACACGGACAGAAGAATTATATATACAATTATATATATACACAGGCTGTCCCAGAACTCAACGTCAAGCCGAAACAGGGTGACAGGAATGATTGTTACGATCATGAGAAAAATCATAAAAAAATCTATCCCATGCAGTTCGGAAATCATGGGCATTTAAGAAAAATCTAGAATTTTGGTGAAACTGTAACCATTTTTCGGTTTTTGTGGTTAATTTTCATTAGTTTTGTTCATTTAAACTTTGGAACCGTAACCCTAAATAATATTTCTAGAACAAAAGTCAAAAATAATGACACAACTGCCCCAAGTTTTCTAGAATTAAGACTGTTTGCTAAACTATGAATTTAAAATTTTTTACATTTGTCGACTTTGAAAGGTCCTCCTTTAAAAAAAATATACTAAAGTGTGTTGGCAAGTGCCATTAAAAGTTTGCGTATTTAACCAGCATTGTAAAATGGTATAATACTTGTTAGTTTCATACTAAAAAGAAAACTAGTTAAAAAATAAAAACATCGAGTAACCCGATTTTTGCTAACCCATTTTACTCAGTTCAAATGTTTTTTATTCACACAAGCTCTTGGTAGGTTCTTAATTTTACAGAAAAATGATGATAGAGATGGATAATAGACATGATTGCCGTGAGCGACCGAGACAGATAGTGACGCCACGCAATGAGACGGAGATGCGTCTGACACCAGTTAGTACGATTCACTCATTCGTCTACTGCGCACCTTTCTGTATTCGCTTGTGTTGATTTAGTACTGACAACTTGGCTTCTCTTTTTGGACTTAGATTATTGTGAATTGGACTTGTTGATTACATACCGGGCAACTTTGGCTTCTCTCTTTTGGAATTGCACTTTTGTGTTGGCATCCTTGTTATCTACCGTGCCTACGCGCTACACTTCACAAGAATATGCCAACATGCACCTCATTTATGGGGAATGCAGATGCAACGCAAGTGCCGCAGCTAGACTTTATCGTGAAAGATATCCGAATTTAGAGCACTATCCGAATCACCGCATGTTTGTTAATGTGCACCGTTCACTTACGGAGGGCGGCCATTTCCCGAATCAAATAAGGGCTGGAGGTACAGCTCGCTTTCCTTACGAGGAAGAAGTGTTGCAAGAGGTTGCAGATGATCCAAGTATTTCCGTTCGTGGAATTGAAGAAAGAACGCGAATACCCAAAAGCACATCACATCGTATTTTACAAAAAGCCGACGTGCATCCGTTTCACGTACAACGCGTTCAAAGTCTTCTTCCTCGAGATTATCCTGAAAGGATTTCATTTTGTAGAACAATGCTACAGAGGCATAACGAAAATCCCCAATTCATCCAAAAAGTTCTCTGGTCAGATGAATCTACATTTAAAAAAGATGGTTACATAAACTTACACAATTTTCACGAGTGGCATGTGGCGAATCCACATTTAATGCGAGAAGACAGATCCCAGTATCGCTTTAAAGTAAACCTGTGGACCGGAATTTTAAACAGCAAAATTGTTGGGCCTTTTGAGCTGCCTGAGAACTTTGATGGCACGAATTACTTACAGTTTTTACGAGAAAATTTACCAACTTTGTTAGAGGACGTACCACTAGCAGATCGTCGCCACATGTGGTATCAACAAGATGGCTGCCCAGCGCCTTACGCGGTGCAAGTAAGAGATTTTCTTGACCAGGAATATCCGGGAAGGTGCATTGGACGTTCACGCACTATCTCGTGGCCAGCCCGTTCCCCATATTTAAATCCCCTGGATTTTTTTATTGGGGCGTTTTCAAAGAAAAAGTTTATTCAAAGCCCATTAACAGGGTAGCTGAGCTGCGTGAACGAATTTCTCAAGCTGCTGAAGACATCACTCTCGAGGATATGCCCGACTAATAACTAGATCTTTTTTAAGAAGATGTAGGGCGTGTATTGAGGCTGATGGTAAACCATTTGAACACTTATTGTAATAAAAAAATGTTATTTCCCTATCTGACTTTTATTCCAATAAACCTAAACTAAACTAGGTCAAGATTTTTCATTATTTTGTTAATTTTACTTACTTTTGTTGACTTTTATAAAATAGGCGTCACTATCTGTCTTGCTCGCTCATGGCAAACATCTCCACTAACCATCTCTCAAATCAATAAAAACATTTTAACTGAGTAAAATGGGTTAGTAAAAATCGGGTTACTCGATGTTTTTATTTTTTAACTAGTTTTCTTTTTAGTATGAAACTAACAAGTATTATACCATTTTACAATGCTGGTTAAATGCGCAAACTTTTAATGGCACTTGCCAACACACTTTAGTATATTTTTTAAAGGAGGACCTTTCAAAGTCGACAAATGTAAAAAATTTTAAATTCATAGTTTAGCAAACAGTCTTAATTCTAGAAAACTTGGGGCAGTTTTGTCATTATTTTTGACTGTTGTTCTATAAATCTTATTTAGGGTTACGGTTCCAAAGTTTAAATGAACAAAAATAATGAAAATTAACCACAAAAACCGAAAAATGGTTACAGTTTCACCAAAATTCTAGATTTTTCTTAAATGCCCATAATTTCCGAACTGCATGGGATAGATTTTTTTTTCTGATTTTTCTCATGATCGTAACAATCATTCCTGTCACCCTGTTTCGGCTTGACGTTGAGTTCTGGGACACCCTGTATATATATGAACCTTGTAGTGAGCCGTGTAAGAATATCCACTACCCCATATCGTCCTGTAGATGTCGTAAGAGGCGACAGAGGAAAATTGAACAGGAGATGGGCAGCAGCGTCTTCCTGATAACAACAACTCAAAATAATAAAAAGCCAACCCCCCCCCCCCCCCCCCCCCGCCAAGCATGGCAACTATGGCAAATGAGGCTATATATGGGGGAGTCCTATGTTCAGCAGTGGACTTTTATATGCTGTGATGGATGGATGGGATCCAATGGAACCTTCCTGTTGAATCATTCTGTCTATTGATGAAAACCGCATAAAATCCGTTGCGTAGTTTAAAAGATCTAAGCGTGCAGATGGCTCAATACAACTTTGTTTAATACTATGTAGATATTTACATTTTAGAGTACCGGAAAAAACAACAGACACAAAAGTGGACTGCACAGCAACTGCAGAGTCTTGCTATAACCAAACAATCGCATCGCAATGTCAAGACATTACAAATACCACAAAGAAAAACGCCACAGATAACAGTCAAGGAAAATGCTACGACATTGTCAAAGATTTGCGAGCCTTGGAGCTAACTGTACCGCCGGAACTTACTTCGACTCGAGCGTACAATGGCTTCTTGGACAAATTCATACATAAATTTGCATTTAAAAATGTGCCCAATTTGTACAAGAAAAAGGTGAGTTGAATTTTCCTTTGTAAGCATTTCGTTGCCCATTTTCTCATTGCATCTCATTTATCCATGCGGAACAGTCTACTACATATAGACCTTCTTGTAGATTACCTCATATAGGGATAATTGCCATAGTTGCCACGCTTTTCAGGCGGGTTTGCAACCGCGACCTTTTATTTCCGGTTATGGTTGTAATAATAATAATGTCCTCCAGACCGAATTTCGGTCACGGCGGCCAGCATCAATGGAGACTAGCCATCGGCGCAGGACAGGATTATAGTGCCCAAGTGTATGCGTAAGCACAGGTGCACTCCCTATTCTCTCACTCTCATAATCTGATGGGACGGTAAACCGACACGACCGGAGAGAGATCAGGCGCAGGACCAACGGCTTTACGTGCTTTCCGAGGCGCTTTCCAATGCGTAGATTAGCATTAAGCTGCTATTTTTCGCTGATACTTTGTGAGAAAGCGTCCTTTCTCAGTCGAGCCGGCCCATTCGTGCTACAACCATAATATAGCTAAAGCATCGCTTCACCGTGCAGAATATTCTTTATTTAGTCTATTGTGAACAACGTAAAAGTATTTAAAACATTTTCGAAGGCAGTTAACTCTCACCTAAACGCACCGAAGGAGCGTTCGTTGAGAGGGAAGATGGAGCACGGCAAGCGGTACCGTAGCAAGGTACATTGCAAGATGAAACCTAATAAAAACACCACGGACATCGAAGGTATTAAGCTAGAAGTAGTATAGAAGTAGGTAGAAGTAGTAGTATTACCATAATAAAAAACTGTATTTGTAACTTTGTAGAAAGAAACTCCTCTAAGTGGTAGGCAAGACTCTTTTTCAGTGTTGGATTCCGTCTATAGTTATATAGTATAATAGTCTACAGTTATATAGTCCAATATTCTTTAGTTATATAGTATAATAGTCTATAGTTATATAGTCTAATAGTCTATAGTTATATGGTCCAATAGTCCATAGTTATATAGTATAATAGTCTATAGTTATATAGTATAATAGCCTATAGTTATATAGTATAATAGTCTATAGTTATATAGTCTAATAGTCTATAGTTATATAGTATAATAGTCTATAGTTATATAGTCCAATAGTCCATAGTTATATAGTATAATAGTCTATAGTTATATAGTATAATAGTCTATAGTTATATAGTCTAATAGTCTACAGTTATATAGTCTAATAGTCTATAGTTATATAGTATAATAGTCTATAGTTATATAGTTCAATAGTCTATAGTTATATAGTATAATAGTCTATAGTTTATAGTATAATAGTCTATAGTTTATAGTATAATAGTCTATAGTTTATAGTATAATGGTCTATGGTTATATATCATACTACCAGTGTGGTTACAGGCTGTAAAGCATCAGGTGTACTGTAAGTTAGTTTGTCACTTCACTTGAATTAAAAAAAAGCTACAAAATAATACACAGACATGAAATTCATGAAGGATTAACATAAAAGTAATCAGTAAAAATTTATGGCAATATAGCTCTTATGGTTCACACTTACGATTGCCTGCATACTAACCAGTCGAGCTCTCTAGCAACAAACTAGTAACAAACTATAAATATTTAGGGTTGGTTATAGATAATCGTTTCTCATGGGACTTGCATGTTGAAGTAGTGTGTAACAGACTTAGGGCAGTACTAGGTAAACTGAATCATATAAAATATGTTGTGAACCGAAGAATCATGTATATGCTGTATTATGCCCTAGCAGACGCAACGATCGGATATGGCTTAGGTGCATATGGACTCACATTCCCAAAATATCTTAACTAAGTAAAGACTATACTGATAAGATTCTTAAAGATATTAGTTGATACTAAAACGAAAAATACTCTATATAAAAATTATGAAATATTATTTAAAATTTGCAAAATTATTCCCCTAGACATGAAAGTAAAATCCATCACCATATTAGAACATGGTATGGTAACATTTAAGAAACCTAGGACATATATAATGCCGAAGGGCCCAAATTACTCAAAGGAGGAAATATCTCACACCTAGGGCTGAAAATTACTTTGAACGACGTACAAGGCAATGGATAACTCCAACTTTGTATAATGAGGTAGCGGATATATACGACGAAAGCGTAACTATATCGCAGCTCAAATCCATCTTGAGGAAACATTATCTGTCGTTGTGTCCATAGGGGTGAATGTTTCTTTAATCATTTTTGTATTATTTTAAGTATTTATAAGTACCAGATATTGTTATTAAGGAGAGTGAAGCGATAAACTGTCGCGTTGCCGACAAAGTGGCTTACAGTTTGGCAAAATTTAAAATGTAAATAATGTACACTCTTTATAAGAATAAATTTAAAAAAAAGCTGACTGGATTGCATTTGCAGCAAAAAAAGACCACCGAATTGCCATTACTCTGCAGCAATGTTGCTGCAAATAAATGTAACAATATACCTTTAAAAATTCCAAGAGCTTACAAACATCTTATTTCAGTATACAGGCTATATACTACTTTTGACAATCATAGAAATAGATTATTTTAATTTTACATAATACATACATAAACACTCACGCCTGTCACCCAGAGGGGTAGGCAGAGACTACGGACTTCCATTTGGCACGATCCTGACATACCTCTTTCGCCTCCTTTACATCCATATATCTACGCATACATGCTCGTCGGTTAAGGGTACCTTTAAACCTTTAAACTTATTTTAATTTTAATACGGATTATAAATAAAACTTACCTATTGAAAGTCATTAATGTTAATTTATCACCGGTTTGAAAATACCTCTGTCCTGGGAAGACACTCAACAAGATATTTGCACATGATTAAAACTACTTTTACGGATTTTATCGCGTTTATTTTTACTTTTTATTTTTAATTCCCGACGTTTCGAGCCACAGTCGAGCGTGTGCCTGCTGTACTACCATATGTCAGAGGTGTCACAGACAAGATTGGCTATATCTTGAAGCGAGCTTCTATTAGAACATTCTACAAGCCGCCGAAGAAGATTAGTCAGTTCCTACCATCCGTTAAGTGTCATATTCCTCTACAAGATGCAGGAGTGTACAAGCTTGATTGTGAATGTGGTCTCTCTTATATAGGACAAACCAAAAGATCAATTAGGACCCGCGTAAAAGAACATATAGCTGATGTGAAGTATCAACGTTCCGGGAAGTCTGCAGTTTGTGATCATATCCTAGACGGCCCCAACCATTACATCAGATTTGATAGACCACAAATCCTCGCGAAAGAACACCGATTCCTACCAAGGATGATACGTGAGGCTATTGAAATTAAAAAACATCCTAATTTCAATAGAGAAGGAGGCTGGGTACTACCACCTGCTTGGGATCCTATAATCAATAAAATTAAAACTAAACCCAAGCATACCACTGCAAGACCTCAAGACATAGTCAGTTCATTTTGCGTAGATCGGACCATAAACAATAATTAAAAAAGCTGAAGGTACTCCGGGTTTAACAATGACATCGGGACGTCAGTCATCTCAGTCCCCCGTGACCATGGGTGCTGGAAAGCGCCCGAAACGTCGGGAATTAAAAATAAAAAGTAAAAATAAACGCGATAAAATCCGTAAAAGTAGTTTTAATCATGTGTAGTGTTCGCGTAAATATAAGAAATCATTAAGATATTTGCACAATTAACTGTACAATAGTGTAACAGAGTTGGTATTGGTGGGACAAAGTATATATATAATTCTCCGCTATGCGGGATCTTTTAACTCATTTCCTCTATCGCTAATCAAAGGCTAAATCAGAATTAAATATTCATCGCAATTTCATTGCCGTCGGCACTAGTAATTAAAATTTAAGTCAGGCGTTTACCACATACACTAAGGCACCCATTTTGGTTGTTTGGTTGTGTTAACATGGATGGATGATGAAAAATATATCAAATTCAAGTTACAGGATAAGATTATCCCATAATTCATAGTTTAATACACTAAATTATTAATATCAGTATTTATTAAACGCTCATGTACTACTACAATGGCGATATGTTACTGAACGATTTCAGCCATGGCGACGATATTGTCTTGTGAAATATCGTACATTGTTCATCAGACTCTCACAATTCTTTCGAGCATGACCAACCGCAACACCAAGGGAATTGCAGGTGCGTTGCTGGCCCTTTAGAAAGGAGTAAACTCTTTTCTTGAAGGTCCCCAGGCCATATCGGTCCAGAAAATCGCCGGTAGTAAATTATTCCACAGAGAGCTCGTACGCGAAAGAAAACTCCTAGTGAAACGTACAGTGGTAGTCCGCCAAGCATCCAGATGGTGTGGATGGTATCGGGAGGTTTGCCGCGTAGTGCGTTCATGAAATTTGGCGGCTGGGATTAATCCGAACAATTCCTCAGAGCACTCCCCGTGATAGATGCGATAAAATACGCAAAGAGATGCAACATCTCTTCGCAGCGCCAGTGAATCGAGCCAATTGGAAAGCACTCGGTCGTCGACGATACGAGCCGCTCTGTGCTGGATGCGGTTAAGTAGAAGGAGCTGGTACTGGGGAGCCACAGCCCGAAGGTGGGAACAGTATTCGATGTGCGGCCGAACCTGCGCCTTGTAAAATTGCAGACGGTGTGCCGGCATGAAATACTATCCCGCTCTGCTGAACACGCTAAGCTTTTTAGGGGCCAATTTGGCCTTCTCTTTCAAGTGACCACGAAACAGCACGTCACCCGATATGTTGACGCCGAGGATTCCAACACTGGCTGTGACAACAAGGGGAGTCTTGAAACTGAGGAGATACGACAAAAGGAGTTGTTTTTAGCGGTTAGCGCGCAAACTTGTGTCTTCTGAGGGTTAAAATGGACTAGATTTAGTCGCCCCCAATCCGAGACTTTGTTCAGCAAAGACTTGACTTCAGACACAAGTTTTTGCCGGTACTCGGAGACGTTTTTCCGAGAAATATTGGCACGGCCAGTGTACAGAGCATCACCAGTACTGTCATCTGCATAGCAATGAATGTTGCAGGTTTGCAACATATCATTGATAACCGTATTGGTAATCGCTAATCAGCTGGTGATTCTCAAGGTACCTCATGAGCTGGCGGTTTACAATGGATTCCATTGTTTTAGAGAACAAGAAGGTGATGGCGATGGACCTGTAGTTGGACGGGTATGAGCGGTCGCCTATTTTGGGGATCGGGTGGACGAAAGCCGTCTTCCATGATTTTGGGACTACGCCTAAAGAGTGGGAGTACCGGAAAAGACGCGTTAAGACCGGTACCAACTTTGAAGCATACGTCCTCAGCACTATTGGGAAGATACCGTCAGGCCCACTCAACTTGTGGATGTCCAGGGAAAGGAATGCTTTGCGAACCGAGCGCTGTGTAAATCGCAACTCCGGCATGGAGCACCCACACCGCGGGATGGTCGGTAGCGTACTCATAATCATCATCAGTAATCAAGAGTCGAGTTGGACGCAAAAAAAGAGCCTAGCAGATTGGCTTTCTCCTTTGCGGCATGGGCCAGTGAGTCGTCCTCCCTGTGCAGAAATGAAAGAGATGGCTGACGAGATTCCTCTGGACAGCCTTGGCGAGATACCAGAATGCACGGGTTCCAGAAGGAAGGCGAACTAGTTTCTCGCCAATTATGCCTATGTGCTCTGACTTTGCCTTGGCAATGACTCCTTTGGAGGACCTAGAAGCGGAAATACACTTCCTTTTTAGAGCGCTGGTATTTACATCCCGGGATGTTGATGCGTCAGCCCAGGCTTGGTAGCACTCCTGCTTATAGCATGATGCTATTTTACAGGAGCGACCAAACCATGGCTGAGATTTGACTCCGATGGGCACCACAGAGGAAGGAATAAAAAGTTCTATACCCTGAAGTACCACAGCGACCACCTTATCCCTCCTGCTTCCCCCATCAGCCAGTAAAAGTCTACTGCTCATGCGTTTCTCCCGTTGTAGGAGGGGTTTACCCTAAGTATCACGCTTATCAGGCGTTTTGACGAAGCCATAACGAAAGTAGTGACAAAAGATTTTTGGCATTATTCATAGACACCCTAGGTACGAATGATCCTCTTACGGCACCACTACATGGTAGCACAACGATATTTGGAACATGTATAATAAATATCATTATCGTCATAATAATCTTCATCATCATTACAGCCCTTCACAAGTTCACTGCTGACCATAGGCCTCTCCCAAGGAATACCACAAAGCACGGTCAACCGTGTAGAATATCCACTACCCCGTATCGTCTCGTGGGGTCTCTTAAGAGGCTACAGTGGGAAACAAACCAGGAAATGAGGAGCAGCATCTTTTTTAACAAAATTACAATAAAGAAACTGTGGCGACCGCCGTTATTTTGCTTGTCAAGCATGGCATCTATGGCAATATATCCCTATATTTTTTATGAACAAGGGTGAAACAAACACATATTTAACGTGATGGTAAATGGATGCTGTGGCTCATAAACGTCTATATTTATCTTCGATTAAAAATCAAAATGCAGATAAGTTGTCATCTGTAAGGAATAAGATGGAATGCCTCGTTTTCAGTAAAAAGGGTCTCAGGTTCTCTACACTCACCATACGAAACATAAAAGCATTGAGCTGCTATTTTACGCAAAAAAACTTCTATGAAAGCGTGGTCGACCGAGCTGTTCTTGCTACAACCGTAATATAGCTGCAGTGTGACTTCACCATGTGTCAAAACCCCAAAATGTTCATCTTTTCTAGACTTAGAACAGCCACCGTCAAGCCTCAACCTTTTTACGGTTACAAATGAAGAGATAGAGATAAAGACGACAGTTACGATAACAAGCAAATTGCCTAAAACGACTACGTCGACAACTAAAAAGTCTGCTAGAAAAAATATAGAATACGAGATTGGAAACGATGTGACTACGGTATACCTAATTTATAATGTATTTTATGTTTTAGTGAACTGAAATAGAATAGAAAAATTGAAATTGAAATGCAATTGTGTTTATTTTTTGCTGTCGAGTGGAGAGACCTACTTATTTATCTGATTGATGATCGAAAATTCATGTTCGAAGCGGGCAATAATAATAATAATGTCCTCCATATAGAACTTTGGTTTAGGCGCCAGTCTCCATATAGACTAGCCATCTGCGCAGGACAGGATTATATTGCCCGAGTGTACGCGCAAGCACTGTGCACTCTCTATTCCCTCACTGTCATAGTCCGAAGGGATGGCAATCCGACTCGACCGGAGAGAAATCAGGCGTCGGACCAAGAGCTTCACGTGCTTTCCAGCATCAACTTCCTGAATCTGGGCTGGTGCTGTGAATTTCTTGACAGAAAATCCAATAACTGATTTAAGGTTGACCCAGGATTCAAACACGGGACCTTGTAATCAGCAGTCGCGCAAACGACCACTGTACTAACGTCAAAGTTAAGATCGTCAAACATAGGGAATGCCGTCAATCACAATCATCATCATCATTACAGGCCTTCACAAGTGTATTGCTGAACATAGGCCTCCATCAAGGAGTACCACAAAACCCGGTCCCGAACCACCTGCATCCATCGACTTCCTGGATGTCTTTCTAGGTCGTCACACCGTCTAGTGGGAGGTCGCCCTACACTTCGCCTACGGGTACGAGACTGCCACGAGGGAACCTTTTTTTCCCATCGGTTGTCGGTTCTTCGAGCTATATGGCCGGCCCATTGCCACTTCAGCTTACTAATCCGTTGGGCTATGTCGGTCACCCTGGTTCTACTGCTGATATCCTAATTTCTAAGTTTATCACGCAGAGAAACCCCGAGCATAGCCCTCTCCATTGCAACGTAAAAGCCTTTAGAGTTTTTGGTTTGCCTGTGGGGATCCCATAATGAAAATAATTTCATCCGTATTGTTTACTTAAATAACCACGACAATATTTTTGATCCATATTCTTATAACGTGCTACAGTAGATATTTTTATAGAAAATAAGTGACATACGAGCACAAACACAATTGCTCTGCTCATCATTATCATCATCCGAGCAACAAGTCCACTGCTGAAAATACGTAGGCCTTTGGCCAAGGAATGCCAAAAAGCACGACCCTAAGCTAACTGCATCCGGCGATTCCATGCATGCCAGGTGACGCTTATCTAGAGGGGGTCGTCATATACTTCCCTCACTGGTTACCATGTTACACATGGATTTTACACACAATTATAATTCATTAAGTTTTTTCATTCCATTTCAGCCTGATGATTCGAAGGAAAACATAGGTACAACTAATGACAAATATGAGAATGAAGGTATGAATACATCTTACTTTCTTATCCCTAACTTTAATAAAAATTAAAGACAAAGGAACTTTCCCTCACTGATAGCCTTCATAGGGAGGACATTTTCCACAGTTGCCACGCTTGGTTATTTTATTTGTTACCAGAAAGATGCTACTCCCCACCTCCCGTTTGATTTCCCTGTTACGAAACCGAACGAAGTGAATATTCTTATGTCGCCATTACGCAACGCGTATTCATATTTCCCCGAAAATTTCATAAAATGTCTTCGAAATATTTTAATTTCCTCAGACATTCAGTTTGTTTAAAACAACTACCACCTGCACTAGGATATTCTCTTGTATCTTGGAGGCACTTTACATGCGTAAATTTCACAAGAACACACCCAGACCCGGAATAATTATTTGTAGGTCATATAAACACTTGACACTCAGCGCTGTAACTCATTGCTCAGCCACTGCACCAAGGGGCACGTGGTACATTAACACTGACCAATTGCAACTAGCAGATTCATAAGTGCCAGCAGAGACACGGAGTGGTGTATCTGAGTTTTATCTTCTAGCTACAACGACGATGATATCATGAGGTTAATAAAGAAAAATAACCTCAACACATATCAGTACACTGCCGTGCTTCCTTCTGAAGGGTATAGAGACTCGGTACAATTATTGGTTGTGAGACATTCCGTCTTAATCCTCAGAGGTCGTAACGTAAAAAACACGTTCCTAATGAAAAGAATATTGGCTGGTGCCAACAGCATCATTAAAACGGTGATGGAGAATATCTTCTCTATTATGAGGCATTTCATGTGTGGAGGTGGATCAACTAAGGCTTCTTACTTGATAAGCCTCAACGTAAATCATCTATCTCTACATATAAAAATAAATTGATGTCCGTTAGTCAATAAAACACAAAAACGGCTCGACCGATTTTGATTTTGTTTTTGTGTATTTGATTGAGACCCTGAATGGTTTAGATTCAAAATTGGACCAGATAGATGGCGTTGTTCGCTAGTAATTAAATAAGTAGAGAACTTTATTAAAACTAGATATAAGATCTTCAAAATTAAGAATATTATCATTATTTTTATTATTTGTTTTTATAAATATCATAACTAATACTAACCCTTTTCTCAAGAGGTCTATGAGCCAAACGCCGATCCCACCAAGTACATATGCGATATCAATGCGACCGTTATGCATATACAAGAAATGTTTCAAAATCTGTCCAAAAATGATTTCGGAAAATACGTAAAGAACATCAGCTGTTTTAAATATAAAAAAGCGCCTTCAGCCTTCCACATCAAAGCTACGTCAAAGCGGAGCAAGAAAAAATCTAAAATACATTCGAAAACAGGCCACGGATATGCCACGGACCTAACTAAAAAAAAATTAAAATGGAATTGGATACGTGATAAAAGGTCTTCGCAACTAAATAGTGATGCTTTTGGTGATTTTACAAATTGGAAAGATTTGAACAATGATTATTTTGATGATGTCGATGATGAAAGTAAAGGATTCGAGGTTGAAAGTTTGAGAGGAAGCCTACAGTACGCTTTAAGGGATGAAAAAGAGGATTATGTTAGATTGTACTTGGACGGGGACGGCGTATATCGAAGAAGAGAAAATGAAAGGAAAAAGAGGGGAGCTGTAGACATGACTGGTGTAGTCAACGGCTTAAGAAATTTGCCTCCTTTGCGGCCATTAATTGTGAGTATAATGTTGTACCACATTCGAAGAAGGTTGTGAAAATTAACAGTAATTGATTAAAACTACTTTGACGGATGTTATCGCGTTTAATTTCTTGATTTTTAATTCCTGAGGTTTTGGGTTTTTTCCAACACACATAGTCACGGGAGCTGAGGTGAACAACGTCTCGATTTCAGTTTTAACCCTTGCATAACGTGAAGTATCAACGTTCCGGGAAGTCTGCAGTTTGTATATGATCACAAGATGGCCCCCGCCTGATTACATCAGATTTGATAGACCACAAATCCTTGCAAAAGAACATCGATTCCTACCAAGGATGATACGTGAGGCTATTGAAATTAAAAAAATATCTTTATTTCAATAGAGAAGGAGGCTGGGACAGGATCCCAATTATAAAAGTAAGACTAAAAGGTACTCCAAGTTAATACTGAAATCGGGACGTCAGTCACATTAGTCCCCCGTGACCATGGGAGCTGGTGCTTTCCAGCTCCCATGGTCACGAAACGTCGGGAATTAAAAACCAAGTAAATGAAACGCGATAAAATTCGTAAAAGCAGTTTTAATCAATGTGTAGTGTTCGCGTAAATATAAGAAATCATTGTGTTAACAGTAATTGCTTAAAACAGTTTGTGTTGTTTTATTTTTTATATTTTTGTTTGTTTGTACAACTAAACCAGACATACAAGCATACAGTTCCTCTGATGTTAAGTAGATGCTGTGGCCCACACGTGGTTCAAGAATAAGATAGAATGCCTCGTTACCAGTAAGAAAGGTCTCTGGTTATCTACACTCACCATACGAAACACTATGACACACATGATTATGCTGATGCTTTACGATGGTATTTACTGCGGAAGTGATACTTCCCGGTGGGAATACCCATTCAAGTTGCAGTCGTTAAATAGTTGTAGCATGATTTCCCCATGTAAAATTTTATAAAGTCCCACCAAGTACATATGCTTATATATGAGTAGAATAGACCGTGTCTTCCTATTTTGTAAATTTTATAATATTTATTCGTTTTTTATATTTACGCAAATACTACACACGGAATATAACCAATTTTAAGAATTTATCGCATTTAATTTTAACTTTTTTACTTCCCGACGTTTCGGGTGCTTTAAACAGCCATGACTATGGAGAAAACTGGAGGGTTTGACGTCTTGAAGCAAACCTTCAGCTATTAATTTTTTTTTGCTTTACTGTAATTTTTAAATGACATTAAAAATTTAAGTTATTTGTCTCACTCCGGGGCACAGACGTTCTCTCATTTCTGAGAGGTAAATATTTAATTCTTAATAAACAATATACATTGTTTCAGGATGAAATTTTCGTGATACGTGGCGATTCAGTGACGATTCAATGCAATGCGTCGGCTGGTCCTCCTTATTCATATTTGAATCTGTCCAATATGTACGAATACACTTGGTCCACTGAAAGGAAGGCCATGCTACAGTGCTCGAACACAAAAGTCTATGGGTCCACTATTTCCATAGTCAATGTCCAACTCAGAAACTTTGGCACATATACCTGCTTCGAGGCAAGTTTTTAATTAAACGGTCGAGTTGAAATTAATATCTAGTACTTTGGTCTACGGTCCCTTATGAAAATCATCAAAACCTACAGGGCACTTCCCGTTAAGAAATAAATCGGAAAACGTTCATTTGTAGTTACCGTTACCGTTAGAGCCTATTGTAGTCCACTGCTGAACATATGCCTCCCCCATAGATTGCCTCATAGAAATTTGAAACTGTGGCCACGCTTGGCAAAGGGTTGGCAACCGTTGTTTTTATTTTATTTTAGTCGTTATATTCTCCTCTGTCGCCTCTTACGACACCTACGGAATGATATTTTGGAGTAGTGGATATTTTTACACTGCCATTACACGGTACTTTGTAGTTATATCAAGTAAAAATTATTTTTTTGCGGTTACAAACTTAAATTCCCAATTTAAGTAAAGTATAATATCGTGATTTAGACATCTTATCTTATTTTTCTTTCAAATTCTTTTTCGCCATATTTCACCGTCGTACATCGCGACAAAGTTTGCGTGACCATCTGGATGATTGGCGGTTCACAATATGCGTTTTACCATGAGTTTTCTTCTTTACATAACTTTTTTGTGATATCTCCAACCACCAGCGATTTTTTCGGTCTGGAAAATGGTCTGGAAGTGTAATTTTGTGGCTGTTCTAATACCTCTGAGCAGTTTTCGAGGTAAATGCGATATAAAATGCAAAGGATGCAACATCTCTTCGCAAGCCCCATGATTTTTTTAAGCTGTTTAGAAAGGACTCTGTCATCTACGATTCGGGCCGCTCTTCACTGAATTCGGTCAAGTAGAATAGAAAGGAATAACATAGATTTTTTTTAATCAATATAATATCAATCACAATTTTTTTTAATCATAAAAATATCAATAAATGCAAGTAGTTCTTATTTAGTCATTATTTACTCTTGTCCGTAGTAGCCCAGATGGTTAGCGCTCGCTGTAAATTTCACAATACGCGAGCAAACCGGATACGATACCTCCCGGCACCAATGAAATTGTTAATTTCTGACTTACCACGTGCTCGTCGGTGAAGGAAAACATCGTGAGGAAACCTGCATGGCTGAGAAATAAGAAAAAAAATTATTTTGAAGACATGTGAAGTTCGCCAACACGCATTGAGGCAGCGGTGCGGACTATTCCTTGCCCTAAAACCCTCTCAGAAATGAGAGGAGGCCTGTGCCCTGTACCGCAGTGGGACGTATATAGGCTGTATTAAAGTAAAAAAGTAAAGTTACTCTTGTTTGGTCGGAGGGAAAACTCTGTCACTGGGATTAAACCAGCATGAAAACCAGCGAAACTTTTTTCCAAAATAAATAAAGGTTTGACACTGGAGTGCCGCGCCCCATAGATAAGCACAGCATTCAATGTGAAGCCGAACTTGCACTTTGTAAAGTTGCAAGTGGTGGGTGGGGATATGGTGACACTCAGAATTCCGGGGCTGGCTCAAGCAGGAAGAGAAGTGCCCTGAAATTGATGATATACGACAAAGGGGTTCTTTTTTAATGGTAAACGTGTAAAAGCTTTTTATTTTAATTTAATCGCCTCCAATCCGAGACTTTTAAAGACGTACGAGATGTTTAACAAAGACTCACCATCATTGATATTTACTGCATAGTAACGAATGTTACCAGATTGCAAAATATCATTGATATACAAAGGAAACAGCGTAGTTGGATAGCACAAGCCAAAATAGTAACAGGGAAATTTTATTCCAGAATTTAACTCACTGGATTTCTTTTCAGGATAAGAGCGTTATAAGAAGTGTCAAGTTGAACGTCATCGTGGTCCCCGACTTCAACATTGTCTTCACACCATTGTACAAGTGCCAAAGCGAATGTACTTATGAGGTAATATGCGTGACATTATTTAGCATACTGAAAAGATTACAGTGTATGTCACGTCAACATGCGAAAACTTTACCAAACTTACGTCATTTAGTACAGTCAAAAATTTGAGTGAATTATATGATAAAATAATTTAAAAGCAATTTGTGCGCACATGCGAATTACAGTAGCATTAAGCTTCTATTTTGCGCTGGTATTCTGAAAGAGCATGGTTCTACCCCGATCGAGCCGACCCGTTCGTGCTGCAGTCATAGTCTAATAATTAATAAATAAAAACATTTTATTTCGACCATAAGGGATCATATGTGTTAGTAACATAAAGATCTTAAGTCAATTTTTTAGTAAATAACAAGTTGTAAATTTAAAAAAAATTGTACAACCGACTTCAATATAAATAAAATGAGAACATCATCAATGTAGTCGAAGTCAATTAAATACGCATTATTAAGGAAAACTCAATAAGTACCGCTCATCATCATCATCATCATCATCACCAAATTTATATGGGACAGCGTGAGAAGCACTAGCTTTTAAATAAAAGAATGATCAAAATCGGTTCTCCAAGCAAAAAATTCTGAGTTAAAACATAAATAAAATAAAAAATACAATTGAATTGAGAACGTCTTTTTTGAATCCGGTTGAAAATAAAAGAAAAATAACCTACTTACTAAGACAGCAACAATTTGACATCGCATGAACCATACAGCTGCAGTGGTTCAAGTGCGTACAATCGAACCTGTAACCAAACGCCCTCACGTTGCTACTGAAGCTGGTCCGGACTCTGCGCCACAAGGATGTGCATCGCTTTCGCATAAATAAAAACAGTAGGTACACGCGCATCAGCAAATATTCCTGAGTTACTGACGCACTGCAAAATTGCGGCAGACCCATCAGTATCCTGAATGCATTATAAGTAAAGCTGTGGCATGACTCTCACATCGAAATTTTGTATACTAAATGTTTTCAACACATTTTGTGAACCTGATTGTTTATTATACCTTTTCTATAGGACAGGGTGACAAACGAATACACAGTCCATCTGATGGTAAGTGGTTCCTCAGACCCATAGACATCTACATCTATCCTCGATTAGAAAGAAAGAAAGAGATATTTATTTGGCCATTTCCTAACAAATTAGCACTAAATACTCAAAACAAACATTATGTTTAGGTAGTCTTATAATAAGACTTAATTATACACTTACAACGAAAAATAAATCATTTTGACAAAGCAGATAGATAAAAAAATACATTAAAAAAGTGAACATCTAACTTTAGACAAAAATTTTTTTAATGGCCAATGGTCCAAGTAGGACTGCCACTCAGGAAACGCTAAGATGTGTCATCCTGGCCCTGATTTTCAGTGGCTACCTTAAGTACATTATATAGATACACACACATATAATATATATATACATATATATAGATATATACACATACATACATAAATATATACATACGCATAACACACATACACATACACACACGGGACATATTTGCTATATATACGGATTACAAATCAAAATGCAGATGCGTTGTCACCCGTGAGGACTAAGATGGAATGCCTTGTTTCCACTAAAAAGGGACTCCGGTTCTCTACACTCACCATACGAAACACAGCACCATTAAGCTACTATTTGACGCTGATATTCTGTGAGAGCGTGGTCCTTCCCCGGTCGAGCCGACCCATTCGTGCTACAACTATACTACTAACATAACTGCAGCATTGGCATTATCACGTATAAACCTATACACCGTTAAAGTGAAATATCCTCTTACTACCTCTACTACACTTAACGTTGATTACGAAAGTTCATGTGACTAATTTTGTAAAGTGTTGACAGTCTAAAATAAGTTCTCGTGGGACAAGTGATCCTGTAGGGAGTTATTCAATCTCGCTCAATCTCTGTAACTTATAGCTTGTGGTCGTCACTTTAGATAAGCGTTAACTTCAAGTTAAATTGTAAATTTTTATTACAAAATATCGGTTTTAAAAAAAAACGGTCACTTATAATTATATATTATACTGTAATTCGTAAAACGACCTTTTTATTCCCTAAGGATCTGAAGAACATACAAAAGTTGGGACCAGAGATGTTTAAAGCAATGTACTGGGGAGAAGAGTCTTGTCCAATTCGTATCGATGAACCGGTCTGCATGTCTAATAAGGTATACCGATTTTACAGATCCTAATTCTTAAATGATTTTTCATAATATTACTGATGTTAGCGATGGGCCTCTTCCTACAACAGGCGAGGACCATTAGAGCATTATAGCATTGTCTTCTATAGACTGGTGAAGAAGAAGGAAAGTGCCAAGAGAACTATCAGTCTTTCTGTTGATACTCATATTACACATACGGAATAAAACTAATTTTATGAGTGACTTCAGACACCTCATTTTCCCCGTGGCCATGGGTGCTGTAAACTGTAAAGTTCCCGAAAGGTCGGGAATTAAAAAATTTAAATTAAAAAAGAAAACAAAAAAAGGTCATAATTATACGGAAGGTAATATAATAAATTTAAAAGTTAAAGTTACAGCCTATATACGTCCCACTGCTGGGCACAGGTCTCCTCTCATTTTTGAGAGGGTTTTAGGTGAAGGAAGTGTCGATGTGAACTTAACGTGTCTTCGAAATATTTTTTTCTTATTTCTCAGACTTCCTCAGGATGTTTTCCTTCACCGCTGAGCACGTGGTAAACCAGCACTTAACATTGCAATTAACTATTTCATTGTTGCTGGTGGGGATCAAACCCGGGTTGCTCGGATACTATGAAATTTGCAGCGAGTGCCAATCGTCTGAGCTAGTACGGCTCGATAAAAATCGTAAAATTAGTTTTATTATTATTATTTATATCAAACTTTATTCGTTAACTACAAAACAATACCTTGACAAGAAATACAAAATCACAGATATCGGTTATTGCAGGTCTTTTAAAACACAGTAGACACTTTTTTTTGAAGGTATCAATATTTCAAGTTCACTGTGAATTTTATCACGCAGGGAAACTTCAGCTAACGACCTTAAGTTTTCTCATACGGACCAGAACACAGATCCTGTCATGTCATGATAAGTATGTCACCTTAGTCTTCAGAGTACACTCCTAAATTATTTATATGAATATATTTATATCCATTCACCCGTCTATCATTACAGCCTATCAATGTTCATAGGTACATAGGCTTCACCATAGATTGTGACATACGAGGGATTTTTCCGTAGTTGCCAAGCTTGGCAGGCGTTTAAGCCGCAGTTTTTAATTTCCTTATTGTTATTGTTGCTGTCCATCTCTAGTTTTGCATCCCTCTGTCGCCTCTTACCACATCCACGGGATGATATCGGCTGGTTGGTACCTATCCTTACACCGCCACTACACGGTGTATTTAAATACTTGTAGGACAATGAGGCCCTGCTACGATCTACGGTCGTAGTGAAGCCAAGTTCACAGCCAACAATTGAATGCAGTCCAGAGTGTCAAAGGGACTTGAAGTGCTCGATGGCTCTGCTCTGGGCCAGCAACGCGCCATCTTTGGCACTCGTTAAAGGTATGTGTATATACTTATATGATGATATATATATATATATATATATATATATATATATATATCATTATATATATATATATATATATATATATATATATATATATATATATATATATATATATAATACTTCTGTAAGTTTGTTTGTCACTGAACTCCTCCTAAACAACTGAACCGATTTTGATGAATAGTTTGAGGTCCTTTGCGCTGTTGCTGGGCATAAAACTAGTTATTCTGTATATTTTCTTCTCAGACCAGAGAAACCTCATTTTGAAACGGTGGTAGTTTAAAAAAAACATATGACGTACAAAATTTGTATTTATAACGTCAAAAAATTAAAAATATATAAAGTTACAGCATAAAAACGTCTCTCTTCTGTGCACACGACTTTTCTGATTACGTTTTTAAGGAGTCAGGAAAGGATGCTGCAATACGTGTTGGCGGACTACAGTTGTGCTCAAAGTATTTTATTTCTCAGACATACAGGTTTCCTGACGAAATATTCCTTCACTCTCTATCTCTTCGCTCGCTTATATTTTTTATAAACGGATTTAACATAAACACTTTTCAATCAGTCCACATAAACGTTGTCAATTTTTTTTTCATACCATTTCACAACTCCTTTAACATTAAACAAATCCAAGATTTCACATGGACCAAGTCAGACATTATTTTGTAAATAGAACATGGAAATCCAAACCTTTGGCGATAAATTTTAACCTAATGATTATAGTGCTAAATAGCCCGTGATTTCCCATTGACTGTGCCATTCGGAATAAGCGGAGTGTAGGGCGACCATCCCACTAGATGGAGTGACAAACTGATGAAACGTGCAAGTCGTTGATAGATAAAGGTTAAGGCCGTACAGTTAGAACTTATGGCCACAATTATTAAACATCTGGTATATGAAACCATCTGGTTTTTCAAAATAATGACGGTGACAAACAGGCAGATAGCCCACAATCCATTTGATGGTAAGTGGACGCAGTGATTCTCCATTAAGAATTATAATGCAGATGCGGTTTTATGTCTGAAGACTAAGGTGGAATACCTCATTTCCGGTGAAAAAGGTCTCCGGTGCTCTACACTCACCATAACACGCGCACAGCAGTATTAAGCTGCTATTCACGCTGGTATTCTGTAAGAGCATGACCTTTATCAGGTCGAGCCGACCCATACGAGCTACAATCATAATATCGCTGCAGCGGAGCTCTACCTATATTAATATGAGGCTATACTCGTGGATATTTTTAATAGAATAGGGGTGACAAGCGTGCACGCAGTCCACCTGATGGTAAGTGGATGCTGCGGCCCATAGATAGACGTCTACATTTATCCAAATGTTTATGGACTTAACTACGTTTGTCAAACAAAAGTTTAATGTCATACGTAGAAGAAATACAGACGTTTTAATAACTTTCAATAGTAAGATGCTACATGCGAATTACTACTAGTAAGATACTGCATGCGAATACTGTTTCGAAACATTTCTTACTCGTTGACAGTGATAATTTCCTACGATGAGCTTAACAAGACTCTAACGCCCTTGGATACTTGTGATTCCGACTTGACAACTGTTATGGCACTCAAGAAAAAGGGTAAGTACATTATTTTTACAACTATTAAGGCAGTGCTTGATTACTTGACTACTATTTCAATTGATGCTAAGTGGTGATGCAGCTGATATAGCGAACTAACATATTGGAGTGACAAACTAGCTAACAGTTCACGTGATATTTAATGGCTTTTGCTACCTAAGAACACCTGCAAAATATTTAAATCATAAAAGCAAAAGCGGTATTGTCACCACTAAAGCCCACGATGAAAATAATATATAATACCTCATAATCGGTAATTATGCTAACTGGTACCATTCAGACCGGAACTCTGCAAGGTGTACTATGCTGCTTGGTGTCAAATATAGACACTAACGTAATGAGTTAATTGCTACAGGCCTCTTATTATATCCCGTTTGATAGACGAATTGGAGATTGTAAAAGATGTTTCGATCTTCGTATTTAAAATGTGATACTGCCACACTTGCCATGTGGCGGCGCTGTAAGAGAATCGTATAAGTGTAATATGAGTTTAATTCCAGAAATATTTTTGATCTATAGATTTTTTCATTAAAGAATTAGAGTGACAAAATAGCACATAATTCTAGTAACGGTAAGTGGACATCGATATTTATCCTGGATTAAGGATGAAAAGCAGATGCGTCTTTACCTCTGAGAACTAAGATAAAATGCCTCGTTTTCAGTGAAAGGAGTCTCCGGTTCCCTACTTTCTCCATACAAAAGACTACTAAAAGCGGTTATTCGTGTGGTATTTCACCTACTAAGGCGGTTTCAGGGTTAGGAAATATTTTGAAAAGCGCCTTGGAACCTCTCCAAGGCGCTTTTTCTATCTCGATCCGACAATTTAAAAAAAAAACTCGAATTTAGTTTTATTAAATTCTCAAAACTGTTTTTATGAAACAATTAAAAGAAATTAAGCAATTAAGTATTCCTTTAACGGTATATTTTCAATAATCAAACATTTGTCCAATGTTCCAAGATTCGAACGGTCACAATGAGTACAGGCGGCTGGTGCTCGGCATGGAGCGGGGTAACGTGGATGTGGTGGTAACCTGCCCTGCTGGGTTCTATCTCCTGGCGGATCAAAAGATTTGTGGTAAGTTATCATAGAAACTTTTATCACAAAACTAATATTATATAAAAATGTATGCTTTTTTTTATTTTAATAATCTCGCGAACTACCCTTGGTAGGGGCGATCCTGGTTTTGTTCACAGACTACAAACTAGTACATTTTACTGATCTTCTTCTTTGCCTTATGTAAAAGGGACAACATTCACAACCAAGCTTTACTTTACTTGTAGAAACTGATACCGATATCATCATCATCGTTACAGCCCTTCACAAGTCCACTACTGAACATAGGTCTCCCGCAAGGAACGCCACAAAGAACGGTCCTGAGTCATCTGCATCCATCGACTTCCTGCATATCTTACCAGATTGTCACTCCATAAAGTGGGATGTCGCCCTACACTTCGCATGCCGGTATGAGGTTGCCATTCGAGATATTTCTTACCCCATCGGTTGTCGGTTCTTCGAGTTATATGGCCATTTCCTCCTCAATTTCTTATTACTTGACAATGGCAAATAGCATACTTTCATTTATATGTAATGTAACTGTGCAGTTGTGTGCCCGGTGGACACGTGCTCGCTGGCGGGTGAGAACACGTGCACTGCGTGCCCGCGCGGCATGCACGCCCCGCCCGGCGCCTCAGCCTGCCGTCTAGCATTCGGCCCGCACAGGTACGATGTACGTACCCTCATTTAGGATATCTCTTTCGTTATTTATAGTTGTAAGCGAAACAAACTAACACCGTCCACCTTACGGTAAGGGTCTACTGCGATATAGACACATACATGTATTCTACGTTTTTGCCCCTGGGGACGAAGATGGAATGCTTCGTTTCTTTTTTTTTCTTTTTATGGGATAAGGATGACAAACGAGCACACAGTCCTCCTGAAGTTAAGTAGATCCTGTGACCCATAGATATTTATATTTATCCTCAATTTCGAATAAAAATGCAGATGCGTTTTCACCCCTGGGGGACGAAGGTGGAATTCGTTGTGCCAAATAAAAAGGGTCTCCTATTCTCTACACTCACTTTACTAAACGTAGCAATATTAAACTGCTATTTTATGATGGTATTCTGTGAAAGCGTAGTCCTTTCCTGATTGAGTTGATCCATTCGCCTTACAACTAACTAATAGTTGCAACACGGCTCGACCACGGTATATTTATGTCATAGTTAGCATAGACAATCGCCACAATAGACAATCGGGTTGGCGATCGCATTTTTTTTTTAATTTTCAGTTGTTAGTAAGACGCTGCTGCCCATCTCCTGATTCGTTTCCCCTCTGTCGGCTCTTACGATCCCGCGGGGCGATATGGGCTAGTGGATGTTCTCACACCACCACACGGTCAGCACCGCCACCACACGTTCTATTGTATATCAATTTAATTATGGGATGAGTGAAGGTATAAAGGTATATATGCGAATACCTTTTAACAGCTAGATAAATTTAAAATTTTGTAAAAAGGTAAAATTATAAAGCTGTTGGTGTTCATAATAAAACAATTAAAAACAAATAAATAAAATAATAAGGGCCATTTCAAAAACGTTCTATGAATGTATGAACACGGATTAAGTGTGAACCTGATGGTAAATGGTTCCTGTGGCCCATAGAGATCTACATCTATCCTCGATTAAGAATCAACCTAAGGACTAAAATGAAATGCGTCATTACCAGAAATGGTGTCTCCGGTTCTCTCTTATTAACGGATCGGATTTAACTTAATTTTAAGCTTAATATTGTTAATCTTTCTGTTCCAAAATAAATGGTCGTAATTATTATAATGCACTAGGATTACTAGCTATTTGCGCTGGGTAAGAGTATATAGTGAACGAGTATGTGCACAAGCACAAGTGCACTCTCTATTCTCTCACTCTTATACTCTGATGAGACGATATCCCACTGGAGAGAGATCAAGTGCAATGCCAACGATTTTAAGTGCCCTCAGAGGCTCGGGGTTGCATCGCCGCCAACTTTCTGACTCCCAGGCTGCTGCTAAGAATTTCTTGACAGAAAATCACAACAGATAATTATTGCGGGATGCGAACCCGGGACCAAATGATAAGCAGTCGCGCTCAAGACCACTAGATCCCTTCTGGTATTGCTCTCTATCATCACAATCGGCTCAGCCATTGTAAAAATTTGCCCGGACTGACATGCATACAAACCTCTACTTAATAGACTCTACTCGTACATTAAGACGGACACTTTAATTTTATTTATATGTATAGATAGAACAAGCGTTTTACAATTAAAACATCATGCCAAATGCGTCGATCGTGTAGAGGCTACATTGCGCGGTGACGTTCAGCAGTGGCAGCGGCAGTGGCGGTGGTGTGCGTGGCCCTGGTTCGTGGTCGTGGCTGGCGTGGTGTGCGCTGGCTGCGTTACAATGGCACTGAGCAGCCGCCGCGCTCGTGGCCAGTGCGAGCCTTCAGCGACACTAAGTATTGCCCTATTCATTACTAGCTTATGCCCGCTGATTCACTCGCATTTTCGCCCAGGTAAGGGAGGTGCTAAACTGTACTCTTACCGGCTTAAACTCTACGGTGTCCATCTCGCTTTCGCACATTAGCGCAGTCTTACTACATGAAGAAGGAGTTCTCCACTCCTTCTTCATGTAGTGCACGGGGAACACACCGTACCTCGTTACTTCGAAGCCCTACTTAAAAGACAACGGACAACCCACATGGGACAAACTTCGCTTCATACCCAACATCGGACAAAAAGGTACTCTTATTGAATGGTTTAAATTGTTAGAAGAGTTTATCAAGTCTAACCCATCCAATACGTCTGCCAAGCGTGGCGACAATAACAAATCCTCACTTACTGGAGAGACCTATGGATTCTTACGAGCTGACGAGGAAGAAACTGCAGCTTTCAAGGATCATTGGACCTAAGTCAATTAAATGAAAACAAGCTAGTAGAACTCGTTATTCGCCTTAGATTCCGGCATTGTTCTCCATGTGTCCGTGAAGTTAAAACTCGGCCGGTTCAGCCGTTCCGAAGATTGACCCGGGCAAACAGACAGACTGACAGACAAAATTTTTAAAATGGTTATTTATGTCTTAAAAGAAGCCCGTCATTTAAATATTATAGACAGACACTTCAACTTTGTGTGTGTTTGTGGGTATGTTTTATAGAATAAGAGTAACAATCGAGCACTCGAACAATCGAACACACATATTCTCGATTAAGGATTAAAATTCAGAAACGTTTCACCCCTGAGGACTAAGATGAAATGCCTAAAAGGGATTGTAGCGACTTCACAAGCGAAACACATCGAGGCCTAAATCTTGCTATCAAAGTTCCGAATCAAAAACAGTATTTATAGAATAGCTCCGAACTATCACAGGGAGTGTTGGCTGTTGGCTGCTCCCCGGGCAGAACACCTTGAGCGGCGGGAGATCTCCTCCTTTTCCTACCACCGCCAAAGGGTCTACGGCTCTCTACACCCACCATACAAACGCAACAGCATTGAGCTGCTATTTGACGCTGGTATTCTGTGAGAGCGTGGTCCTACTCCGGTCAAGCTGGACTATTTGTGCTACAACCATAATGTATAAATAATAGACCTTACTGATTTACGTGCATTTAAAATCTTTGTTTGTTCAACCGCGCTTCACTTTAGTTGTGTGTCTGTAGGCGTACCGGGCTGCTTGTGCGCGGCGCAGACGCAAGGGCGCGTGCGACGCCCCCTATCGCCGTCACGGGTGCTCCTCGAACGACTTTTCAAACGCTCTCCATCATCATCTCGGGTTACTGGTGAGTGACCTACGGATCTAGATCTAGGGCGCAAGCGCAGTAACCTCTCTCCGCGTGCGCTGCGTATCTGGTCTGAAGGGTACAGAAAGTCAGAATAATTACAGGTTGTGTGGCATTCTATCTTAATCCTCAGAGGTGGCCACGCATCTCACTTCGCTTGAATATCGCATAGACCGGCGCAAATTTTCCAGTAAACATTAAACACGATACGCACGCACACGCACACAAATACACGCACACATACTCGCACGAACACGTATGCTTTTCTGTTAATTTTCTTCTTTTCGTGTTCTCAACTTCTATTGTTTCTAAGATCTATTTTGAATGAACTTTTTGTGTACATTTTATATTCATTCATTCATGCATCACAGCCTATCCAAAGTCCATTGCCGAACATTAGACTCCCCCCATAGATTGCCTTATAGGAGGATATTTGCCTTAGGCCCGGTTCACATTGCGTGTGAACAGATAGTGACAAGTGATAAGTGGAAATAAAATACACACTAAGCACTTCTCATTCGTCAGTTGCACTTGCCACTCGCACTTGTCACTTCTCAAAATGTAAACCGGGCTTTAGTTTCACGCTTGGCGGGTCCGGTTGACAACCGCAGATGTTTTTTTGAATTTTTTATCAGAAATATGCAGCTGTCCTTCACCGTATTTCAGTTTAGTTACCGCTGTCGCTCTTATGACACCCACGGGATTATATCAAGCAGTAGGTTCTTATACGCCGTTTAATTATATATTATATTAATTTTGAACTCGGCATGCCTACATATTAAACAACCATGTGGAATTGCAAAGACATTCATGCTTACAATTTCCTTCCAGATTCTCAAGAGACAAGATTCGGAATGAGGAAAGAGAGGAATGGACCTCCTCCATTGCCGCCTATTGATTTTGATTTATAATAACTTTCTAGATTTCAACGTACTTATATCTAGTTAGAAATTCTAATAAAAAGACAAGAAAATTAGACTTTATTTGTCAATATCTATCTACGTGATCTCGTTTAAGTAGTTTTCATCGAATATGTAATAAAATATTATACAATTATTCAACTTAAACAGTATGAATATCATTGAATAGAAACGAGATTGTGGGAATTATGTTATTTTTTTTAAATATCTATTCTAAACGTATAGTTCGTTCCTTTGTATTTGCTCCGTGGTTCGTCGATGTCAGTCATCCAATTGTAAAATGCAATATGACTACGGAAACTATTTTACCGGGCGGCGGCTTAGTTCTAGTATGTGATTCTAAGCGTATTTTGACGTTACTTTTAGATATCGTGTTTTAAGACGGCGTTTAGATGTGTACCTATTTGCTAAGAGTTATTATTTGTATTTAGTAACACTGCTACTTTGTTCGATTTAAGTTTTAAATAAAGTTCACTTATGTGGCTTTAGTGGTTTTTATTTACCAACTAGCTACCCGCCCCGGCGTCGCCTGGGTTTAGTAATGTGGCCTAATTTAGATTTAAGATAATCATCAAAGATCTATTTATCAATATTTTGATTTCACAAAAATAAAGCAAGTTTTGCGGATAAAATAATATAACCTAGATAACTACCGGCATTGCTCGAATTCGGTTTGTGAAGTTTCATCACAATAGGTTAAGGCATACCGGACATTGAGTTACACCATAGATAAATAAATATGTAGCAAGCTAAGTTACACAACACTAGAGGAGCAAACCACATTACCGCGCATCCAAAAAAGTGTAACCACTATCCAAACGCGACGACGTAGCTTTGAAACTAATAACAATTTTAAGTAAACATATATGTATCTCACTTACACAAGTTGCGAAAACAATATGCAATGGCGGTTTAGTGTGGCTTACTATATGAAATTTTACCTAAAATACGCAATAAAAATGAGTTAATTGTTTTTGTATTAGAAAGTATATTTTATTTTAAAATCTTTATTACGTCCCATTAGAAAAAAAAGGATACAAAGCTTATCAAATGAATAGAAGTAAACATAATGATGAAATAAAACGTATTTTTATGGTACTAATAAATCAAACAATATAAAATAGGTAATAAAATATAATTAATATAAAATTTATATCAAATTATAAATAATATAAAATTATTAATATAAAATAGGTAATACAATATATTTAAGTAATAATTCATGAATAAATTAAAATAAGAATAATTAATTATTTTGTATGAAAGTTTAAACGTAGTTTTTATTATAATTTCCAAAATATTTAAAATCAAAGGTAACAAATTAACTTACTCCAATTATATAGTCTCCCATTAATGTAGGATAATCACAAATGCGGAAAAGTAGCAACATTGAACCTAAATGGCAATATTCGATAATTTTATTTAATTATTTGAGGTTTTTTAAGTTTATATGAAAACAAGAAGTAAAAATTATGTGTTGAAAGTGATTCCGCTTGATTTATTACGTTTTTGTGACCTTGAATAGCATTCTTTCACTACGCATTTACCCATGGGCGTGCAACTTAGAACATTATTTTGAGAACAAATTGATATCTTTTTGTGCTGCCATCTTTCGTGTGGGGCACGTAAACTAAGACTTACTTTTAACGAACTAGAGGGCACAATTATGTATTAAGTCTATGCAAAGGAAACAATCCATGTGCTACGTACATACGCAATAAACAATAATGGCGGTCGCTACTCACTAATAGTAAAGCTAATAGTATAAAAATCAAAATCACTAATAGTATAGAAATCAATTTAATATTATTCCGATTTCTAGTGCATTTATATACTGTGCTGTGTGTGTATTTAGAAAGGATAAAACCGATTGTGAAATTTACAATAACTACATTTGTGATCGGATCTTTGAGGATCGTTTTTTATATCCTCGAACCAAGACTTCCCAGAACCCAGTCTTAACCTTGGTAAGTCTATTAAAAGCTTTCTCACTGTCATGTTTAATAGCAATTCTTTTAGCAGTAAGCCCTAGATTATAACGCAGGGTAAGGTTTACAATTCACACACTGGCTTAGCAATAAAAGCTTATTCACTTTTATCGGTTTCTTTGTTAAATATTAAGCTTTAGTCGTATTTTTCATTAGAGTCATGTCATGTGTCCCCTCTACCAACTCTTTTTTGGAAATGTGGAAAGTATACTCAATGGTAGCATATATAATGTAATTAAAAGGAAAACTATCGCAGCATTTTAGAATTAACAAGTTGGATTAGTAAAAATTTTGTTACAACTCCATAGAAAATGACATAAAACAACATTATAACTTTGTAATGCTATTGTGAACCGTAAGAAATAAACATTTTATGAAGAAATCTTACTTACTTACTACTTTCACTTATTTTTTAGTTGGTAGTTATTGTTGTCCCTTTCGAAGTACTCATATAATGAAATAGCCTCACACAGTTTCATTTCTAATACTCTTGGTTTATGCGGGTGACCCACAGTATAATTTAGGGTAGTAACAGATTACCTAATTGGTAAAGTTTTCGATTATTACTTATAACATTATTTTGAATGATTTTAATAGAAAAAAAGCATGTATCACAATAAAAAATATCTACATATAGAGTGTAACTTCATCTTTTTGTAAATTTTAAGTATTTGACTGCTTTATTACACACCTTAATTGCACAGATCGGCAAAGAGTGCCTACTTAGTGGTAATGATTCTTGTAATAATAAAATAGATTCTCTAAACAGTTTTTATAAATGCAGAAAGTTTTTAAAACCATTACCTTGGCAGAGGGAAATAACCATGCGGGGCGAGTCCATTGGGTTTAATGGTTTAAGGTGTGGCCCGCCACGCACTTGGCCCGTACTTTTTATTTTTATTTTGTGATGTGAATGATTACAATGAAAATACATCACTTGAATGCCTCATTGGTCTAGTGTCGTAAATGCGATTGTTGACCATGAGATCCTGGGTTGGGCCAAAATCTGTTTTTGGGTATTTCTATCAAGAAATTCTCAGCAGCAGTCTGGAGATAAGAAATTAGCTGCGTTTCACCCCTCTTGCCTTGGAAAGCATGTAAAGCCGTTAGTCCTGTTTTCTCACTCTCCGGTCGTGACGAAATACCATCCTGACCTGTGCTTGCACATACACTTGGGCACTATAAAATTTGGTCTGGAGGACATTATTATTATTAAATCTGTAGAAAAGTTGTGTCTGTAATTCTAATATATTTTTGAAAAATAAGTCCAAGGGACTAAGTAAAAGGCATTGAAGCCAAATTAGTGGATTTTTGATACTTGACAGTACCCATGGTCACGGGGGGGGGGGGGGATTTAAATTCATCATTGTTTTGTTAAAACTAATTTTAATGATGAAAGAATGTACATATTAACACAATTTTTTCCAAATTTAAAAAGGTTAATAAAAAATTGATTTTAAGACAATTTGGTTATTGATACCTTTTTTATGGATACATCAGAAGATACGCCTGATATAAAAAAATAGCAGGTGATTATAGACATAAGATATTAATGCAATTACGAAAAACTTCATTCACATGTTCCTATAACATATTATATCTATGCCAAATATCAATCATCTATGTTCAATAGTCTTTGAGAATTCAAAACCAAATCTTTGACAAACAGACATAAAGAAAGACACACAGCGAGGTGACTCTAATAGTGATTGAATTTTGCTAAATTTAGAATGAAACAACATTTATCAATGTTGCTTAATTAAACCCCACGCGAGCGAAGCCGCGGGTAAAAAGCTAGTAATTATGATATATGGTATGTAGCAGTGAACAAAACAAGCCAAAGAGAGTTTTATGTGTTACTTATATACTTTCACTACTATTACAGGTTTAGATGCTGAAACATTAGGAATTGAACCCACATCACTTATACCGGATGTACTTTTTTCACAAATTTCTACTACAAGATCACACGATAATCGTATAAGAGGTATTTAATTTATTTTTTTAAAAGAAGAGGCGGCGTGGAAACGAGCATGCGGCTCACCTGATGGATAGTGACTACCGCCACCCATGTAGGACCACAACACTAGGGGCATACGCATTGCCAACTTTAAAAAAGTAGGCTCATTTCTTGAAAGTCCCAAATTGTATTGGTCCAGAAAATTCTCTGGTGGTAGTATAATATTGATAAACTCTTAATTATTGTAACTATATTCTATTACTATACCAGCAAGTGTGCGATTAGTTAAAGATTTAGTGACTGGAATTTAATAATGATAATGTCCTCCAGACTGAATTTCGGTCACTGCGGCCAGCCTCAACGGAGACTAGCCATCGGCGTGGGACAGGATTATAGTGCGCAAATGTATGCGCAAGCACAGGTGCACTATCTACTCCATCACTCTCATATTCCGATCGGACGTAAACCGACACGACCGGAGAGATATCAGGCGCAGGACCAACGGCTTTACGTACCTTCCGAAGGACGGGGGTGATATACCGTCAATTTTCTGACTCCGGGCAGCTACTGAGAATTTCTTGATGGAAAAACCCAATAATTAATTTTTTCGTCCGACCCGGGATTCGAACCCAGGACCTCATGATCAGAAGTCGCGCCAATACAACTACTAAACCAACGAGGCAGTCAATTTTTAAGGCTGGAATTTACTATAATAATAACAAGTACAACATTAAGATTTAATATCCTGAGAATCTTTTTATAGCTGAAACAAGTCAAAAGGCTTTATATCTAAACCTGGCTCACAACTCACTAGGTAAATAACATGTGGGGTAGGCAGTTGACCGAAATTATTCCTGTATCCAAACCTAGGAACGGGTTAGTCGTGGTTGCACCTTGCTTTTGTTGCATCTGAAATAACTAGAACTTTGAGAGGAAGCACTCCAGACTCAAAACTTTTGCAGATATAACTTCAAATTTTTGTTATCACTGGTCCGCAAGCCATGCAGTAGGAATGCTACTTTTTTGCACTGTGCATACAGCAGCACTGTGCCAGCTCCAAAAGCATTCTAATAGTATATTGCATAATATGTATAATATCATTACAATGCAGTAGTTAGAATTAAAATTCTTTAAAAAAGAGATTCAAATACAATCAGGTCTACGCTGTCATTATTTCATCTGATCTCTATATGATTATCTGTTTGGCATACTTTTTTCAGATACATTGATTAAAAGAAAATGTAGAGATAAAACATAAAGAAAATGTTAAACAAAATAATGATTTCAAAAAACAAAATATAAGACAAAAAAGTCAAGTAACAGCAGCAGAAAAAATTGAAGCTTTACGATTTTGTGCAAGTGTACGTATATATACTTTGTTAAATAACATTCAATATTGAAATTATTTTTTGTAAGATATCTTTTTATCGCATATTTAGTATTTACTTGTATTTCCTCTTGTGTCAAATATTTTATTGTTTCTTATTATTTAAAAAGTGCTCATAACATTTTATTTCTTTGCAGAAAATAAGTTGCTGCCACAAGAATGTGAAGATACGGCAGATATACTACTCCTGTTTGATCAATTGTTTGATTCTTTTAATGGAGGTTCCTGTAAGAAAACATACAGGATCTATAAAAATTGTGTAAAACCAAATTCATTGTTTAAGTTAGTAGTTAAGTGTTATTTTGTCATTATCGATTTTAATATGTCTGCCTTTTAATATTTTATTGCACCATCTCTTATGCAATCTTTGAGGGTCTGAACTATGTACAATTAACTTGATCAACAAATTTATGATAAGGGTCCTTACTTTTTATGTTTATGTCATGTTGGAAGTTTTAATTTGATATTTATTAACAATTTAATGACTCGAAATATCCCATTTAGGGGGAATCATTGGTCAAATGTTTTTATTTATTTTTGTTATAATCTCCTCAACACATTATGAAGTTTTGTGAAAGTTCAAAAACGTTTTTCTTGAAACTACAAATTTGATGTATTTGCTTGGTGTGGGGTTGTCTTACAAAGATCATCATTACAATTATTACATCAATTACATACTATATTAATTTTTGTAATTGCTTGTATGTGTGGTCGTAATTACGTCGACGGAAGTGCTATTCTATTGTATATTAAAGTATTCTATGGTATGTTATAATACATATATGGAATGCTCATTTTGTAGAAAAAAATATATTGATTTACACATGTAAACAATGGTATAGTGGGCATAAGAAAGTCACTTTTGTAAATTATTTGTATTTTAAAAAAGTGTAGTTATTACACACATTTAAAAAAATAGTTATGTTACCAAAATATAATAACGTTATCAAGTACATATTTTAAAGATTAATAATGCTGCTCCAAAATGTATCTTTTAATATTAAGTAAAAGATGCAACAATTAATTGATACTAATTCTTAAAATTATCGAAGAGGAGCAAACCTTTGGAGAGGATTCAATTATCAGTGTGCTCTTAAATGGGTAGTAGTTGAGTCTTTCTTGTGGATACCACTGTTTTTCTTGGTATTACTATTGGAGCCATGCGACTGACATTGAAGCCATATTTGTTTTATATAAGAGAGAGACGTACGTTCAATTTATATTATTAACTTTGGCATAGCAATATATTTATGAAAATGTAATAATATAATATGTATTTTTTGTATTTATTTTATTTTATTGATATTTATGTATATTTATCTTTTCATTTTAATTTATAATTATATATTTATAGAAACCAACCAGATGAGAAAACTATACAGATACCCCAAAAATAATAATAATAATTCATTACTGACATTTTCATAGTTCACATACTTTTTACAAATATATACAATACATTATGAGTACCAATTTGAAATGGGTAGAAACCTGCTTCTCCTAGCTAGGTTTACTTAGTAACCTGTATTTAGGAGAACAGTCCCATCTCCCCTGTTGATGAGGAATACATAGTTGTATTGTTTAAATTAATTTAATTTTTTGTATAAAGAAATCATAAAATTTTATAGACATAACAAGTGATCTCTCTCTCTCTCTCTCTCTCTCTCGCGCGCGCGCGCGCGCGCGCGCGTGTGTGTGTGTGTGTGTGTGTGTGTGTGTGTGTGTGTGTGTGTGTGTGTGTGTGTGTGTATGTGTGTGGTCAAATGTTTTTAATTATTTTTGTTATAATCTCCAACACATGAAAAGTTTTCTGAAAGTCGCAAAGGTGTTTTTCTTGAAACATTACAAATTTGATGTATTTGCTTGGTGTGGGGTTGTCTTACGAATGTCATTATTACAATTATTACATTATTTACATACCTGCATTAATTTTCATCTTTTTATAACTCGTTAAATAAAAATATTTTAGTTTTCAATCTCTGAAAATTTGCTAACTGCCAAAATGTGAGCGGTAAAATACCTTCTATTTACTACCTCTTCGTTTGGAGTGGAGGTCATTTTTACCAGTAAATAATCCAGATTTTATAATATATTATTAGCATCTTGCTAACAATTTCTTCATTCAACTTCCATCTCTTTTTTAACTTCCTGAAATCTCATTGTAATAGGTAAAACTTTGTTTCACAGCATATACGTTCCGAGTTATGTTTTAGACACTTTTTATAAAATCTTTGATTAAAGGAATTAAACAAAATCAAACAAAACTGACTAACAGAAGTTATTATAACAGCCCCGAATTAGCACACGTAGCATTGGCCGCTCCCCGAGCATAACACCTTGCACGGCGATAGATCTAATACAGGTTTTTCCATTGCTGCTTATAAAAGTCCACTGCTGAACATAGGCCTCCCCAATAGCCTCATAGGGGAGGGGGGGGGGATTTTGCCATGTTGCCACGCTTGTTAAGTTGTAACAGTTATTATTCTAAGTAGACCATTTTAAATTTATTCATACTCGTGTAATTGAAGTGTTTGTCTGTACCTAAAATTGAAATAACGGACTTCTGTTAAACTCAGGGGGTTATTTGAATACTGAGTGCGCGAAAAGTGACGACTAAAGGCATGGCGGGTCGAACGATGAAGTAGACAGTATTAGTGTGGTTCGAAAGAAACCAAAACAAAATGGCGGACGTGGAACGTGGCGGACTTTGGACAATATACTTGCTATGAAGTATCTTTGCTCTCTTGGGGTAATTAAAAATGTTTTGAAAATAAAATCAAAACAAAGTTGTTAAAGACAAATATTTATTGAACATTAATTATTAATATGTAATGACTTATTTGCACAAAGTCAAAGACAACCTAATACACGTTGGTTAAAATTCGTGCTTTACTCCTAATTTTAGGTATTTTATCAGGTTACACTCAGGTATATGTCAGCTTACTTATGCATCATCCGTAGTTCATTTTCTCCCACATCACTATCTAAGAGCAATTATAAATGCTCCCATTTAGCAGTTTACTACGTCATGCGTATAAATCTTAATTCTTTTGAAATAAAATTTCCCCTTTCGGTAAGTGTAAGTATCAAATAAAGAGAATTATTTTTTATTTTAAATTTCAAAAGCATTCTTGCTGTCTTTGTCCTATTAACTTAATTATTGCTTACTTTGGTGTTAATTGTAAATTGATCATTGACACCATTTAATAATGTTTGTTATAAATCTTTTATTATATATATTTTTTAATTACTGCCATCGTAGCATTTTTGCAAAATCCATAACTAGTTGAAAGCTTAATATGAACTTTATCTCCTTTATCATCAAACCAAAACATGTTCATCATATTTTCACTCTTAACATCCTCAGTCTTCAAAACCTATGATATTTGCATTGTAATGTAGTGAGGAGAACACTAGCATCTCATCAAGCATTAAGAAACACAAGCACTCTGCCATGCTCAAGTCTTTCATTTCTTTAATTTAAAAAAGTTTATGTCTGGCTTAATTAGTATTTATTTAAGGACATTTTTAATGTCCGTTTTGAGTAAAGTGAACAATTTACCTAAGAATATATATCTTTTAAGGCTTTTTTTGTTTTTATCGACGTGGCCAAACAATTTGTATTCGAAATTGTACCATCTTCCACGATATTCATATTATACTGTACTAACTGCACATTCAGGAATATGTGGGTGTGCATAGTCAATGATATCAGTTTTATTGAAGTATTATTTCTTAGTATTATTTTTGTTGCTCTATGTGATTATATGGTACCTTCCACAATTTATTAGATTGATTATAGTTTCGCAAATGGTTTGTGAGGTTGTATTGGTGGCGCTAGTCACACAGTAAACATTAGCTCCCGTATTTTTGATTAATTAAATAATTAAAAGTGATTGTTAAAAGTATCTAGCATAAGTAATGTGTAAAGTGTTGACCAAATATTGTGTGCAAGTGTTATTTCTAAAAAACATTAGCGAATTGAGTGGAAAATTGATAAAAATATCTTATAACAGTGTATGTGAAAAACAATCCAACAAACAACAAATATTCGCAAGTATCACAAATAAACTTTAGTAAAGTGACTATTCTACCTAGTAATTAAAATACAATTTGTGAATGGTTAAAAAAGAATAGTAAAAAAGTAAAAATTTGAATTAATACACAAACATGACGGTTAACTTTATTTGAATTAGATGCAATATTATAACATTATCAACCGTATGTCGTGATAATAGTGACTTCATTGTTTCATCGCCATCTAGCGTCATACATGAGATTAACGATTTATAAACTTTTTGTCATTTTATGGGATGTGTATTTTGCTTAAAGTGACATCTGTTATCAACAACAGTAATCAAATACACGAAAGTGCATAGGAACCGATAATTTCGTCGTACTAAACTAAGAGTTCGTAGCGCAGCAGTACAATCGTTGCACTATAATCTAGAGTTTGGGGGTTCAAGTCAAATCAACTAATTAAGTTATCTCATTTGTAGTAATATATTTTTTAAATTATTTATAATATCAGAGAAAGCAAGTACTCCAAAAACCACAAAAAATAATGATAGTCACCGAAAAGTACAGAATCTTGTCAAATGTCTAAAGTGCAAGAATCTGTTTGACCCAAGGGCTACAGTTTCGTGTTCGATGTGTAAAAATATATACGATTTTGACTGCATCGGACTTTCGGAGAAGTTATATCGATTAAGGGATACGGACTCTAAAAAGAAATGGAAGTGTAAAATATGCGAATCAAAATCAAAGACAAACGTTAAACAAAACTCAGATTCTATAACCAGTAATATAACAGTACGAAAAAAACCATTGTCCCCTAAATATAGCCGAAATGTGGTGTCTACTCCTACGAACTTAACGTCCCAAATAAACGACTCTCACATCCTTACTACAATGGACACACCAGAGGAATCGAGCATAATAACATCGCCGGATCAACTATCAAGAAGCGTTGATTACACCTTAAAATATACATTAAATATACAAGAAATGAAAGAAACAATAAATAAATTATCATTGGAGCTAGCAAGTACGCAAAATGAACTAGATGATATGATGTTAGAAAATAACGCTCTTAACAGGCAGATCAACAAATTGACTAAAGAAAACGATACACTCAAATCTTTGTGTCAATCGCTGCCGCAAAAAAATCTAAATCGTAGCACCAATAAAGGAAGAAGAACTTCATTGCACTCTTCAATTTCACCTTTCAAGACGCCTAATTCCCAATCCACTGTTGAAAAAAAAACCGATGGTAACGGTACTAAGGTAGACATTATAACTTCTCTACAGCTAAGAATAACACATTTAGAAGAACAGTTGTATCAGGCTGAAAAAGACAGAGCTGAACAAAAAACTCTGCCTTCTGAATCAAGACGCATTCGTGCCTAATACTGCCATTTCGACATGTAAAAATAGATATATTAAGCAAGCAGACATTGATGAGATATTAATTTTTGGCACTCAACAATGCACTAACATGGCGGCAGTACTAACACGATCTAGACAAAACTCGAAATATGGGAATTATAGAATAAAGGTGTTCACGAAACCCTCTGCACCGAGTACCGAAGTACTACGAAATTGCCAAAACCTTCTTCTTAAGCCAAATGATAAACTGGTTATATGTGTTGGAGAGAATGATTTTGACTTGGAGATACTATATAAGCAGTTACAGAGTTTATTTAAAAAGTATGTAAATAACAACATTATAGTACTAAATATCTTTAATAATGACTATATCAGTTTCACTGACGTAAATTATACAATTCAAATGTTATGTAATCGATTTAAAAATTGCCATTTTGTTAAATGTAATAATAACAATTTATTTTCATTATGTAAATCTATAAACTACACTATTGACTGTATTGATTATAATGAGAAATTTTTAAATATAAGAAACTTGAAAAACTTGGTGATAGGCAGTAAACCAAACCTGACGTTAAAAAATCAGAATATTATCCGAAAGGGAACAATACCTTACTATTTCCCACCCAAAAATACTGATATTGACCTGGTTAGGTTGAGCCCCGCTGATCCTGTTACACGCCAAAATGTTACATCTAAGAAAAAGGGAACTATCCCACACTACTTTCCCGTAATTAATAAAAATGATTTATTTCGAGGATAAGTTACAATATTTTAATAAGTTACAATATTTTAATATCATGCATCAAAACATAGCTAGTATATTATCAAAACAATCGCTGTTGGAATTAACGTTGTTTGAACTATTTGGAAAAGATAAAATCCCAGAAATAATATGCCTTTCAGAAACTTTTTTAAAAGCTTGTTACAAAAACTATTTTAAAATAAATGGCTATACCTTGGCCGCTGCTTTTTGTAGGGATAAGAATAGAGGTGGTACGTGTATCTTGACAAAAAACTATATTAATTTCACTGAACTCACATACTTACAAACATATGCTATGCAAAAAGTTTTTGAGGTATGTGGCATAGTAATACCTTTTCACAAGATAATTGTTATTTGTATCTATAGAACCCCTTCCTCTGACCCTACCATATTTCTAAATAAATTGAGGTATTTACTACATGATTTATCAAAAAAAGTAAAACCAAATTACAACATTGTTATAGTAGGTGACTTTAATATAAATACCTTGAAACCTGGCAGCCTGACATGCCACTTAAAAGATCTTTGCAATAACTATAATTTGAAACTCCATATCGATGTTCCAACTCGCAAAGAATCGTGTATAGATTACATCCTTAGTAATGTAAAGGACGCTACTGCTCATGTACTACCTCTCTATCTGTCGGATCATGAAACAGCGCAACTACTGAGTATTCCGATCCAAAAAAATATTCCTAAAACAGAAAAATCCTACTACTCATTCAAAAAAGACTATTCTTTAGAAAATATTAAAAAGTTTAAGGAATGCTTGAATAGCCTCTCTTGGTCTGAAGTATATAGTGAACCTAACTTGAATATAGCCTTCAATAACTTTCATTCGAACTTCAGGTTGTTCTACGATTTGTGTTTCCCAACTAAAAAAGTAAAGGTTAATAACTCAAAAAAAAACAATCGCATGTGGTTTAGTAAAGGCTTACTAAAAAGTTGTAACACAAAGAGAAAACTCCGATATAACTATTATACACATAAATCAGCAAGTAATAGACAGAAATATTTTACATATTCAAATATCCTAAAAAAATGTATAAATAAATCTAAGAGACTTGCAAACATAAAATTTATTCAAAATAGTAATAATAAATGTAAAGCAACGTGGTCTATAATAAAAAATGAAATAGGTATAACACAAAGTGAAGCTTCTGTTGACTATCTAAAAATTGACGACTCCGACATAGCGAACCCGGAAGAAATATCCCAAATATTTAACAACTACTTTACAAACATCGGAAAAATTAGTATTAATAATGTAAACAATGGCGAAGGCTCTTATATTACGAACAATTTCAACTTAAACACAATGTTCCTTAAACCCATGTCAGTAAATGAAGTAAAATTAGAGGTAATGACCTTAAATAAAACCAACTCTGTAGGCTACGATGGCATAAACACACACATATTGAAGTCATGCGTTGAGAAAATAATTGACGTTCTAACTCATCTTGTCAATCTGTCATTCTCATCAGGAAGCTTTCCAGAAACATTAAAGTCCTCCATTGTAAAGCCTATACACAAACGTGGCAACAGAAACGTCGTTAGTAATTATCGCCCAATTACCCTTGTACCTATACTTTCAAAAGTATTTGAAAAGTGTATGTATAAAAGGCTCCTAGAATTTTGCAATAAGTTTAACATTATAAATAAAAATCAATATGGCTTTCAAAAACATAAATCGACTAACTTAGCTATTCATCACCTAATAAATACATTGTTGACCAATATTAATGATAATTATTTGACTACAGGACTGTTTTTTGACTTAACTAAGGCATTTGACTTCGTATCGCACGATCTATTATTAAATAAATTGGACAAAATAGGAATAAGGGGTATTACGTTGCAATGGATTGCTTCGTATTTAACAAATCGTACTCAATGTGTCACGATAACAAAATTAATAAATAAAGAACTAAGAACATATAAATCCAACTGCCTTGAAAATATTAATGGAGTTCCACAAGGCAGTATCTTAGGGCCTATATTGTTTATATTATATATTAATGACATATCTGATGCGACAAGTCATGAATGTATCACATACGCTGATGACATTTCGGTTATAGTTAGGACTAAAAAAAATAAAAATTCAATATATAATCATGAATTGGACATAAATAATACAATTGATAATATAATTGAATGGCTACAAGCTCACAATTTAAAAATTAACTTGGCAAAATCAAATTTTATTCAGTTTAATAAGTCAAAACATAACCAGTACAATTTCAAGCTAAACATTATAAAAATCAATCAAATAGAAAAAACAAAATTTTTAGGTGTGGTCATAGACCAGGATCTGAACTGGAAAGCACATATAGATGAAGTTTGTAATAAAGTAAACAAATGTTCTTACGCGCTCAACCAAATAAAAAAAGTGACTGACATAAAAACGTCTGTTATGACTTACCGAGCATATGCCGAGTCTATACTCCGTTATGGACTGGTGATGTGGGGAAATAGTTCGGATTGGAATCGGGCTTTTATTGCGCAGAAAAAGTGCATTAGGGCAATCTGCGGAGCAAGACCCGATGAATCGTGTCAGCCTCTATTTAAAGGTCTTGGAATACTGCCACTACCAATGATATATATTTTAGAAGTTTGTGTATTTGTGCAGAGACACAAACAATTATTTGAAAAAGCTTGTGAGGTTCAGACTACTCGCTCACGTAGGGACCCACACAAGCTAGTATTTAAGGATATACCTAAATCACAAAAATATGGCAAAAGTTGCCTTACCATGTGTGTCCGAATATATAATAAACTCCCTGACGAACTTAAATCACTAAATATTACATTGTTCAAAAAGAAGTTGTACAAATGGCTGAATGAAAATAATTTCTATAGTGTAAAACAATTCTTGGAAATAAATTAGATTAAGTACTGGGTAATAAAAAAAAAATAAAAAAAAAACATCATTTAATTATTGTAATAAATATAAAATAACAAACTATAGTATTGTTACAATAGATCTTTGATTAAACTATGCGACTATTATTAGGTATTGAAATTGACATGTAATTAATTATTATAATATTATTTCTCTTTGTTAACTAAATCAGGTGACTAATGTATTTCATAATATTTGCATGCTATGTAAAATAAGCAAAACATGAGCGCTCGATTTTTACCTGTAAACAACATCTATACCATGTTTTACGCAAATAAAGATTATTATTATTATTATTATTATTATGTATGAGTATGTTATAATACATATATAAAATGCTGATTTTGTAAAAAAAAATATTGATTTACACATGTGCAATGGTATAGTGGTCTTTAAAGATTAATAATGCTGCTACAAAATGTATCTTTTTATATTAAGTTAATGATGTACCACTATTAATTAATTAATACTAATTCTTGAAATTATGGAAAAGGAGCAAACCTTTGGAGAGGATTCAATAATTAATGTGCTCTTAAATGGATTGGGAAAGCACAGTTTTTCTTGGTATTACTACTAGAGTCATGTGACTGACATTGAAGTCATATCTGTTTTTTAAAAGAGAGCCGTACGTTCAATTTATATCTTAAATTGTAAAAGTCGCGTAGAGAAAAATTTAAAGAAATAAATATATTAACTTTGGCATAGCAATAATGTATGTACAATAATGTATGTATTGTTGTACATATATATTATATTATATATTATATATATATATATATATATATATATATATATATATATATATATATATATATATATATATATATATACTAATGTATGTACATAAAAACATAAAAAGCTTTCATAAGAATAAAGATGTTTATACTTTAAAAACTAAGAACAAACATAAGCTTGTAACACCAGTTACTAGACTCCACTGAGTCAGTAGTGCTTTTATGAGGCAACATATACGCTTTTAAAACAAAATTTCGGAAAATGTACAAAATTTGTCAATAAGTTGAAATGTTTTATTAAAGGAAAAATGTACAAAAAGTGTCATCCATATAAATCTTAATTCTTTTGAAATAAAATTTCCCATTTCGATAAGTATAAGTATCAAATAAAGGAAGTTATTTTTTATTTTAAATTTCAAAAGCATTCTTGCTGTCTTTGTCCTATTAACTTAATTATTGCTTACTTTGGTGTTAATTGTAAATTGATCATAGACACCATTTAATCATGTTTGTTATAAATCTTTTATTATATATATTTTTTAATTACTGCCATCGTAGCATTTTTACAAAATCCATAACTAGTTGATAGCTTAATATGAACTTTATCTCCTTTATCATCAAACCACAACATGTTCATGATCATATTTTCGCTCTTAACATCCTCAGTCCTCAAAACCTATGACATTTGCATTGTAATGTAGTGAGGAGAACACTAGCATCTCATCAAGCATTTAGAAACACAAGCACTCTGCCATGCTCAAGCGTTGTTCTTTCGTTTGCTTAAATATAATTGAGTTTATATCTGGTTTAATTAGTATTTATGTAAGGACATTTTTTAATGTTCGTCTTTGCCAAACAATTTGTCTTCGAAATTGTACTATCTTCCACGATATTCATATTATGCTGTACTAACTGCACATTCAGGAATATGTGGGTGTGCCATAGTCAACGATATCAGTTTTATTGAAATATTATTTCTTAGTATTAAAATAATATAAATGTTGCTTTATGTGATTATATGGTACCTTCCACAATTTATTAGATACAATACAATATTTATTTGCATTCCATAATGTGGATTGATTACAATTTCGCAAATGGTTTGTGAGGTTGTCTTATGTATGAGTACGTTATAATACATATATAAAATACTGATTTTGTAAAAAAATATATTGATTTACACATTTACAATGGTATAGTGGGCATAAGAAAGTCACTTTTGTAAATTGTTTGTATTTTTAAAAGTATAGTTATTACACACATTTAAAAAAAGTTTTGTTACCAAAATATGATAACGTTATCAAGTACATATTTTAAAGATTAATAATGCTGCTACAAAATGTATCTTTTTATATTAAGTTAAAGATGTACCACTATTAACAATTAATTGATACTAATTCTTGAAATTATGGAAAAGAAGCAAACCTTTGGAGAGGATTCAATTATCAATGTGCTCTTAAATGGGAAGTAGTTGAGTCTTGTGGATACCACAGTTTTTCTTAGTATTAGACATTGAAGCCGTATGTGTTTTATAAAAGAGAGCCGTACGTTCAATTTATATCTTAAATTGTAAAAGTCGCGTAGAGAAAAATTTAAAGAAATAAATATATTAACTTTGGCATAGCAATAATGTATGTATTGTTGTACATATATATATATATATATATATATATATATATATATATGTATGTACATAAAAACATAAAAAGCTTTCATAAGAATAAAGATGTTTATACTTTAAAAGCTAAGAACAAACATAAGCTTGTAACACCAGTTACTAGACTCCACTGAGTCAGTAGTGCTTTTATGGGGCAACATATACGCTTTTAAAACAAAATTTCAGAAAATGTACAAAATTTGTCAATAAATAAGTTGAAATGTTTTATTTAAGGAAAAATGTACAAAAAGTGTTATTATAATATCAAAAAATACATCAATAATAACCCCTGTGATTGAGGTGATCGCCACCATGCCTGTACTATTAAAATTTATTTAAAAAATGTATAAACAAAATGATTGTAAAGTGAAATATGTTTTAAAAAACGTCCCGCTGGGTTTCTTGTTGGTTCTTCCCAGGACAGAGGTATCTGTAGTAAATAAAACATGACTTTCAATAAGTATTATGTAATAATCTATATTTGATAATAATAATTCTATTGTATTGTATTCTCTGTAACATAATATATTTCCTAACTTAACTAACCAGTTAAAAAGAATATGTTTAAAGAAATCAATTGATATTGTGCAAATATTGTTAAATTTAACACATCTAATGTTATTAATTTAGGCAAGAAATTTTTAAACAATAAACATTTTAAATATATCCGGTTTTTATTTTATTAATAGGAACTAGCAATTAGCACAAGAAATATAAAGAACCATTAATTACATTGCAGCACTTATGCAATGTAATTAATGGTTCTGAAAATATAAAATTGTAAAGTGCAAATAAAGGGCGGGCCCAAAGCACTCTTAATTTTACGCCACCTGACGGTTGGGCACGGAACTTAACGTAAATAAAACTTGAGTTGCTCATCTATCTCTAGTATATAGTCAGTAATCTATGCATTTACCCATTTTGGTCGCGACTCAAGTCTGTCGGCGTCACATTGAACAATGGTCTCACGTTAGCTAGGCATATGGCTGTGGCCATATGTGCAGTGGCAACGCTTTAGCGCGGTTATTACTGATCTAGTGTTATATAAATCAATGATACCGAAGATTAACACGAATAGACAAATTTAAAAAAGGTGGACCCCCCCTTCTTGATAGAAGGCTGTCATTTAAATATTACAGACACTTAAAATTTTATTTATATTTATAGGGTTTGCATTTGCAAGAACATTAGATAATGGAATTTTCTGATCGTCCCAAGAGGGTACGTGTCAGTAATGAATCATTCGTTCATTTGATACGGGTCGCATCACATGATTGACAGGACCCTATATAACTTGTGACCTATAGGCAGAAACACTTGTAAGTTTGAGTTTGAGATAGTCATGGAAACAACTTGCAACTGTAAAAGGCAAATTTTCATCTTTCGAACACATAATAATAATAATTATAAAAAATATCTTTATGTACATTACTTAACACCAAAAATTAATTCATTTACACACAATAAAGTTCATAACACTATGCAGTAAATAAATAAACAGTAAAATAAAGAATTTATTTGTGTTTGATCAAACTGAATGACATGCGCTCACGAACCGATACCGACCAGAGTATATATACCTTTAGTACCTTATGTCTGACGACCGACAAATCGAGGAGCGAGAATTTATTAAAAATTGCGGTTGCCAACCGGCTTGTGTAGCGTGGTAATAATGGCAAATATCCACCCTATGCGGCACTCTATGGAGGAGGCCTATGTTCAGCAGTGGACTTTAATAGGCTGCAACGGTTACGGTAACGGACGGCTGCTACACCCGTATAAGCGTTCAGTGAGGGAATTACACTCACCAGATGTCACTAGTTAACACTGAGATGATTTTATTTGTTACGTACATGGTCAATCATCGAAAGTGTCTTATATAGAAAAGTTGCATTTTAAATAAAAAGTTATGGTTTTTAGTGTAGGCAGATCATAAAATGACAACTATTAATAATGGTAGAAAACCGTTAAATAAGGGTGGCGCCACTATAGCTACGAGGTAAATTTTAAAGAAAGCGCCAAAAATATTAATGGGATAGACGACTTTTTCGAGGTTATATTTACTAAATAAAATTATTTTAGATTTTAGAGCTACTGAGAAGTTTAGCAGCACACTTCAAACCGTCGACAACTGCTGAGTCCATTTCATGTAGTTGTTGCCTGTAGCTACTCCAGCGTTGTTGTGGAGAGTTTTTGAACTGTTATTTATTGCTTACAGATGGACACTTTTTCAACTACTCACCTATGAAAGATCGTTCTCCTCACCTCTACACTCTCTCTCACACAGAATAAAAGCGTAAAATAGTAATTCAATGTTCTGTGTTTCGTATGCGTTAGCCAGGCATGCCATCTTAGTGCTCAGGAGAGATAACGCAAGTCTATGGGTCACAGCATTCACTTACGATCAGGTGTACTCGTTTCTCACCCTTATTTTATATAAAAATCGAAAACTAGGTCAGCGAGGCAGTCTAAAAAGTTCCGAAGTAACAGGTAGAATGAAGTTGCGAAAATAGAATCAATAAAAGACAAATAAAGATAGCCAAGGTTTTATTACAAAAAACACCATCGGATTACATTTGGTAGGACATATGCTTGCGTTTATTTACGTAACAATTTTGATGAGTACAAAAATCGACTTTCTAGCACAACCGTCGCTTTTATAACAACCGCCATTTTTAAATGTGTTTAACAAAATGGCCGTGTACAAGCGATGTTGACTTTACAGCTTAAAATATATACATTACGAAATAATTATACATCACATGATATGATTAACAATTTTGTAGAAATGTAATGTAAAAGTAATGTTTACACAAATTCTGTATGTAGTAATGTAATGTAAAAGTAATGTCTACACAAATTGTATATTATTTTTTCGATGTGATGGAATCCATTTTAAATATGTACAAAAACACTTTTAGGAAACATTCTAACATACAGTAGGTGGTTGAACTCTTTTTCTGACTATCCGCTTACGTATTTCTGTCGCCAAGTATCAGTGTATGCATTGCTGCATTGATAGGTATACAGAGCCAGTACAACATAGGCTCTAAGGCACTACTTAGTCCTCAGCGGTGACAATGCATCTGCACTTTGATTCTCTATGGGGCCACATTAATCAACTTATCATCAGGTGGACTGTTGACGCACGTTTGTAACTTTTATTAAAAAAGCATTGTATTGAGTTCTCTTTTCTGGTTTTAGCATTAATTGTAATTCTTTTTAATAACAATAATTTTAATAACTGATTTAAGAAAAGGATAAGAACCAGCAATACCCAGTTGAGGCTAAGTTTACAGTTTACAGAGGTTTTCTTAAGGTTATGGTGATTTAGCAATGATAATGATATAGGACTAAAGGCAATTAAGTAATTAATTCTTTACAAGGGTAATGTAGAATATGGATATCAAACGATGTAAAGTGATTGCCCCTTATCATCCCGTGCGTGACGTAAGATGCAACTATAGGAAACGCCAGAAAAAATTCATGGCACTGTAATTGCCAATCCATTGGCCAAGCTTCACGATTATGGCAAGTCGTTGGGAAGACGTTGGGGAAGGACAACATGCAGCATGAGGCTGGTACAGGCTGATAATAAAATATGGAATCATAAAACCAGTCTGCTGCATCGTATGCACTTGTGAAGGGCTGGAATAACGATCATTTCCCCTATTCGAAGAATTACTTAAAATATTAGATAAAAAGGAAAATTATAAAATTTGTGTAGTCATTTTTCTTATGTTGTTTACAATTTTCATTTTAATTGCTTTTATTTTTAAAGCACATTAAACAATGGCAAAATTGTGTGTTTAACTAATAATCGCGTTAAAATTTCTAGAACAATAGAAAATTCTAGATTCTCAACCCCATACACAGCACAGAGTAGTGCATACTGAAATCTTCCACAGAGTACACCAGGTGATACTTTTAAAGTAATTAAACCTAATAATCAAAACTTCCACAAATGTATGTATACAGTTTCAAAATCAATGTTGCTAAAAATATTAAAATAACTAATCATAATCAGCTCCATAAACCAAATCATAAAGTTCTTTGCATGGACGCCATGACACCTCACAATGTGTACAATGATTTGGAATATCCCGCACTACACTCCGTACCAGCAGAACATCGCCATTAATACCCTCACCACCGCTCTAGAAGAGCGGATTAACAATCACTGACCTTCTTCCTCCCCAACTTCGGGAGGAGGTTCGGGTGCTTCCTCCTCTCTCACTCTATTCGGTTCCAACTCAATAACAGGGTCAGCGGTGGCTTCAGCCAAGTTAGTGACCGATTTGGACTTGAAACATTGGAAATCGACGTGACGGGACTTTGCTTCCTCCTTCTCCCAGGACATGTGGATAAAGGGACGCTGCACATAATTGTAGATGACCTCAGCGCGACCCCCAGGTCGTTTGCGGACCTTCTCCTTGTAGGTTGGATAGCCCTCTACTCCCAGGCGTATTTTCTTTAAGCCACGCTCTTTCATGACTTGTTTTGCTACGTCTCTGCAAAAAAAGATAAAATTATTTATTTATTATAATTTATAATTGCAATTGTATTTTTTTAATGAAAACTTCTTTAGAATCATCGTGATTTGAAATTCGATGAAACTAAATAGCAACACTAAAAACAAACATATACATACATGTATAGGATTTAGATTGCGAGAGAATGAGATAGAATACAGTTTAGTAAGCAACAGTATCCTAATTTTAGGATGCGGACCGCGAACTCCAAAGGTTGTGCTCCCCATTCGACTACTGTCGTGAACCACTCCTAACACAAGCATTTTAAGCTTACCTAGAGTGGTTAATGGGCAATTTATACACTTTATTGTACTAAAGGTACAAACGGCGGACTTAATGCCACATGGCATTTTCTACGAGCCAACCGAAAAGTTAATTGGAGAAGTGTGTACTACTACAGTAGGCTAGGCCGAAAAACTTAAAATTCATAAAATTCATACATACACACATACACACGCCAACACACCCATATAGAACATACTGACTAATACATATGGGGATATACTACATTTTATATTTAATATTAATGTTAATAGCAGCGCTAGTAATTTTTTAAATACAGAGTTACCTATTATCTCGGCTTCCTCTTAATGTGATGCTTTAGATTTAGAAGGTTAATATAAATTTTAACTATTAAAATAAACAATATAAAAAATTTCTAAAGGAGACCATTTCTTTTTGTATGGAGAATGGACCCACCACAAATTGTGGCGTAACTTAATAAAATGCTTGTCGATTTATTCCTTATAATCTCTAGATTATACTAGTAATATTAGTTTTAAAATATCTAACTGAGAATACTAAGAAATTAATAATCAAACGCAATATCACTATAACCTTAACCTTAACAGTGGTAGAGCCACGCGGCAGCTTTGCTGTTGCACGTATGGGCCGGCTCAAACCGGGGTGGTACCACGACCTCACAGAATACCGGCGTGAAGTGGAAGCTCTGCTTCCGCGTTTCGTCTGGTGAGTGCAGGTGGCCGGAGGCCCAAATCCCCCCCCCCCCCCATCAACATGGTAGCGGAATTAAATAATGATAGACTACCCCAGGAGGGTACCAGCACCCCTGGAGAATCCCTCGCTGAGCATCCACGACCATGTTTCTCCACTTCTGAGCGTGGGTGCTCAGGCTGCCCCGCGTATTCTGGGGGGGGGGGGGGGGGGGGGCAAAATTCCGCTCAAGACTACAACTGCTCGGGGCAAACGGAGCAACAAAACCAAGGCGACCCCTGCCACGCGGTCCGTGAATTTCTGCAATATCAGGGGACTTCACTCTAACCTAAACGCCGTCCACTACCATCTCGAGACGGCGAGGCCGGCTCTGCTCTTTCTGACCGAGACGCAGGTGTCCTCTCCGGCTGATGTCTCGTATCTCTCCTACCCGGGGTACAAACTGGAACACTCCTTTGTGCCTCGGGCTGGAGTTTGCGTTTACGTCAGAGAGGACATCTGTTCTCGACGCCTCGGCAGACTTGAAGGTACGGACCTGTCCATCCTTTGGCTACGCGTAGACAGCGACGACCATCCGCGCGTCTACGGGTGCCTCTATAGGTCCCACAGCGGTAATGCCGAAACAGACCGACTATTCGACCACGTCCAAATGGCTACAGATTCGTTGCTACAGCAGATCCCCTCCGCAGAGATCGTGATCCTCGGCGACTTTAACGCCCATCACGCCGAATGGCTTGGTTCACGTTTAACCGATCATGCGGGGAGATCTGTTCATGATTTTGCCTTAGCATATGGTCTGACACAACTGGTTACTTCGCCTACGCGGATTCCAGATGTGGAGGATCATGCACCTTCCCTGTTGGACCTTCTGCTGACCTCTCACCCGGACGGATATCAGATTTCCGTCGACGCCCCTTTAGGCTCCTCGGACCATTGTCTGGTCCGGAGTGTTGTGCCACTCACGCTGAAATCGCGGTTGCATTCTGCAGGCTGCCGCCGTGTTTGGCACTATAGGTCAGCCGATTGGGATGGGATGCGGTCTTTCTTTGCATCCTACCCTTGGGGGCGGGTTTGCTTCTCGCCGGATGATCCCAACGTTGTTGCGGATTCTGTTACTGATGTGGTACTTCAGGGTATGGAACTTTTTATTCCTTCCTCTGTGGTGCCCATTGGAGGCAAATCTCAGCCATGGTTTGGTCGCTCCTGTAAAATAGCATCATGCTATAAGCAGGAGTGCTACCAAGCCTGGGTTGATGCATCAGCGTCCCGGGATGTAAACACCAGCGCTCTAAAAAAGAAGTATAATTCCGCCTCTAGGTCCTTCAAAAGAGTCATTGCCAAGGCAAAGTCAGAGCACATAGGCAGAATTGGCGAGAAACTAGTTCGCCTTCCTTCTGGAACCCGTGCATTCTGGTCTCTCGCCAAGGCTGTCCAGGGGAATTTCTGTCAGCCATCTCTTCCATCTCTGCACAGGGAGGACGACTCACTGGCCCATACTGCAAAGGAGAAAGCCGATCTTCTAGGCTCTTTCTTTGCGTCTAACTCGACTCTCGATGACGGGGGGAGTACGCCGCCGACCATCCCGCGGTGTGAGTGCTCCATGGCGGAAGTGCAGTTCACACAGCGCTCGGTTCGCAAAGCACTCCTCTCCCTGGACATCCACAAGTCGAGTGGACCTGATGGAATCCCCCCAATTGTGCTGAGGACGTGTGCTCCAGAGTTGGCACCGGTTTTAACGCGTCTTTTCCGGTACTCCTACTCCCTAGGCGTAGTCCCAAAATCATGGAAGACGGCTTTCGTCCACCCGATTCCTAAAAAAGGCGACCGCTCAGACCCGTCCAACTACCGGCCAATCGCCATCACCTCCTTGTTCTCCAAAACAATGGAGTCCATTGTAAACTGCCAGCTCATGAGGTACCTTGAGGATCACCAGCTGATTAGTGACCGCCAATACGGTTTTCGCCGTGGTCGGTCAGCTGGTGATCTTCTGGTCTACCTCACTCACAGATGGGCGGAGGCAGTAGAGTTTAAGGGGGAGGCATTGGCCGTTAGTTTAGACATTGCGAAGGCCTTCGATCGGGTTTGGCACAAAGCGCTTCTTTCGAAGCTCCCTTCCTATGGGCTTCCCGAGAAATTGTGCGATTGGATCACCAGCTTTCTTGCAGATCGGAGCATCAAGGTCGTTGTAGACGGTGCAAGCTCCGATTGCAAGCCTATTAATGCTGGTGTTCCACAGGGCTGCGTGCTATCGCCAACGCTGTTTCTTCTGCATATCAATGATATGTTGCATACCCGTAACATTCATTGCTATGCAGATGACAGCACTGGTGATGCTCTTTACACCGGCCGAGCCAATATTTCTCGGGAAAACGTCTCCGAGTGCCGGGACAAAGTTGTGTCTGAAGTCGAGTCTTTGCTGAACAGAGTCTCGGATTGGGGACGACTAAATCTAGTCCAGTTTAACCCCCAGAAGACACAAGTTTGCGCGTTAACCGCTAAAAAGAACCCCTTTGTCGTATCCCCTCAGTTTCAAGGCACTCCCCTTGTTGCCTCAGCCAGTATCGGAATCCTCGGCGTCGACATATCGAGTGACGTGCAGTTTCGTGGTCACTTGGAAGGGAAGGCCAAATTGGCCTCTAAAAAGCTTGGCGTGCTCAGCAGAGCGGGACAGTATTTCATGCCGGCACACCGCCTGCAACTTTACAAGGCGCAGGTTCGGCCGCACATGGAATACTGTTCCCATCTCTGGGCTGGGGCTCCCCAGTACCAGCTCCTTCCACTTGACCGCATCCAGCGCAGAGCGGCTCGAATCGTCGACGACCGAGTGCTTTCCGATCGGCTCGATTCACTGGCGCTGCGAAGAGATGTTGCATCTCTTTGCGTATTTTATCGCATCTGTCACGGGGAGTGCTCTGAGGAATTGTTCGGATTAATCCCAGCCGCCAAATTTCGTGAACGCACTACACGGCAAACGTCCCGATACCATCCACACCATCTGGATGCTTGGCGGTCCACCACTGTACGTTTCACAAGGAGTTTTCTTCCACGTACAACCTCTCTGTGGAATAGTTTACCACCGGCGATTTTTCCGGACCGATACGACCTGGGGACCTTCAAAAAAAGAGCTTACTCCTTTCTAAAGGGCCGGCAACGCACCCGCAATTCTCCTGGTGTTGCGGTTGATCATGGGCGGCGGTAGTCACTTAACATCAGGTGAGCCGCATGCTCGTTTGCCCCCTCTTCTATAAAAAAAAAAACCTAAAATCTTATATGTACGACTGTCTAGTAGTTTTTATCGACTTTCTGTGTTATAATAAAAAGTAAAAAGTCGTAGGTTCTTCAAAATCTTAAATACTACTTGGTAGATTCCCAGGAACTACTAAAAGAATAATCTAGTAGTTCCGGAATAAACAGATGGCGGTGATTTATATGTAGATACTTAATTGTATTATTTATCATGAATTCAGTTAGATTTTCAGAAAATCTGTAGTCAATTTACAATAGTAAATTGGTATATTTTTGTGTTATGTGTTAAAACCATTAAATTACGTTAAAATTTATAGTAGACCCAAAAACGATTGCATCCTTAATCAAATAAATAAAATTACCCATATTGGATAAAATTATCATATCAAATCAATTCATAACAATCCACGATTTCATAACTTCAGGCCATCATAGGCACCATAGCGTCTATTTTGTTTACAACTTAGAGAGCCAAACAATTTTTGTTTGATAAAATTGACTTTACCTATAGAATGAAGTAGATGGCACTAATACAAAACAATTTTACTTGAAAGAAAATATTCTGTTTTATTACACTAAAATTTAGTCTCAAAATATAGGTTGTAACATTTATTTGGTATAAAATTAAACTTTTATCTTATATTTTATGCCGCACTTGTAGTTGAAAATTATCTTAATTAACATATCATTTGCCGTGAATTATTTTTATTTTATATTTAATTTTGTTCGAAGGTTTCACTTCTACCGCGTGTGAATTGCACACATGTAGTAGTATACATAGAAGTTTTTGTGATTTGGATGTTTGTTTATGTTTGGATGTCTTTGTGAAATTTATGTATGTAAACTGCCTCCATAATACATGAAAAATTCAAGTGTGAGGGTAACATTTATACTTATTTTAAAAAAAAATTATTAGAGAAGTCGAACACAGTGCTCTAATGATGAAGGGCTAGAAAATCTTCGAAACATATTTTATTTCTCAGTGTTGGATGTTTTCCTTGACGGGCAAGCACTTAATTAAATCATTACTAAACTTTTAGCTAGTCTCACCTGTTCTCGATGTACTTGAAGAATCTGTAGAGGGGCGTGGAGAGCACGGTCTGGCTGTACTCGTCACCCATCTGTGGGGGGTACTGTTCGTCCCACTCCACCGCGTCATCGTCCAACAGCACAACCACGTGGCACTCGCGGTCACCACGTTGAGCTGACTCCACCATAAGAGGAAGAATTAGTCGCTCCAGGAACGATTCGAACTGACGACGCGCACCCTCGTTCGATAGTTCATGGAGCAGACCCCGCAGGTTCTGTAGTCAAATGCGTAAACAAACAATTAGGTCATTGTTTCAAGTGAAAACTTCGTTAAACATCGCGTCAAAATTCCCGATACCATCCTCACCATCTGGATTCTTGGCGGTCCACTACTGTACAGAGTTTTCTTCTTCGTACAACTTCTCTGTGGAATTGTTTACCACCGGCAACTTTTCCAGACAGATACGACTTTTTTAATGATTTTTTAGACTTAGGGACCTTCAAGAAAAGAGCTTACTCCTTTCTAAAAGGCCAGCTACGCACCTGCAATTCCCCTGATGTTGCGGTAGTTCATGGGCGGCGGTAGTCACTTACCATCAGGTGAGCCGCATGCTCGTTTGCCCACTCTTCTATAAAAAAAAATCTTTGGGATTTCAAATTCGATGAAACTATAAAAGCGACACTGAAAAGAGACAAATATAAAGAACTATAGGATTTAGCCTGCGAGAGAATAAGGCTGAGATTTATAGATCATACTTTGTTTTCGAAGTCATGCTGAGTGCGCGCTTAGCAAAGCCTAAGTCAACAAAATCGACGAAAAAAATTCAGACATTAACCAAAACCACCGATGTACCTCCAATTATTTTTAAATTTAAATAGGTAGTTTTAGACCGCCTTTAATTTTTAACTAGCGTTAATCAATTTTTTATTTACGTTATTTCAAAATTATTTCGAATTTCTTCAAATCTGCTTTTTCCTTTGTGAATTTTGCACTCTTCTCATCCCTTCCCTTCCAGAATCATCAAATTAGCAGAAAAAAAACAATTTTAGCCAAAACTTTATATTATTACTAAATATCTAAAAAAAGATAGAACTCTATCTATGGACTCTATAATGGAGATTATATCACAATGCCCTTAAATAAACCTGGGTTAAGGAAAGCAAAAAGAATGTCAGGTCCAAATTCCCGAAACATATTTTGAATAGATATATAGGTAGGATTGGGAGTCTCGGTTCCAAAACCAGTGGCAAATAAAAAGATCAGGCATTTAAAATATATGTAAAAACTTATATTCACATCATCAATAAACCAAAAGCTTCACGTTTGAAACAGTGATTTGGCAGCACTTTGGCAGCACTTGACTGGCTAATCAGACGTTCAGTTTCTTTTTCATATTTTAAACTAAAATTAGTTAAATGTAATAATAACTTATTAGTGAAATACAATTTGGATTGCATTCGATTTTTAAATATAAATTTTTTTGAATTTTACAAGTTTAGATTAATATTAGTCCGATACAACTATATAAATTCGGAATCAAAAATTATGCTAAGCATATGCTCAGCTAAGTTTTTCGTAAGTAAAGTCTGAACAAAGTCAAAATACGACCCTCAAGAAACAAGCAGGTCAATATCAATCAAACAACCCTTCAAAAAAGGCAATGCACCTGCAATTCTCCTGGGGATTATCATCAGGTGAACCGCATGTACTGAAACTAATATAAATATTATATATAAAAAAATATAGTAGTAAAGTAAATATAGTATATAAAGTAATAAAATTATATCATGAGTAACATAACTCGTACGTCAAACTTACGTAATATTGAATCAAAGATTAACCAGAAAAAGAGTTCAAACATACAATAATCACCCAAATTATGTAATTCATGAATGCGTCTACAGACGTTGAACTGATAAAACTATTTGCTTAAATATTACATTAAGATAAAACTCTTGCGTAAAGCTATAGGTAACAGCAACACAATAAAAATATAGCAAAGAATATCAAAGGCCTTGTTATACAAGATTATCATGTGATTTGGTATACTATTTGCTTGATGGTAAGTGCACCTGCAGCCAACTTCAAACAAAGAAGGCAATTACTGCTAGCATATTTCTTCTGCCCACCTAGCCTCCCTTTTTTATAGAATTAGGGTGACAAACGAGCTCAGTTCATCCGATGGTAATTGGATGCTGTATCTCATAGACATCTTCATGTATCCTCAATTAAGAATCAAAACGCAGATGTGTTGTTACCCCTACGGACTAAGGTGGAATGCCTCATTTCCAGTAAAAAAGGGTCTCCAGACGGTATTATGTGCAGGCAGAAAGGTACGGTAAGGGTAAGTAAGTAAGTAAGTCTGTGTAAGGTAAAGGTAGGTAGAATACTTAAAAATATTTTACAAAAACAGATATATTAAAAACAAAGTGTAGAGAAAGTATATAAACATCCCACGGCTGGGATCAGGCCTCCCTATATTACAGACCTATGATACATTAAGGGGATTATACATGGTAGAGTCTTGCTGCAATTATATTAGTAGTATAGTTGTAGCATGAATGGGTCGCCTCGACCGGGGAGGGACCACACTCTCACAGAATACCAGCGTAAAATAGAAGCTTAATACTGCTGTTTTTCGCATGGTAAGTGTAGAGAACCAGAGACCCTTTTTACTGGAAACGAGGCATTCCATCTTAGTCCTCACGGGTGGATAGATGTAGATGTCTATGGGCCGCAGCAGCCACTTACCATCAGGTGGACTGTGTGCTCGTTTGTCACACCGTTTGCCACCTATAAAAAAGAAAAAATGTAGCAAGAAGATTCCATCAGTCGCAGGTACCATGAGTGTTGTCGGGCTTCCCACATGCTCAAAATATATTATTTCTCAGACAAACTTACAAATTTTTCCTCAGGTACAGCACACAAGAAACCAAAGATAAAATCAACAATTTCATTAAAGAAGGCAGAGGTTGAGCTACAGATGCACACATACTTTGAAATATAAGGCGATTGTAGAAAACGTGAAATTTATACAATATGTATTAGCAGAATATAGACGATTGTAAAAAAGATAAGCTCATTTCCAATAACTTACTAGAAATATTTTTTTTATGGAATAAGGGTGACGGATGGTGAGATGCTGTGGCCCATAAAACAATCTTACATTTAATTGATAATTAAAATACAGATTTGGTTTCATCACTGATGACTAAGATGGAATGCCTTGTTTTCAGTAGAGGGTCTCCTGTTCTCTACGCCTACTATACAAATCACAGCGGCATGAAGCCTCTATTTCAAACTGAAATTCTATAAGAGTTTAGTCATCCCCAGGTCAAGCCGGCCCATTCATGCTACAACCATTATATAGTTGGCTTTAGCATGTATTATTCGTTTGCCAAGTGTGATGATCACAGGCAATCCTTATTCTATGGGAGAAGTCCAGCAGTGGACTATTTGCGGTAAGTTAAGTAAGTTGTAAAATTAGTAATCATGCTTAAAACAAGTCATCACACAAGATAAAAATATAGCACTTTTTAATTCCAAAATTGGGAAATCAAAGAATGGTGAAAATTCATAACCTTCCTACCTGGCATCTCACTGTGTTCGCGTCGAAGGGCACTAGGAGATAGTCGCAGGCCTCCCGTAGCTCTTGCACAGAAACAGTGGGTGGGCACCGGATAGTGCCTCCACGGTAGTACTCTAAGATAGCGCGAAATACCGTTGCAGATATGCCTTCCGCTACTTCATACTCGCCGCGGTCGTTAGGATGCGTAAATTCTAAACCTTAAAAGACAAAAAAAAGTTATATTATAAGTTTATATTTCAATCATTTTAATAAATTGTAATAGACTGGAAAAACTCTCGGAATCCAGGTGAAATTACGTAGGAACCACTGATAAAAATGGTTTTTAATAAATTAAAATAAAATCTATATCTATAATTACATAAGGATCAATTTAACTCCATCTTATTCAAAATCAAAATCAAGACTATTATTTATTATTAACTTTCCAGTAGCAAGTTATTGTAATGGGTCCGATTTAGCAAATTGGAAATTTTAACATATTTCTACATTTCAAGGTCTTTAGAGTAAAATAGTATGTCTGTGTGTGTGTAATATAATAGCAAATGTACGTATGTATGCATGTTCGGATTCAATTATCACCTCGTGTATCTTGAGAACAAAGAGTGATATTGACATGGGACCAGATTCATTTAACGCATAATTATATAACTTATACCTCATTAAATTTTGAGCAAAATCTGTCCAATCGTTTTTTGTGCTGAATGAAAAATTGTATTAAATATTAAAACATATGATATTTTTTATTCTTTCCATTGGAAAGTTAGTCGCGTGGAGCTTTTAGGTCACACCTAGACCGCTTTCATATAAATGTAGGCTTATTTATAGCTTTTTAGCATAAACATTGGAGAATTGCTTGGCATGGTTTTTGTTCTCGCATTATGTACAATATAACCAATCAAGGATAACTAAAATATCATCATTTTTATTTCTTAAGGACTCATCTCATGGTCCTTTACTGTAAATGTTCTCTAGGTCGAATTTTGGTCATAGCGGCCAACTTTATGGAAACTAGCCATGGACAGTATTTTAGTGCACAAGTATGTGCGCAAACACAGGTGGACTTTCTATTCCCTCACTCTCGTGGTCAAATTAATGACATGACCGGAGAGAAATCAGGCATAGGCACAACAGCTTTACATGCTTTCTGAAGCATGGGGATTAAACACTGCCGACTTCCTGACTCCGGGCAGAATGTCTAGGCAAAAATACCTAAAAATTGATTTTCGCCCATGCCGGGATTTTAACCCTGGACCTCATCTGTAGTCACACTTACGTCAACCAGACCAACGAGGCAGACTCATGTTAACTATAACTCAGCTATCCTATATTTAATCCCAGGTATTGACATAAAAAAATGTTTCTATTCAAGACCTTATTTACATAGTAAGACAACATAATATGCAATGAATCCTTAAAAATAACTGCAAAAATGTTATTATATAAAATTCTTTTATATGCCATTAGTTAAAACCTATCATAATATAAACCCCTCTTAATCTTGATTTATGTTTCTTTGATCTAATGTAAAACTAAGTTTTTTTTTTAATCTTTATTTTCAAAAACGGGGTTTTGTCACACAGTGACTATGTCACCCCCGTGATATACACACAAAAATAATAACAGAAAATAAAGTAATGAACACATAATAACATAGAAAGTAACAGAGCTACATAAAATAAAAATAAATTTAGCAACAAAAATAGATATTATGCAAAATCCTGTGTTATGATTACCATTATAAGTAAGAAAAGATTACATCGCGCTAAACTCACATTACATGTAAATAAAGTTTGATTAGCATTTTGGCCTCATGACAAAGTGGAGATGATAGGATAGCATTACACATGCCTACATTGTGATTGTTCAAAAATGTCATATCTTGCCTTTGAACCTCGTTCCGAGCACACTCCATCAAAACATGGTGCACATCTTCTACAGTATTACACTCCGAGCAATTAGGGGAGTCTGAAATTCCTATCAGAAATCGGAACTTATTTGACGCGATGTGCCCCGAGCGAAGTCTTAAGAGCGCAACAATATTCTTCCTGTTAATTTCATTTCTTTCAAACCATGGATAACGAGAATGTTGACACTGAATGGTTTTGTACCATATTCCCTTACTAAGTGAGCGTTCATCAAAATACTCTTGCCATAATTGCCTACAATTTACTTTAACCTCACGTAACAGTTTGGTGTGTACTGGTAAAGTACTATATGTAAACCGTCACTAATAGCTCGGCTTGCAGCTCGATCAGCCTCCTCATTACCCATGATGCCTGTATGAGAAGGTATCCATTGGAAGATTACCACCTTATTTAATGCACTAAGCTTACATATAGAATCTAGGATACTATAGGCTATCGGAAGTCCTCGAATACTCGAGGGCAGCCGAGCCAAATATAACAGGGCGCTCTTAGAATCAGATAATATGACAAATTGATTGTAATTCAACGTTGTAACGTACGATAAAGCCTCGGATATCGCGATCAGTTCACAGTGCATTACAGAAACGTCAACTTTTATTTTAAACCGTACACAGATGTCCATCTGCTGGTCAACAAAGGCCGCACCGCATCCCGTTTTGTCCTTTGATCCATCTGTATAAATTTTATAGTGTGTGTTGTACTTATTATTTAAGAAGTTGCAACATATATTACGTGAATTATCTATACCGACATGCCTCTTAGGGCGTTCCATTCCGTCTACTATAGTCTTAATATTATGAGATATTTCATATCTACTAATCCAATCGCTGAGAGAGTAAATCAATAGTTTGGAGTCAGAATGCATAGAAAGATTACAATATTTGTTATAAGTTTGAACCAGTAACGGAACTTTCTTTCTCCTCCAGTATAAGCCCTGACACTGACTGTTTACTTCTTCTAGAACGCTTGTTGTTATATTACTTTTGATTGACCTAGACTTAATACGCTAATTTCCCAATGACCGTCATAAGTGTTCTTTCGCTTTAGTCTTTTTACTGCTTGTTATATCCAATAAAACACCGTAATTTAGGTAAATACGTGTATTGTGCTAGGTAGCAAGACTAATGACTAATGACAAAAACTAGTTTACTTAACTAACATTATTTCTTAACAATGTTATGTAAGTACCCACATTCATAACTATTTATCACAATCTATGATATATAACATACCTTTCCCCCAAGCATGTACATTCAATATTAATTTTTAACTCAATAATCAACTTCTAATACTTAACATAACCTAATACACTAAATATATATTTATATTAAAACAGGTAAACTTAAGCTATGAAATTATTACGTCTCTCATATGGTGACTTAGAATGAACATTTATTTTATTCCTAATTTTTCCCCCAGAATAAGTTATTTCCGTATTAGTTGGTATACCTAACATTTCCGCCCATTTATCCTGACTAGGTATTTCAATAGTCTCTTCTCTTACATCATTATTGGTCTTATCTTTCCCTATGTTATCGTCAGTTATTTCCTCTGTTAAGTCATTGTCCAATAGTTCACTATAAACTGTGATATCTTGCTCTTCGGACATCTCTTCATCCTCTCTTGCACTCAAGTCAGATTGCCTTTTGTTAATTACTTGATCAATATGCCTATTTACTAAAGATCCATCATCTGTAGCAATCTCATAACTAGATGGTCCCTTTCTATTTACCACAGTTCCTGGTAACCATCTTGGCCCATTACCATAATTCCGATACATTACATTTTGGCCCGTCTTTGATTCCTCGTTAATTTTTTGAGCGTTACTAATAATTTGTTGTGTTCTCTTTCTTTGCTGGCGATTATCGGGATGAATTGTATCTAGCAAAGTTCGTAGGCGTCTGTTCATTAAAAGTTCTGCTGGACTCTTTTTAGTTGCTGTACAAGGTGTAACACGCAAACCTAGTAAAATGTTAGGGAGTTTAATATCCCATGGAACATCATCCATCTTGCGTAGTTTGTCCTTAATGGTTTGGACCATCCTTTCAGCCAAACCATTGGTAGCCGGGTGATACGGTGCTGTAGTGACATGTTTAATTTTATTGGCCTCAAGAAATATTTTCATTTCTGTCGATACAAATGGGGTTCCATTAACTGAAACCAAGGTTTCACACAATCCATGTGTTGCGAACATATCCCTTAAATCTCGGATAATTGTTCCAGAGGTCATATTGTTAACCATAAAAACCTCTGGCCATCTCGAATAAGCATCGACGACAATCAGAAATGTCTTATTTTGAAAAGGTCCCGCAAAGTCTACATTAATTCGAGACCACGGTTTAGTTGGTGTTATCCATTCACAGCTTGTTTTAGGGGGCATATGCCTGTTTTCTAAACATTTTGAGCATTCACCCACTAAAACTTCAATGTCATGATTCAATTCTGGCCACCAAATGTAACTTCTTGCCAATGCCTTCGTTTGCACGACACCAACGTGTGTCTTATGTAAGGCACCCAGACAAGGCTCACGCAGCGATGGCGGCACCACTACGCGGCAACCAAATAAAATACATTCCTCATGTAATGAGAGTTCGGTACGATGTAACCAATACGGACGCAGTTCACTGTCCGTGACTCTTTCCGGCCAACCGCTTAGTATATAGTGACTTACTCGTGATAAAGTGCGGTCTCTCTTCGTTGCCGATGCTATGAGATCCACATCCACTGGAAAATCAGCAGGTGTCTCTGCCATAAGCAAAACATCACAAAGCTGTTGTTCTGGTTGGTCTGGAACTGGCTGTGGCCATCGACTTAAACCATCAGCATTTCCAATTTCTCTACCTGGCTTATAAACAATTTTGTAGTTGTGTGACGTATGTATTAACGCAATTCTAGTTAAACGAGGTGACAGGATCGCTGGCATCGGCTTTTGAGGATCAAATATACCAAGCAAAGGCTTGTGGTCTGTGATTATCGTGAAAGACCTTCCCATCAGGTAGTTATGAAATTTAACTACCCCAAAAATTATAGCAGTGGCCTCTTTATCCAATTGGGAATAACGTCTCTCATGCGCATGCAAGGTTCTTGAGCCCATCGCAACAGGCCGCTCTGTTCCGTCCTCCATGACGTGTGACAACACAGCGCCGACGCCGTATTCAGAGCTATCACAGGTAAGAACCAATGGCTTATTAAGATCGTAATGAACAAGAGTCAACTCTGGAGAAAGTAGACGCTTGGCAGTATCGAAACTATTTTGTTCTCGGTCAGTCCATTGCCACATTTGTGACTTATCAAGTAATCTATGTAGAGGTTCGAGTATAGATGCTTTGTGAGGTATGAACCTCTCATAAAAGTTGTAGAGGCCTAAAAATGCTTGTAACTGTTGTATATTTTTAGGTTTTGGAGTTTTAAGAATCGATTCAACCTTGCTCTGAGCTGGATGAATACCATCCGCATCGATTACAAAACCTAAAAATTCTACGCGTCTTTTAGCAAATTTACATTTATCTTTATTAAGACGTAATCCAGCTCTTTCAATGCGCTCCAATACTGTTTCAAGACGTTGAGTCATTTCTGTCAATGTGCGACCGCTGATGATGATGTCATCAATAAGCACGGCTACACCTGGTACGCCGGCTAGTAGTGCGGTCATCAAGCGTTGAAATATTCCCGGACACGCCTTCACGCCGAATGCCAATCTGTGTACGGCATACAATCCTTTACATGTATTTAAGGTCAAGAGCTTCGCTGTGGCATCTGTGACCGCCACTTGCGTATATGCTCTGTCTAAGTCAAGTGTCGTGTAATAAGATCCACCTGCAATAACTGCAAAAACTTCACTAGCCGTGGGCATTGGGTACGTATCCGACTCAGTAGCTTGATTCACCGTACTTCGATAGTCTCCGCAAAGTCGTATGTCTCCATTTTTCTTTACTATAGGAACTACTGGCGTCGCCCATTCTGAAAAAGATAAAGGGCGCAGTACCCCCTCCCCCACTAAAGGATCGATTTCCTTTTCAATCCTTTCTTTTAACGCGAATGGCACTGGTCGAGCTTTTAAAAATTTAGGAACAGTGTTAGGCTTAATTTGTATGTTCACCGGGTTCCCTCTATATGTACCAAGCCCTTCTCTGAAAACTGTATTATATTTATTAAGCACTTTATCAATATCTGTCATATCAATATCAATAACATTAATAGTATTTAAAGTAATATCTAATGCTTTAAACCAGTTTCGACCAATAAGATTTGGGCCCGTGCCCTTCGCTACAACAATATTCAAATTACACTTAATGTCTTTAAATTGCACTTGCACTGTAGCTTGATCCATTACTTGTACAGGGTAGTTGTTCCACGTACGTAACTCATGAGGCAGTATATGTAGTATAGTTCTAGAGTGTAACTCCATCCATGTGTGTTCATTCAAAATTGAGAAAGCGGACCCAGAGTCCATCTCCATGATCACTGGCACACCATTCAATAGAAGTTTTATTCTACTATGCCGGTACCCGTGAGGTCAAACTCTCCAAGTTATAAATGCCATTTAGATGTGTATCTAACTCTTGTGTATAATTCACATTGCCCCTACGGCTTTTCTTTTTAGCTGTGCAAATTTTTTCAATATGCCCCTTTTTCTTGCAAAAATTACAAACAGCATTTATGAAACGACACACACCGCTATGACGATCGCCACATCGGTAGCAGAATATAATATTATTTTGAGATTTCATGGCATTGACATCCATGGGCTCATATGATGATGTTACAGGTGAAGTAGTGGAAATTGAATCCCTGGAGGTGGCAAAGTTAGTGCTTGTCACATTTTGCATCATGCGGACATCCCTCACTGCACTTTCAGATGATAGCATGGCATCCACTACATCCGTATACTGGAGATTGTCTTTTTTTAGCAATTCATACTGCAATTTCTTATCACTCATACCGCACACAAGTCTGTCACGAAGCATACGTTCCAAGTCCGTAAAATTGCACCCCGCACTTATTTTTCTAATATGTGCAATATATTCTGATACTGATTCATTTTCTTTTTGATCACGTTTATAAAATTGGAAAGACACTGAAATCTCGTTTGGTTTTGGACTATAATGCTTCATAAGAATTGTTACAATTTCCGCGAATGTCACATCACTAGATTTTTTAGGCGTAATTAATGCCAAAACAGTCTCATATACATTTGCGCCACAAACCGTGTAAAAATTCGCCCTTTGAACCGCGTCCGAGACGATTCCATTCGCCTCAAAACAGTACATTAATCGTTCTATATAATTGTCCCAATTATCACTTTGTAAATTAAATTCGTGAAATTTTACTGATTTACGTTCCATTGTTCTACTTTTTACACTTCGTCGCCACTGTTATATCCAATAAAACACCGTAATTTAGGTAAATACGTGTATTGTGCTAGGTAGCAAGACTAATGACTAATGACAAAAACTAGTTTACTTAACTAACATTATTTCTTAACAATGTTATGTAAGTACCCACACTCATAACTATTTATCACAATCCATGATATATAACACTGCTAAAATTAAAGTTTCACTTTTAAGTCCCAGTAATATCTCTTCTTCGATCAATTCCAGATCAATATCTTTTATGACCCCATATGATTGACTAATTTATAAAGTTTTTTGGCATTTAAAACCATTCTCGTTAAATCTCTTGCACTGTACAAAGATTCAGCACTTTTTTCGCTATTAAAATGAATCAATACCTTAAATGCATTTATGTACTTAATTTTCGTGACGTTTTTAATACTTTCTGCTTTTAACATTTTTGCCAATCCAAATTGTTTCGGAAGTTTATCTGTGCATGTCATACTTCAATTTTATCATCCGTAATTCTCGTAAGTACATTATCCTCTGTACATTCATTATATCTATTTGCCTTTCGCTTTTTTGAGGGTCTCCCTAAGAACATGTCATTCACATCTTCCTTACTACCCATCTGTGAAATATCCTACATGATCACTGTAATCTCCCTTTCATTGCTTTCGTTAAATACACTACTTTCCACATCAATCTCACTTTGCACATAATTCAACATAGTGTTACTACTCATAATTAAATGACCTTACTGTTAACATGGTCTACAAAAGCGCACTGACGTGCGGAGCGCGTTGCAGTACGTAATCGAACGGTAGATCAACGCGTCAAGCTACAGCGAGCGCCCACGCGCAACTGAAAAAACTAAGTTAAAGTCCTTACTTGGTTTTGAAATAGGACAGCCGAACAATATGTGGTGTTTTCTAAATCCAAGCTTACCAATGGATTATAGGAATCATTAAGAGAGGGGTTTTTTTGGCTTTATTCTTGCCAACTATCCTACTGAACATCTTCTCGTCAGGTATACCTCAATCTCTGGAAACTAAAGTGTATAACCAGTGCGTGTTGCTAGTGATGCCTTACGGATCTGGGACGTGGTCCTTCACTGCTGGCTGTATGAGGACGCTCAAGGTCGCTCAGCGAGCTATGGAAAGGGCTATGCTCGGAGTTTCTCTGCGTGATAGACTCAGAAATGAGGATATCCGCAGTAAAACCAGAGTGACCGACATAGCTCAACGGATTAGTAAGCTGAAGTGGCAATGGGCCGGCCATATAGCTCGAAGAACCAATAACCGATGGGGAAGAAAGGTTCTCGAGTGGCAGCCTCATACCGGTAGGCGTAGTATAGGGCGACCCCCCACTAGATGGAGTGACGACCTGGTAAGACATGCAGGAAGTCGATGGATGCAGGTGGCTCAGGACCGTGCTTTGTGGCATAACTTGGGGGAGCCCTATGTTCAGCAGTGGACTTGTGAAGGGCTGTAATGATGATGATGATCCTACTGGGCATGGTAAGTCCTTATGTATGTATGCAGTGAACTTCTCGATAGCCTATATTGATAAATGAAAAATTAATATGTTAACACTTTAAAGCAATAATAAATAGGGATGTCTAACATTTAGATGACTGTAGATGTTGTTATTTACTATATTTGTCATAAGTAGTAAAGTTATAGCCTATATACTTCCCACTGCTGGGCACAGGCCTCCCCTCAATTCTGAGAGGGTTTTAGGGCAAGGAAGTGTCCGCCGCGATGCCCCAATATGTGTTGGCAAACTTCACATGTCTTCGAATTATTATTTTTTTCTTATTTCTCGAACATGCAGGTTTCCTCACGATGTTTTCCTTCACCGCCGAGCACGTGGTAAATCAGCACTTAAATTTGCAATTAACAATTTCATTGGTGCCGGCGGGGATCGAACCCGGTTTGCTCGCGTACTGTGAAATTTACAGCGAGCGCTAACCATCTGAGCTACCACAGCTCATATCATATTTGTCATGAGACAAGACAATAAATGATGAAACACTGAATCATTTCACCTTTGTAATACTTAGAATGTTAATGACTCATAACAGTTTTTGTAACATTATTAATAATGTTTCTACATATACAGAAGATAATAAATCTATCATTTTACTTAGATAAATTTCCATGGTAAATAGCAACTAATAAACAACACATTATTAAAGTATGTAAGTTATGCATATTACTCACCCACTTTATGGCCACCTGTGTTAAAAGATATCATTTTATTTTTTAAACAATTTACAAGAAGAAACAAATGTACAAAGGTATTTATAAAAGTATTATCAAAAAAGAGTATTGTTTATGTACAGTGAACATCATAATGTACCAAATATTACTATAAACAAAATAGCAAGTAGAAAGAAAAGGTTACTATCATAAAAAAGCTATTAAACAGTATGTAAAAGAATCTTGTACAAATAAAATTTAAAATTTCTAATACTTGTGCTGGGCATAGACCTCCTTTCACTTCTGAGAGTTTTAGGGTAAGGAAGTGTCCGCTGCACTGCCCCAATGCGTGTTGGGGAACTTCACATCTTCATAATATTTTTTTTTATTTCTCACAAATGCAGGTTTCCTCACAATGTTTTACTTCACCGCACATGTGGTAATCAACACTTAAAATTGCAATTAAAATTCCATTGGTGTGGGTGGAGATTAAAAACTCAATACAACAAAAAAAATAAAGTAAATAAATTAGTTCTTAGATTTATATATATACTACAAGTCTAAATGATATGAATGTGTTAAGAACTATATCAAACAGCCTACATACATCTTTAGTATACTTGTATTTTAAAGAAATGCAATTCTTACTTTAAATTATTGTAAATAAATTATAAGATTTCTTAGCTGTTATTATTTATGATGTATATATAATTTGTATTTGACTTAAAGCTAGTAGCTTTAGTAGATCTCACATAACTTAATTTTTTTTTTAACTTTGTATATTCATTAATTTAATGATATATTAAATTTTAATAATTTAAATACACAAGATAATAAAGATGTATTATTATACAAATGAATGACTATGCTGATTGAGGTGACTATTATGAATATAAATAGTTCTAAATATACTCTTACATAAGAATATATTAAAGTAATCTGGTTATGTAGTTGTTTTTCATATATTTAACTATTTAATGAATGAGCAAACAAAATGAGTATTTTAATAGTAACATTTTTTTAACTACCCTTAGGTTTATAAGATAAAATATGTAGGTATTAAGATATTTTTGACCAGAATTAATTTACTAATTTTGTTTAATTTGTGTTCAACTTTTTAAATCCTAAAATTTATTTCATGATATTAGGAAGAGCATTCTAAATTGCGAGAACAAAAAAGTACATTATTTCTGATGATAAATTCAAAACCACTTACTAACCGGAACTAAACATTCTTCCAAGCATGGTATTGGGATGTGCTGTGAATTGAGCTGGATCCACTACGAATCTTGTGTTATCCACCACCAGCGTAATTCTATCGTCGATCAACTGGCTTTTTTGGCCGTTGCGTGGCGGCTCTTGGGTGGAAGTTGACGGCGTAGGCACACTCTGATTTTGATTCTTTGGAGGCATTCTGCCGCGAATACCAGTTCCGTTACGCTTAGAAAGGCGCTTACGACGTTCTTCGGTGTCTCTACAATACTCTTCTGTATCACTACTGCTGTCAGGATAAAAAAACGAACGTCGTTGATCTAACATGCCGTTGGCCTCGGGGCCGTTCGCCTGTGAATCAGACATAGGCGCACGCTCGTCGCCGCGAGCCCTCACATCACGATCAACGCTGCTTTTTCTTCGGGAGCGGAATAGGCGTGGCGATTTCGTTGTGGAAAACTTTTTATTATTCTATAGAGAGAAAGGACGTCAGCGTTTTAAAAATGACAACAATTAAATATTTGATAGATATAGATTATAGATATTGTTTTGCCATAACAGGTAGGGATCCAAAGTATCGAGTACCTGAGTAGTATCGATTCTTATAGTTCGATACCTACTATTTTTCTACTCGATACTTTTAATAGAGTATTTTTCTAAGTATCGATACTTTTGTCTGGTCACTGAAATGTCAGATAAAAGTCCGTAGACAGTACATCCTTTTCCGATTTACAGCGTCATTTATAAGCCTTCTTGGTATTAAGTGACAAAACATAAAGCAACTGAAGCATTAATGCGATTTTTATCGTGCGATATCTATCGATATATTTTTTCACTGGGAAATACCCAGCATTAGCTGCCACAGGCTAACCAATGAGTAATCGGTTTTCAATGAACTGGTACCACTAATCAACTTAACTAGTTAGCTATATAGAGGATAGCTATTAAACTTTTTGGCTGATATTATTTTATAAATAATACCATAATGTAAATTTAATATTAATAATGTTTAGGGAAGTGACGACCCCATCGCCCGCTGACGTAACGGTTATGTGACAAAATCGCTACGTCAGCACAGTAAGTCAGCACCTTGCCAGGAGGTGTTAGTACCGTACCTCAGCAAAAGTTGATGGTGCAAAGGCCTGCTTGTGCACATGGCCTCACCATGAAACGGTGCCGGGTTTGGGCGTCTCCCGTTAAAAGACGTCCACAAAAATGGATGATGGAATTGAATAGAACGCGCAAAGGGCTGCTGCCTGGAGGTCGCCAGGGCGCGTCTGGAGCTGGCGCTGGACGTGACAGCATGCAAACTGACAGCCGAGGGTGAGGTGCTGCACGATCACCCAGCAGCCCGTCGCATCCATCATCCCACCATCTGGCTTGGTGTCGGCAGGATCTTCGCGGAACCAGCAACCGGTACCCACCACTGGTGGAGTACGCATTATGCGTTAGACAACCCAGATGAACAGCGTATTGCGGGCGTATTTCAGGGCGAAAGGGGGAGAAATTAGAGGTTTTGCACATCGGGCAAGGATGCATCGACTTTTTTCTGGACTGACTTTTTTTGACTAGAGTTCCATCTGGAACCGTCACAGAGCATAACTTGGCAGACCGAGTTCGGTATATCTTGCGCTCAAATAGATTTGATGTCACTGAACTCGAACAGCTACTACGTGAAGCTGTTCCTTCATAGGATTAAAACGCTACAGCTGAGGATATACCGCCACAACTTGCAGAGCAACCGGAAAACGTGGATGCCGCCGTGAATACCCCAGTTGTGGTTGATTCAAACAATGATAGAACAGTCGCCCAAGAATTAGAACTAGAGCAAATGAGGAGTACATTGGAAGAGGCGATTTTGGAAACGCAAAACTAGTAGTACTCCTCTCGAAAATCGACTCGACGATCGATCGAAATCGAAGAGCGGAATCGGGCTGTCGTGAATGTTGGTGACCTATTTGGAAGCCAACCGGGACTTTTGCGAGCGGACTCAATTCCTTTTGGCACCGCACTGGCGTTCTGCCGTATTATATGCGCCAAACTTTCCACGGCTGGACGTGCTACTGAACAAAGTAGTGCAATCCCAGCCTGGAGAATACGAATTGAAGAACGTATCGCAAAGGCTAGGGCCCTCATCGGCAGACTGATATGCTTCAGGTCAGGCAATACCAGGCCAAAGATTGTGCGCACCTTCAGGATGACGTTTGCTGGGACAAATGTTAGTTTGTCCCAGCCGGATATAATCCCAAAACTGACGGAACGCATAGACGACCTGAAGCAGAGAATCGCTGCTTGGGAAAAGCGGATTCAGCGATATACCGAGAGGTCAATCAGAATCGTCTCTTCCAGAGTGATCTCTAACCAGAAGAGGCTCTATAAATCGTTGGAGCGACCAATGGTAAGTGGAATAAGCCCAGCACCGAATCAGGCTGACACTGTCGTATTCTGTCGCGGCCTGTGGTCAGAGCCCGTAAACCACACCAAGGGCCCTTCGACGGAAGTTGTGGCAAGTCAGTGTGCGGGCATTACGCCCATGGACCCCGTCATCATAACGCCGGATGACGTAGCTGAGGCGGTCCGTAGGGCACCGAACTGGAAAAGTCCGGGGCTTGACGGGCTGCATCGCTACTGGTTGAAGGGGTTCGTGGTTTGTCACGCTATGCTCGCCCGACAGTTTCAAGTGGCTCACAACCAGAAGTAGCTCCCGAGTCTCTTCACTACTGGGTTCACTTATTTAGTTCCTAATGACCATGGTACCACAGACCCAAGTAAATACCTCCCCATCACGTATCTACCGACTATATACAAGACACTAACATCCATTTTGAGCGCGAGAATCACTCGTCACCTGGACTCAAATCAGGTGATGTCGCGCGCTCAAAATGGATGTCGGGGCAGCGGTCGTGGAACCAAGGAACCACGCCCCATTGACGCGGTCATTGGCAAAGTGGTGAAACATAACCGTCTTCAGAACTTCTCCACCGCCTGGATAAACTACAGGAAGGCATTTGACTCGGTGCCCCATACATGGCTAAAGAGGGTCCTCGAGCTTGTACAAGATTGATTGTAAAGTTCGAGACTTCTTTGGACAGTGTATGTCGCAGTGGAGTACGATCCTCTGTCATCAAGGCGAGCGGATGACGGCTGCGGAAAGCTGCATAAGGATAAGAAGGAGTATATTCCAGGGCGACTATCAGATTTCAATCTGGTTCTGCCTCTCTTTGACCCTCTCAGTTTCACGTACTTTACTGCAGGGCTCCGGGAGGGGATTTCAGCTTTGGAACCCATCTTTTATATATGGATGACCTCAAGTTATTCACTTTCAGTCACTCCCATCTTGTGGGATTGCTAAACATCACTTGTGAATTTAGCAATTCTATTGGAATAGAGCAGGGCACGGATAAGTGTGCGGTCCTCCACGTTGAAAGAGGAAGGTTTGCTAACTCTAAGGGCATAAACTTATCCATACTCATCAACTTAAGGGCCCTTTCCGAGGCTGAAACATACCGATACCTGGGTATGTCACAGAACATCGGTATCGACGAGGCTGGTATGAAAGTGTCAGTTTGCGACGTGTTTTGTGCCAGCTTGACCAAAGTTCTTAACAGCCTTTTGTCCGGTGTGAATAAGACACACACATATAACGGTTGGGTCATGCCTGTCCTCATGTATAACTTTGGCATACTCAGGTACACTCAGACTGAACTTAACGCCCTGAATAGAAAAGCCCGCACTACCATGACGTCCCATAGGATGTGTGCCGGACGGGCGAAACTCTCCGGAGTAAATGTTGTCGAAGATACTTCGCGAGTCGCTCACGTCCTACACCTATAGGTTCCGGTGGGTACTTTCACTGCCGTCTTTGTGGGTGCCGCTGAAATATTGTGGACTGTGGTTCAAATCAAAATGCACGATTAACAAATACAAATAGCAAGGTAGTGGCCAGCGGTTCGACTGATTGATTAGTCGCGAAATTTTATAACTATTGATCACGGTTGTTAAACTACGGTTGTTCACAATTGGTTGGTTACTGTATATTTCAAAAGATTTCTTTAAATAGTACGGTAGTATCAAAGATCTATTGGTAGTAGCTGGTTTTCTAACACTACTGACTAGCAGCTATTATCAACTAAACTAGTTGATTTTATCACTTGTGTAACTGCGGATATCAGTTACCACTTTCACTATATGTAACTGCGAATATCAGTTACGACCTTTTTAGGCTAGCTAACACTATCACTATATGTAACTGCGAATATCAGTTACGACCTTTTTAGGCTAGCTAACACTTTCACTATGTGTAACTGCGAATGTCAGGTACGACCTTTTTCGGCTAGCTAACACTTTCACTATTCACTATATACTGCTACTAGTCACTTCAGCTACCACCGGATACCACTCACTTCACTTCACTGTCACTGGTAGTTCTTCACACTACTACTGGTACTGGGTCCCGAGCCCCTAAGGTAGACTTTGGCAATACTTTGCAGTGAGTCGCTTGCCATTTTCCGTTTGCCTCTTTATTGCATAAACTTTTCACTATACAAATGGCATAAATTGCAATATTTTCTATACAAAACTAATTGCTACACTAACATGCTATACATCATTAAATCGGTAGTCTGGTACTTTATTAGTATATCATGAAGGTTACTCAAAATATTAACATTGTAAAAAGTTATTAAACGAAATGTCCAAAATTTTCATAATATTTGGGTACATTAATTCTTTGCTTTTTCTATAACTACGAAATGCGTTTAATTATACAAAAATATCCCTACACTTCTTTAATCTATAAGCCATATGCTAATTGAATGTCATATTTATAACTCTTTTAAAACATAAAATTATTTTCCTTATTTTTAGAATGAACTATTACGCAGTTAATTAAAAACTTTTAGAGAGTTCCACGATAAGACGCGCTGTGATTGGTCGATTTTTCTTAATATAATAAAAGTTGTTTATATTACTTGTTATCAAAACGACATTCTATACAAATATACTAAAAGTTATAAATATGCTACACAACTATATTAATACATGTTTTCATCCAGTTTTGTTGGTAATTTCATTATTAATACAAAAAACAATATTCTTTATAACTTCGTTTCTTAGCGTTGTTAGGCCGTCGCGAACAGGATGCATCATCCGATATCCTCGGTAATGAGGCTTTACTTACCGTGAAAGCATGGTGGGCGTGGCTTTCTGAGCGCGCTCACCATGCATAATCGTGAAGTGTGCAGCCTTCGTCATTACTTCCTGGCAAGATCAGATGATCCATTCTATAATGACGTCATTTCTAGTGATAACCAACGAGCAATGGCAGGACCAAACAAAGCATTTCCAAAACAAGGGCTTTGTGTGTGCAATACTGGATCAGGTTATTAAGACCAACAACTATCTGAAATACATCCTAAAGGATGGCACCGTCGACGTCTGTCGAGCTTGTCGCCATCCCGGTGAGTTACTGCCTTATGCCTATGTCATCTTCGGTTGTTCGGCGCTTACTAACTCTGAGTACTTGCACAGGCACAACCTCGTAGCCAGGATTCTACACCAGGAGCTTGCTCTGAAATACGGTCTCGTCGATCGAAAACTGCCTCATTATAAGTACTTACCGGAAGCCGTACTCGAAAATAACTACACCAGGCTCTACTGGGACCGGGCCATCATCACAGACAGGACTATTCTTGTGAATAAAGCTGATATTGTGCTGATAATCAGGCATATTCAAGGATATTTTTGGTCGACATTATCATTCCATATGACGAGAACCTAGTGAAAGCCGAATCAGATAAGAAAACAAAATATCTGGACCTGGCTCACGAGGTGACCCACATGTGGGGGTGGTCTGCCGACAGAAATTATTCCTCTAGTCGTCTCTGCGAATGGGCTAATCCCAGTTAGCCTCTCAGGTTATCTGAGGCGACTGGAACTCCGTGACGTACCAAATGCAGAAGGCGGTGCTCCACGATACCGCCCGCGTAGTCCGCCGGTTTCTTTCCCTTTCCCCTTAACCCTCGGCCGTTTGATTTCCCCTGCCGAGGGCTTCTATCTGGTTGGGCTTTTATTTATTAGCTTCCATCTGGTTAGGCTAATATTTTTTGTATTAATTTTAATTTATTGATATTTATAATATAATATAATAATATAATATTCCACAACTATCAAACACAACGCCATCTAGCCCCAAGCTAAGCAGAGCTTGTGTTATGGGTACTAGACAACTGATAAACATACTTATATATTTCTAAATACATAAATATTATAGATAAATTACACCCAGACACAGAACAAATGATCGTTCTCATCACACAAACATTTGTCCTGGGTGGGAATCGAACCCACGACCTCCGACATAGCAGTCAGGGTCACTAACCACTAGACCAACAGGCCAGTCAAAAAAAATTTATGTATATTTATCTTTTAATTTTAATTTATAATTATATATTTATAGAACCCAATCAGATGAGAAAACAATATCGATACCCCAAATATTAATAATAGCCAATATTTGCAGTGTCCTTGCAGGGTTCTTGTTTTGAACTATTTTTTATAATTAAGACCAAATGTATACAACAAATAAATTGAATTAAATTGGTTAGTATTTTTCAATAATGTCGCTGTGGCTATAAACCTAATTTTAATATGATCATTAACTAAAGTTTTAGGTCATTGAATAGGATGCGTATGTGATAAGTAAACATACCTTAATTTTATTAATGTATGCTTACTTATCACCATAACCGTGCGTTGTAGCATGGTGCGGATGACAGCTTACAGTGTAAAGTGTCTAGAAATGAAACAATTTTTAATCGATTTAGCTAATTACGATTTACAATTAATAAAGCAAAGCAAAAAATTATCGATTAGCTTTCGAGAACAAAAATTAAAATCTAATTTCTTTATTTTTAATTTATAAAGCATAAAGGTTTAGGTTTATTTAAACCACTGACCTCTATTACAAGTACGCTGGACTGGCTATAGACGTGACATGATGAAGCGATTTGATTTCCGCCATTTTGGCGCTGACAGCAAAAGTGCACGTCCACGGAACTAATAATAGGGATAAGACAGTGCACCAAATTATATCGATAAAAATTCTATACCCTACCATACCTAAATAAATAGGATGGACTCTATGGTAGATGGACTCTACCCGTAACATCCATTATATTTATGTATCATATTAATATAATGCAATAATCATTAATCATCGTTAAAACCCTTCACAAGTCTACTGCTGAACATAGGCCTCCCCCAAGCTATGCCACAAAGCACGGTCCTGAGCCACCTGCATCCATCAACTTCCTGCATGTCTTACCAGGTTTTGACTCCATCTAGTGGGGGAACGTACTATACTTCACCTCCTGGTACGAGGCTGCCACTCGATAACCTTTTTTCCCCATCGATATTCGGTTCTTCGAGCTATATGGCTGGTCAATTACCGCTTCAGCTACCATTGGGCGATGTTGGTCACTCTGGTTCTGCTGCAGATATACTCATTCCTAAGTTTGAACCACTGAGCATAGCCCTCTTCATAGCTCACTGAGTGACTTCGAGCTTCCTCATACGGCCGTTAGTGAAAGACCTAGTCTCAGATCCATAGGTCAAAACTGCCAACACGCACTGGTTGTAAAATCTAGTTTTGAGGTATTCCTGACGAGAAGATGTGTTGTAATCTCCCGAATGCTGCCCAGCCGAGTTGAATCCATCGATTACCCTGTCGGTCGAAGTTGAACTTACCTAGTCGGACTCCCAAGTAAAAATACTCGTCAACAACTTCAGCTATATGCTCCCAAAAACCACCAGCATAGGTGTGACATGGACATTACACATGACTTTTGTTTTGTCCATGTTCATCTTAAGACCTATCCGTTGGGAGACACTATTGAGGTCATTTAACAAAGTGCGTGGGTCCTCCAGCGATTCTGCCATAGGGACTATATTGTCGGTAAATCGAAGGTGAGTGACGTACACGCCATTGAGGTTAATACCATATCCTTTCCAGGCCAGTAGCTTGAAAACGTCTTCCAATGCATCGGTAAAGTATTTCGGGGATATTACGTCACCCTGTCTTACACATCTCTACAGTTGGATTAGTTTGTACTATTGTAGCTGTTAGACCATTCAACTAAAAAATATTAAGATTAAACTAACTACACAAAATAAAAATACAAACATTGTTTTTAAAATAATTTATTGTCAACCGTCCATTTAGTTCTTGTATTATAAAGAACAAATCAGCTCCTATAATAACGCCTATTCTAATCAACTACAGGTCTGTCTATAGACAGTAAAATATTTTCTACTATATAAAAATTTATGTTTGCTCGTACTTTCTACGATGCCATGCCGTTCATCAGATTGCGGTAAAACTTTGTCAATAAAAAAGAAAAAAGAATTAGAAGAAAAAAAGAATTCTGGGAGACTTGACGTATCGCAATCCATGGATTCTTGATCGAACACTTGATTATCTTTGTCGGTGGATGTTGCGCGAGAGGAAGCTGCCATAAACCGTGAATGTAAACGATGGCAAGAATTTGTAAATAAGAAGGAAACTAAAGTAGGGCCACTATGAAGTTAAGGCACAAATTAAATTTTGAGACTCGAGAGATAATTAAATCTCTAGACTCGCACTTACTAAAACCCCATGGTGTTCTACCTCCGCCGCAAATTGGCAGTTCCACGGAAATGCTTTCATGCACATCCGCGGCCCCTTCGCCGTCAGCCGCCTAATGGCGGCCCCTCCTTAGTTGTTGACTTCTCCTCCCCGTTTTCATTCTCAGATAAGGCGCACCAGAAGTAAGCCACACTGCCCCTCGCGTCCTCTAACTCCACCTGCACTACGGACTCCCCGAGCCCGATATGTGAATGGAGCCAGGGATGAACGAGCACTTGAAAGCATCTAGTGGTGCAGAGTCACCAAAGTCGCAAAAGATAGTCGAGTGGCGCATCGCCAATCGCCATACCAACACTCTTCTTCCCTTACGACTCCACCTCGACTACAGCGGTACAGGGAGAGGAATCTCCTCTAGCCGCAGCCCACTAAAACACATACAACGTGGCTCGCCATCATCAGGTGACCTTTCGACACTTGGCTATGGCCCTTGAGTTTGGTGGAAAATGAGGAAAGAATAAATAAAAAAAACATTCGAAATAATAATCTAATACTTTTATACTTACTGGTACTGGTACTACCAGAAAATATTGTCAGTATACTGCACTTTTTCAAAGTGGTGTAGTTCTCATGTCTAATAAAACTCGTCTGTGAAATGTTTGGAACAAATATGATCATTTTGTTTCGGACGCCAATTCACAATATTTATGCTTTTAAGCCATATTTTTAGTCTAGGTTCAATTGGAAACCTGTTAATTAATAAACATTTGATAATCAACTGTTGTTGGCGACTTTGTTTGTTAACAGATATGGGTAGGAAAGAACATCGATAAGTATTGTAGTCAAGGAACTCGACAACCCTATTGAATTTTCTTGTTTATCAAAACTCAGTAATAAATAGCCAAAGATGTTGTTATATGTGATATTAAGATTAGTAACAAATTTTTAAGTACTTATCAAAATGGTTTTAATTTGTTTAATATTTGCTGCAAATTCACTTACTTGTGAAATGTTATACCACTTCCCTTTTGGTAACGAGTTTTACAGATTACCCACACTCTCAATATTAGTAAAAATAATAATTATTATGTAACTAATATTACACACAATGAAACAATATAAAATACTTTCTTTTTTTACTTTAAAAGTTCAAAATAAGGACTTATTAAATAAGACAATATAAATGAGACAACAGACTTTGACATATTATGTCAATTTTATTTTTAAAGACATCCTTTAGTGGCGCTTCAAATTGGCACAGTCATTTTCTATGGTATAGCCAGTCCAGCGTACTTGTATATATAGAGGTCAGTGATTTAAACGTAACGTATATTTAATTTCTACTCTATGTTTGAACGTTACTGAGCTCTTTGGTCAGCAGTCAGCATCTAAGCTATGGAGTGTAGAAGTAAGGAGTACAAACTGTGTATGAAAAATTATCCATAGAAAACCGTTAAATAAGGGCAGCGCCACTATAAATACGGGGTAAATTTTAAAGAACGCACCGAAAAATATTAGTTGGATAGACGACTTTTTCTGAGGTTATACATATTTACTAAATAAAATTATTTTAGATTATAGAGCTACTGAGCAGTTAAGTAGCACACTTAAACCGTTGACAATTGCTAAGTTCATTTCATCCAGTAGCTACTCCAGCGCTGTTGTGGAGAGTTTTTGAACTGTTATTTACTGCTTACAGATGGCCACTTTTTCAACTATTCTACTATGGGAGTTGGTACTCCTTACTTCTACACTCCATAATCTAAGCCAAAAATGTTAATAAACAAAGTTCTTTGGTCATGAAAATATCCCACCATTGAAGAGTATTTATACCCATATTACACTACTGTGAATTAGGGTCCCTACGCCCTGATTCAGGGTGGTGTAATAAGAGAAAGAGAGTAAGGGTCCCTATATAATATATATAGTTGCGGCACGCTATGGTGGTCGATTTGACGTTTGTCCATTCATGAAGTTTCGTTTTAATTATAATTACATTTGAAGGAGAAAATTGCTGTTCTTTATTGTCAATAGTGACGTGCAGTTAGTCATAAAGTTTATCGAATGTATTATTTTGGGACACAAAATTTATTTATTACATTGATTTCTAAACTATATATATTAGGGTCCCGCTAACATTATTTTTTTATTTTTTAAGATTATAATTATTGATGTACTTATTTACCACAAAACTCGGCATTTGTTTTTCGAAATTCAAAATTAAAAAAAATGAAATTTAATAGGAACGCTGGCCACACAACTACTACCTCCGGCATACTCGCGTCAATGCTCTATGTAAAACAAAGCAGTTTCGACCATAGATAATACCTTGACCTAGACGTTGCTTCTAGACAATTGTCAATCATTCATTTCCTGCGACTGAATCATTCTATAGTTCATTAATGTCATACTTTATGGGCATGCACTAATTAGGTTGGCATGCCCATAAAGTATGACATTGACAGGTACTGTCTCTACTACTAAGAAATTCAGGACTTTATAGGCGTGATTTTTACTGACAGCTGTCGCCGAGATCAAGCTATCTTTTATTTAAATATGGTTGAATTATCATATTTAAATAAATCATTTGTCATGAAATCTTTTGAAGTGTTATTTTTAGTAAATTTTAGAAAATGATATTTTTAACTCATAGATGTAACAAATAAATATAATAAAATAAAATGTAACATAATTTTAGATTTAGGTAACAATATTATAATAATAAATACTCTGCAGTCTGCATTGTTTATTCGATTCGCCTGTTTCTTCAGATCATTCGGGATTCGGTCGGTTTGCGGCTCATTCACAATTCAAACAAATCGCGGTTTAAAAAGTACCGTCAATTATTTGTGATTGGTTGTACTGGTAAATTCAAAAACAAATGAATGAACCATCAATACTTTTAAGTGTACCAGCTCAAACGAACGAATCATGCATGATTGACACGTGTCTAGTTGCTTCGAAAAGCACAAACTGTGAGTGCACTGCGATTGTGTAGTGTGTAGAATATAGTTTTGACCTAGCTTTGGTTTTCGGATATTGATGCTGCAGTACTGATGACCCTTGCTTGTTAACTTGGACTCTGTTTATGCCTTTTGTTGTGGATTTCGTCGATATGGCCGAACGTACGCAGAGAACTGTTCTAAACAGTCAGACACGTGAGTTCGTTATACGCTTTCGTAACTATTTCGATCATGAATCTCAAAATGGAGCGCCAATTTTACCTATAACGTCAGTAGTTAACGCGTAGCTGATGCGCTTAATATTGGACAACAAACTGTTAGACGAATAACTAAAGAAAAATACGGCAAGACCAGCACAGAAGAAAATGAACTTCATACACCAAAAAAGAAAAAACGAGTTAAACCAAATGCTATCCGAAATTTGATGCCGATGCCATCCGAAGATTACAAAAGCTACTATTTACGAAACGAGTATCCAACAAGAAAACAGTTAGTGTAATCACTGGAGCAAGCCGGATTATTCTTAGGTGGGGAAAGTTCTTTAACGAAGATTTTAAAGACCGTTGGATTTCGATACAAACAATGTAACAAATGCAAAATATTGATGGAAAGATTTGATGTGATGGTAAGATATACTTTTTTTACGGCAAGTGAAAAAAATTAAAAATTGGCAAAATGTTGTGTTTTTGGATGAAATATGCCTTAATGCTAACCATACTGTAAGCCGTTCCTGGACTGATGACACTGCAGCATCTACGTTCACAGTTCCAGTTGGAAAAGGATCGTGACTTAAAATTTGTCACGCTGGAACCATCACCGTGTTTGTTGGAGGTTATCTCATGGCTTTTGCGTCAAAAACCACTGGAGACTATCATGAAGAAATAAATCGAGAAAAGTTTACTGAATGGTTTACCTCAATGTTGTGTAGCCTCCCTGAAGCATCTATTTTAATTATGGACAATGCTCCATACCACTCGATTCAAATTGACAAGCCACCTGTCCAATCCCAAAAGAAAGCTGCTATCGTCGCATGGCTTCAAAAAATGGGGTAGGCGCAAACATAAATGTGTTGAAAGCGGAATTAGTATGTCCTTTAAAAGAAAACAAACCAACCAAGATATGACACGTGATTGACGAAATAGCGTTAGAACATGGGCATAGAGTTATACGGTTACCGCCTTACCGTTGTGAATATAATGCGATTGAGTTGATGTGAGCTCAAATTAAGGGATATGCTGCAAGACACAATATAGAACCCCCATTTACCACAATAAAAATGCAAAAAAATATTAGAAGTAGCTTGTAAACATGTGACTAAAAAAGATTGGGAAAAGGTTGTGAATTGAACTGTTAAATTAATAAGAGAAGATTATGAAAGAAATGTGAACATAGATAATATTTTAGAAAACGAACTTATAATTAATGTAGGTGATGAATGCAGTGACGACTGTGAAAATAGCAGTATGGACAAATCTGATCAAATATAACCTTCTGTGGCACCTTTTTTGGTCTCTTTTTGTATTAATTTGTTTTTTGTGTACATATAAAGTATGTATATTCATTTATATTCCAATATTCAGATCGTTCAAATATATTAAGTAAATATTAAGTATATTAAGTAAGCATTTATATTCTTTAAAAAAAAACTTATAGATTTCATTATATTTTTTCGCTAGTAAATTGAAATTTCACATCACTATCATACATTTTAGAACATATCATATGGTGTCATGTTGTGGGGAAATAGTAAAGATGCACAGCAATTATTTATAATGCAAAAAAAATTATAAGAATCTTGGCAAACATTAAAATTCCACAAAGTTGTAAGCCCCACTTCAAAAAGTTTAAAATTTTGACTTTGACGTCTATTTATATTTGGGAAACACACAAATTTGTAAAAAACTACCCAGAACTATTTACCAAATTAAGTGAAACAAATTACGTGGTAATTTTATACGTGGTAGAGCCATGCTGCAGTTATATTAGTATAGTCGTATTTTTAATTAGACGAAGCCAACTGACAGTAGCTAATGTCACTTTGTAAAATAATGTTGCCATATTTAAAGTAATAGTGATGCGTTCAGTTCTCGTTCAATCAGATGAATGAACAATGAGTGTGAATAGTTAATCATTTCAAACTATAAAAGAATATTATTTCTATTTTACAATAAAATTGTATAAAAGTGCTCTGATATAAGTTACTAGTAGTATGTAACTACAATCAGTTTTTTGAGGTTTTATTACAAAGCGCGGCGCGGCGACTAGTGCCAACACCGATCAACGCCGCGCGCGTCGGTCGCCATTTTGTTTGTTATTCGGCTTCTAACCTCTGGTCTGATAGCACGAATGTTTTTTCTGCGCTCACGCTGTTTAGTTATTGTTTTTGTTAAGTTTTTCGTTAGGTTGTGTTTGTGGTAATTGTTGTGTTTATTTGTTGCTATATTGTTTCGTACAAACGATATGGATCCTCAACCAAGCACGTCAAGCCAAAGCTTGTCTCCAAGAAAGAAGAGACCACGGATTGCTTTAAGCGTTACCGAAAAACTTATGATACAAAACGTCTACAAACACGTATTTGAGGAAAAAGCTGCTTCACTATTACCTATTGAGGCCCCCGAAAAAAAAGAATGTGTTTCGAAAACAGCTGACATTTTGGGAATTGGTGTGACCTCAGTTTACAGTGTGTTAAAAGAATGCAAAGAAAATGAACAATTTAAGTCTCCCGAGAAACGTGGACCGAAACACAGTTTCAAAGATAAATTAGACGATTTTACTTTTGCCGCTATAAGGCGAAAAGTACATAATTTTTTTTATGCAAATGAGTCACCCACCATTATAAAGGTAACTTAAACTTTATTCCTTCTACTGCATTATATTCTGTGTCCACCATAATGTTCTTTGTAAAACCAAAGTATTAGATTGCGTAGACTTCCTTACTCAAAACATATTTTATTACTTTACAGATTCTTAAGGTTGTCAATGAAGACCCAGACTTACCCAATTTTTCTTGGAGTACATTAAGAAATGTTATGAAACATTTAAATTTCAAATATGTCACAAAATCAAGACACAGCATTTTAATTGACAGACAGGACATTATTCTATGGCGCCAGCGATACCTTCGAAAAATTAAAGAGTATCGAAGGGAAGGAAGGTATATTTATTACCAAGATGAAACCTGGATCAACGAAGGTAATTACAATTTTCTGTTTTCTTTACATTAAATTGTACTTTCAAATAATTAATTGATATTTTTCACTATCTTGAAGGTCATGCACCGAAGAAGGCATGGATTGACCAGACAGTGTTATCGTCCCGCCAGGCCTTCCTAGATGGCTTGACCACTGGCTTAAAACAGCCTTCAGGAAAGGGCAAACGATTAATTATCGGCCATATAGGCGGGGAAGAAGGATTCGTAGAAGACAGCTTATTAATATTTGAAGCCAAAAAAAAAAAGAATATTATCATCAAGAGATGAATGCCGATTCCTTTGAGAAGTGGTTTTGGGGTGTCTTGCCAAAACTAAAACCAAATTCCGTAGTAGTGATGGATAATGCCCCCTACCACTCCAGGAAACTAGAATCGCTGCCTAAAATGTCTTGGACTAAACCTAGAATACTAGAGTGGCTAACGAGCAAAAATATTTCATTCGAAGCAACAATGGTTAAAGCTACTCTTATAGACATTGTACGGCAGCACAAGCAAGAACATTGCGATAAGTATGTTGTGGACGAGATGGCAGCGCAGCATGGGATAATTGTTTTACGTCTGCCCCCATACCACTGTGAGCTCAATCCCATTGAGTTGGTATGGGTGCAGGCTAAAGGATATGTTGCAAGAAATAACAAAACCTTCAAAATGACAGAAGTAAAAAAACTTTTTGAAGAAGGACTTCAACATATCACACCTGAAAAATGGAATAGCTGCGTGTCTCATATAATTAAAAAAGAAGACAAAATGTATGGTCTCGACCACATGATTGACAATGTTACTGACAGATTTTTAATTAATGTCACCGAAAGCGATAGTGATGATTTTTTATCTGATAATGAATAATAACAAATTATGTAATAAGCGATTTTTTTTATTCTGATTACCTACCTATAATTGTTATATTTTATACATCTATAGTTTTAACTACATGATGTATTGAAAATAGGACAGTCTTACAAGTTTCCTCGCAATATTTTCCTTAATGTTTAAAACACTCGGTATTCAGTATAGGTAGATATTATAGGAACATAGTCGTCGAAAACTCGTTGGTATGTAAAAAGCACGACTAAAATTCGAACCCCGTACCCGATATCGGCAGTTCAGCACACTAACTATTCACTAGACAATCGAGGCAATTTCATTAATTCAGGAGTTTTTCAATCATTCACTTTGTCACAACACTATTTTTATTTCATCAAAAACTGACAACACAGTAAACGTCAGTTGACTTCATCTAATTAAAAATACGACTATAGTATAGTTGTAGCACGAATGGGTCGGCTCGACCGGGGAAGGACCACGCTCTCACAGAATACCAGCGTGAAATAGTAGCTTAATGCTGCTGTATTTCGTATGGTGAGTGTAGAGAACCGGAGACCCTCTTTACTGGAAACGAGGCATTCCATCTTAGTCCTCACGGGTGACAACGCATCTGCATTTTGATTCGTAATCGAGGATAGATGTAGATGTCTATGGGCCACAGCAACCACTTATCACCAGGTGGACTGTGTGCTCGTTTGTCACCCTATCCTATAAAAAAAATACAAATACTCAATTAGACCAAATAAAAGTAGGCTACTATTGCCGAAATCTACTCTTGCTTTGCATAGCTCTAGTCCCTACTGTATGACAGTTTAAATTTTTAATAACCTTCCAAATGACATAAAAATTTAACGAGTATTACACTATTTTTATCTTTTTTTTTATATAGGATAGGGTGACAAACGAGCACACAGTCCACCTGATGGTAAGTGGTTGCTGTGGCCCATAGACATCCACATCTATCCTCGATTACGAATCAAAATGCAGATGCGTTGTCACCCGTGAGGACTAAGATGGAATGCCTCGTTTCCAGTAAAAAGGGTCTCCGGTTCTCTACACTCACCATACGAAATACAGCAGCATTAAGCTACTATTTCACGCTGGTATTCTGTGAGAGCGTGGTCCTTCCCCGGTCGAGCCGACCCATTCGTGCTACAACTATACTACTAATATAACTGCAGCATGGCTCTACCACGTATAAATCTATCTATATATCTAAATTAATATATCTAAATTAAAGTTATATTTAATGGAAAAATGTTCTATAATTTAAATGAATATTTTGATACAAATATTATTTAATTTATGTGGACAACTTCGGCCTGTGCCTTTCTAATTTAATTTAATTTTATTTATTTAATTGTTACTTTTTAATTAATTTTATTTTTATTTATAATTATAATTATTATTTTTTACTTGAAATTGTGATTATGAATTTAATAAATTTACAGAATTTTAAAATATTATAATCTAATAATGTAATGTATTAATGAAATCTAATATTGTAGTTTAAAAATGAATAATATTTTATATTTTTATAATTGCTACGCCCAAACTGGGTTCAAATGCGGACTTTTTTTTTTAAACATAACATCTATTGTAACCATTTGATTGCAATATAGACTATGACTATGACTGTGACTATTGTAATAGTCAAAACGGCCTTCATAATGTAATGTATTAATGAAATCTAATATTGTAGTTTAAAAATTAATAATGTTTAATATTTTAATTATTGCTACGCCCAAACTGGGTTCAAATGCGGACTATTTTTTTAAATGAATATTTTGATACAAATATTATTTAATTTATGTGCACAACTTCGCCCTGTGCCTATCTAATTTAATTTAATTTTTCATTCAATTGTTATTTTATACTTAATTTTATTTTTATTTATAATAATAACAATTATTTTTTACTTGACATTGTGACTATGAATTTAATTAAAGGGGAATGCCCAGTCTTCATAGACACTTCGGCCATGAGTGCCCACATATAAAAGCATATAGATATGATAATATGCAATTAAAACAATGAAATGGTAAAGGAATTGCTTTAAAAAAAGTCGGGGTTTTGAAAATATTTGAAGTTTTTATTTTCACAAATGCAGTTTTTTTAACAACTATTTTTATCGATTTTATCGCGTTTTATTTCTTTGATTTTTAATTCCAGACATTTCGGGTGCTTTCCAGCACCCATGGTTACGGCAGACTGAGGTGACCGACGTCCCAATGTCAGTGTTAACCCGGAGTACCTTCAGATTTTTAATTTTTATTTATTGTCCGATCTACAGAATGAACTTACTGTGTCTAGAAGTCTTGCAGTGGTATGCTTGGGTTTTTAATTTCATTAATGTAATTCCTAAGCAGGTGGTAGTACCAAGCATCCTTCCTAAAAAAGAATTTATATATTAGATATTATATAGAATTTATATAATAAAATACACTTTACGACTAATAGTGATGACTTGCAATTCTAGCCGTAAGTAAAGATCAGCTAGGGCTTAACTTTATTCCTTCCATAATGCTGCTCCTCTGGTTATTACAGAGTTCTATCCGGTAGCAACCATTAAATCTTATATGCTCACCATAATAGTAGCGAGCTTGCTTTAATTGGTATGTGACACAAGCAATTAATATTAAGTCGCTGTAAGTTAAAACAGGAAATTCCCTAACATTTTAAAGTCTACATTTATATTTCTAAAGTCTGCCTGCCCTAGCTCTATTTAGATTGTTTTCCCTAGCATACTCAGAAAAATCATTATTTGTCTCCATATTTTGATGAACTATTTCAAGTATTTGAGCCGCATCATCCCTGTCCCTTATTTTTGTGTGGAATTTATTAACTATAGCAGAAGCCACAGCAGTCTATCATCAAATGTGTAGAAGCCCTGTTGAAGTAATTTTGATGAAATATTTTAAATTCAGTTTTAAAAATGCCATTCACCACCTCTACTACCCATATCGACACATAGTCACGGCTCTGGATTTATTAGCATATCTTGTCATTAACTGAGATTCACCATCTGCTGGAGACATTTCTGCGACCCTTAGACATCCACATCTATCCTCGATTACAAATCAAAATGCAGATGCGTTGTCACCCGTGAGGACTAAGATCATTTTCTCGTTTCCAGTAAAAAGGGTCTCCGGTTCTCTACACTCACCATACAAAACACAGCAGCATTAAGCTGCTATTTCACGCTGGTATTCTGTGAGAGGGTGCTCCTTCCCCGGTCGAGCCGACCCATTCATGCTACAACTATACTTCTAATATAACTGCAGCATGGCTCTACCAAGTATAACACACATACATAGTACTTGTCACTATGTATGTTTGTTATCGCAAAATGTAGTTAATCACAAAAGAGACATACTTGCAATGCTGATGGAACTGTTACAACCTGGTAAAAAACATTGTGCTTTTATATAATTAGTTAGCAGTACACTGTGTGATGTATGATCTAAGCTTTGTTGTTCTGGGTGCAATACATTACTCACTTCAGATTGCAACGAGGACGGACTAGATGATTCAGATGGTTCCCGTTCTGCAGTTGAACATGATGCTGTTCTATCAGTTCATTGCCAGCAATTATGATATACACGGCATGACAACTGAAACAATGTAAAATACAAAAAATGAAGTCAAAGTGAAAAAATAAAAATAAAATAGATATATTTCAAACTCAAATATAAATAAAATATTTATCAAGTTAAATGTTACTGCACAAGGACGGATTTAATGCCCTATATTATTTAATAATTAAGGACTGACAGACTACCAGCAGTCCAAAAACAATGATAAATCAACTGTCTCCTTTCTTGGTAGTTGATAAAACTGGTTAATCTCATAAATAAGCTAGTATGTTTGTCAGATATAGCTAGGGCAGATGTGAAAAAATAAAACAAGTTCTTGAGTTGATATACAATCAGTGTAAAAACATGTATAATTATCAGATATATGGATCACATTTAATAAATTGAAATGTTAAACATGTTAAACACTTACCTCACGTAGCGCAAATAATTCCTCACGTGGAAAATCGAAGACAAACAATGTGTGTGATCTTATTCTCATAAGTGTCAGTGCCACAGCTGATGTATAGATGTTCAAGACGAACTATTGGTGCATTTTGCGAGTGCCACACTACACGTTCACTGTACTCGAAACTTGTACCTAATAAAGAAGCTACAATTATTATATTGATATTATTCAAGTAAACTCAGTTATAAAGCATTTCTTAGAGGAAGACATACCACATCGTGATATGTACCAACTATTTACCTGCTGTGTTCGAACCAATTGTTGAGAGATCAACAATTGCATTTTACTTTTACAACAAAACAACGATAACAACACGTAATTTAATTCTTGTGACATAACAGTGACAGCGGCCTACCTGTCGGATACGATGTTGCCACTTAACGGTCATAAAATCTATGGAATGATATCGATTTTTATTCGATTAATAATATCATAAAAAGAATAATCTTTGACGCGTTTTAAGTTCTGCACGCTTTTTAAAATATAATTTCCTTTATTTATTGAAACTCTATTTCAAATGTATTTTTAAGAACAGTTAGCTTGTGCTGTATTGTTTTGTTATGCTTTAGAGAATTCGTGGTAAATCAGCTGGAAATTAACTTCTTGAATTATCATAACATGATTCCATTTTAAATGTTATGTTAAAAACAGATAAGAATAACAGTTAACTTGTGCAGTAGCGTTTTGTTATACTCTAAAGAATTCTTGGTAAATCAGCTAGTAATTCGCTTGTTTAATTATCATAACTATAAATGTGAAGGTTGTCAATGAATTCAACCGAGCCTATAACAACGGTTGTTTTAGTTTTTAATGGTTGACTGCCGCTTTTGATGACTTGAAATTAATAAAAACCTATTTTGCGCAATAAGTTTTTTCTCTTTGGTAATGAATAAACCACAGAAACCCCTTTAATGTATAATAGTCCTTTTTTTGATACAAGTAGCACATTTTAAGGAACCGCAAAAACAACTTTGTTATTTATACAAACACTATGAAAAACAAAATAATTTGTTGCTGGCGATAATGATAGTGGTATTTTGACTCGATTTAAAATATATGCTTGTTACTACTGAACTCTTCATGGGCCTGCGAGTCCGACTCGCACTGAACCACTTTTTTTCAACATTTAGTTTTATTCTAATAAATAGTTTTTTCGTTTAAGCGGAGCTCTTTTACTTTAGGTTTATTACCTCTTTATCTACAATAATCAATCTGAGTAAGTAAAGTGTGTAAATACGATTCTTAAATTGTAAAAATAATAATTGGATTTGAACATCTTAGGTAGGTATTTAGTTTTATTTATTTAGAAAATATTAATCTCACAATTATTTATTGTAATAATATAATTTATTACACAGCTAACGCCCTCATTAGTAATGTAATGGTGAAAGAATTTTCAAAATCGGTCTAGTAATTATTGAGATTAGCCAAAAAACGTATTCATTGAAAGTAGCGCCCTCTATAATAAAATTAACCCTATATTAGATATCTAAAATTATACATTACAATCTAGTGGTGAAAGAATTCTTAAAGTTGGTCAAGTACTTTACGAGTTAAGCGAATAAAATATTCTTTGATAGTAGCTCCCTCAATAATAAAATGCATCCTACGTTTTAAGCACCATAGCAAAAAACGATTCAACATAGCCTAATCCGCACACACAGTAAAAATATAACCATCCTTTTTCGTCTGTAGTCGGTAAACATTTGGTTAATAACGGTTGCGTATCGACTGCTTTGGATAAATATCCATTGTCAACGGTTATTTTAAACCTATATCATAACATCGTAATAATTATCGAAAGATCATATAAGCATTGTAATAATGACACCATAAGTAATCGATCGAAAAGGGGAATCGATTTTTTAATGATTTTTGTGATTGGCAACATTTTTTATTTTATTCACAGACTAATGAATTACGTATTTACCTAATTTTATTTTTATCTTTTCGGTACTTTTAATTTGTGCAAAAATATTCCCATTGTTTTAGGATAAATGAATACCGCGATTAATAACCATAAATAAAGATATATTTTTTTAACAAATGCACATTGTTGGGCGTTCCATGGCCTAATATGGGCATCCCCCTTTCGGAATTTTAAAATAATATAATCTAATAATGTAATGAATTAATGAAATCTAATATTGTAGTTTAAAAATTAATAATATTTAATATTTTTATTATTGCTACGCCCAAACTGGGTTCAAATGCGGACTATTTTTTTAAACATTACATCTATTGTAACCATTTGATTGCAATAAAGACTATGACTATGACTATGACTATTGTAATATGTCAAAACGGCCTTCATAATGTAATGTGTTAATGAAATCTAATATTGTAGTTTAAAAATTAATAATGTTTAATATTTTTATTATTGCTACGCCAGAACTGGGTTCAAATGCGGACTATTTTTTAAATGAATATTTTGATACAAATATTATTTAATTTATGTGGACAACTAGGCCTGTGCCTATCTAATCTAAATAATATAATCTAATAATGTAATGAATTAATGAAATCTAATATTGTAGTTTAAAAATTAATAATATTTAATATTTTTATAATTGCTACACCCAAACTGGGTTCAAATGCGGACTATTTTTTTTTAAAAACATAACATCTATTGTAACCATTTGATTGCAATAAAGATTATGACTATGACTATGACTATTGTAATATGACACGGCCAAAACGGCCTTCATAGCATGCCGCAACTATAATTAGGGCGTTAAAGTGTCCGCAGTGCCCTTGCCACCGTGCAGTGTATTAACACTAAGGGAGTTAGGGCACTTATTGGCTTACCGTCAAAGTTTACGCTAACCAACTATTCGCAGGTATAAAATTGCGAACGATGATTATCACAAATTTTATGTTGCCAAAAAATAAATATTCGATACGAAATATGTCAAAGTTAGATAACGTCTTAATTTTTATAGTTAGAAGATTTATGAGTATTTAGCAGAAATAATTCAAACTTGAAAATTTTAATTAAGAATCAACAAACAGGCGAATGGTCTTTCAGCCGAAAATATACTTGAACTTCAGAAGTGCAATTTTCTTCAATCGGTATTTCCATTTTCGATGCAAAATTGTAGTTATATTTATTGTGATAATTAATTAAGATAAGTTTACAAGTACTGAAAATGGATTGAAATTGTTTTATTTATTTTTATTAATTTTCGTATTAATAATTATATTATTTGAACTTTAACTTAATTAATAGCTTAAGTATAGTCTTATAAGGTAATAGTTATTTTGTAATGGAAATTATTTTATCGGCTTACGGTACTTCGTATTTCATTACAATAATTTTTCTGAAATAGCGATTTTTATGTATGAACGGTTATTCACCTGTTTATATTTTGGTATAGCTTCGTAGATGTATTCAGAAAATGCGATAGTACTGAAGGTAACATACTGAACTACCATAAAAAATTAACGCACCACGTGATAAAAAATAAAACTTTAGTCCGTTCGCGTTAAGAAAATAGTGAGTCATCGTTGTCCACCGGCCTGGCCACGCCCCCCAGCCAATTAAAATGCAAGAAATTAGAAAATCGAGTTCACAGTGACCAGTTGAAGTCAGGCCTTCGAACAAAACGGTTGTGTATTTTGCGAGTTACTCGTTCAACATTAAATTTTGAAAATGAATACCTCACCTATTCGAAAGAATAAAAGTGGATCAATAATCCATAGCGGAGAGAGACGCGTAATTTACAATGTTGATAAGTACTTTAAACTATGTGATTTAAATGCGACTGTGGAAAAATTATTAGATGACGCAATAGCATTAATAGACGTTAATCGTTGCAAGAAGTGCTGCGACCACGTGATACGCGAAGTAAATACCATTTGGAATTTGGATGACATCATGGAACTTGCAGAACAAAATTCTTTCATAATTAATGTAACTGGAGAATCTAGCGATACTGATTAGTGATTTAAGTAATTTTAAGAAACTTTTTTTCCATTAACTTAATTAAATGTTTGAAAAAAAAAAGAATTTTTACTCCACTGTGAATACACCTTTACCCTGTAGTGCACTGATGACTCACTATTTTCTTAACGCGAACGGACTATAAAGCAGAAGATGAGTTCCATGTGGGATTGTATTACATGTGGGATGGCATAAAAGGGTTATTTCCCGGGCTTCATAGCCTAGATAAGATCTATTTGCCTATCGTGACAACTTCGGTATCCCGTGAGCGGTTATTTTCAGAGGCTGGATATACAATCACCCAGGAGAGAAACCGCTTACTAGGCGCCACCTTGTCAAAATTGTTATTTTAAAATTCAATTCGAAACAAATAAACGTAAAAGTAAAAAAAATAATTCTTGTTTTCTGATAATTATACTATAAAATTAAATGTGTAAAAATAAATAGTGTATAACTTCCTATAATAACATAAATATAATGTTTGATTATTAATAATAATAATAATAATAATAATAATCTTTATTTGCAAGAATATGGTTGTACAATGGTGTTCGAGTATAATTTGTTCTACATATTCTACCTCAGTGGTGTGCAAATATTAATAGTCAAGTACCCGTAACTTATACAACAATACTTATCGATTTTTTAACAAAACAATTTTTTTAACATTACTCAGTTGATTTGATGATTAATTAATTATGCAACAGTGTCAGAAAAATAAATTGCCAATAAGATGTATAAGTATTATTATAGCTCAATGTCAAATATTAATGTTCTTATGTCAGTAAATATAAAGTCAATTATAAATGTTACATATCGAATTGTCATTAATTTATTTCAATATTTATATCAAATTTATTAATTAAATAAATAATTTTTTTAATTTATAAGAATGACATAATTTAAACATTGTGTCAAATTCTAAAATTTTTCGTCCACTTATCTGCAAAGAAGTCTTTAACTGAGTAAAAAGATGAGCCATTTTTAGGTGAGTTTTCATTCTCATTGTTGGTGACTCTCTAATCGCTTTAGGTATCTTATTAAAAAATTTTATACACATTACATAACAATTTTTATGAAACGAAGCTGTCCTGCAGGCAGGCATTAACAATCTAGTTGGGTCCCTTTTACCTATAATAGAATTGTCGCGAGCTATTCGCGTATTATAACTATTATACTTCTTTGTTTCATTTCTGTGCAAAATGATTATTTGTCTCATATTTATGTATGTATATATTTAAATGGTGATAAAAACATCGAAAAATCGATATATCGTACATAAGCTTCAATATTTTTAATGAGCGATGTTACATCCTATAGATGTGCTTACTCGGAAAAATTACGACTCTAGTTAACTGGAGTTGAAATTCACACAACTCGAACTAAACTCGAGTTACGCAAGTGGAGTTAGCAGGATGAAACACGCTCAATGATTTGTTACAATTACTTTTAAAATATCGATTCAATAAATATATATACTTTTTTCACTTGTCCATCCCTATGACTGAGTAAGGGCGAAAATCAGGGTAGTGTAGTAATCGACGTCCCTAATTAGGGGCTACACCCACCCTTCATTCAGGGCACTGATTCAGGGTAGTGCAAATAATCATTACATCACTCAGCGTTGCGATCGATACGGCAATTGCCGTAATATACGGCATTACACGATTTTCTTAAAGATTATACGGCATACGTCAGGCTCTTCATTGCCGTATCAAGTATTACGGCAATTCAGCTTTGCGATAAACCACGATGGCAAACTATGAACAAAAAATATAAATACCTGTTTTGATATCCATATTTTTTTCACTTTCGTCATCCCTTAAGTGATAAGAAAGAGTGTGGTTGTCTATGACGGGAAATTACCGTTCCATCTTTTATTTTATGAGACTAACAAAGATGGCATGAACATGATACATGGTAGACAATGATAGAAGTAATGAATGTAAGAGATACACATATTTACTTTGTTTATATTATTGAATGAATGTACAACATTATGAACTATAAGATGTGTATGGTACTTTTGTAGTATTTACTCTGGCAGTAAATTAAACTTGGATCCAATTTGGCTTTGTTGGAATGGCTGCACTTTCTACAAAAAGCTTAAACTCTTACTTCAAAACACGCGAAAAGGACAAAGACCTCATAGTTGTTTTCCGTCATTGTCGCCACTGGCCCAGCAATTGTCACGAATTGTGAGAGAATCAGATAAGCAACGAATTGATGACGAGTGGAGGTTGCTACCAAACGTAAACAAAATTTCAGAATTAGAAATGAAAACATGAATTTTGGGCAAATGTCCAAGATACTACAGACTGCAAAATATTAGCAAATTTTGCTTTAGACGTATTATGTCTATCTACAACATAGCAATACAGATTGCGAAAGAGTTTTCAGTGAAGTAATCAATATGAAAACAAAATCCAGAAATAAATTGATAACATCAACTGTCAACGGAGCTCTATTAGCAAGACAAGCGGTTAAAATCAAGGAGGTTGTACGAAATTTCAAATGTCAAATGATATGTGTAAGAAAATGAAAAGCAAAGAAAAATATTAATTACATAGACAAACGAGTGATGTTTTCAATCAATCAGAAACCTATATGGTGAAGAAATTTCAGATTTTATGTGATTTATTTAATTATTCGTAGAAATAAATACTTTACGGCAATTTCGTGGATTTTTTTCCTAAATACGGCAATTTTCGTTTTTAGATACGGCAACTCAATTTTTTACAGTCGCAACGCTGACATCAGTACATCACTATTAATTAATGAATCGGTTGTTGACCTTACTATGTCAAAAATCGAAATGCGGAAATTTGGTTAAAAGTTAATTGTTTTGTTATTGTAAATTATTAATCAAAAAAGTCCCATCATGTGTTAATAATAGAAGTTTTTATAAAACCGCTTTCGAGCGAGTACAGTGACGTGATATACAGCTGATAAACTATAGAACGCAAAAAGTTGTTATTGAAAAGGGCATATGTTTTTTATAAATTGTTTACAATGGAAAGTAAAGAGGAATACCACGATCCAGATTATCCTGAGACTACAATTTCCTCTAAGGAAGGACCTCCAAACTTACCCGAAGGAGATAAAATAGATAAAATTAAAAACATAATTCGTCGAGAGTTTGGAAATGAATTGGATATAAAAGAAAACGAAGTTATGTTAGTAGATCAACGGTAAGTGATATTTAACTATTGTTATTTATTATTCAAAAACTATCTATAGAAGCCTACCTTTAACTCTTAAATATTAATTAAAGGTCTGATCTATACAAATCCAAGTCAGATGTAAGGGTTGGGACAATCCTGATCATGTTTACAGACAGCAGACTTCCCAGGGCATCTGTGTCAAAAAATGAAAAAAAAATGACGTGGTAGAGCCATGCCGTAATTATATTATAGGTGTAGCACAAATGGGTCAGCTCGACCAGGAAGGATCACACTCTCACAGAAAAGCAGTGTAATGCTGCTATTTTACGTGTTTTGAATGGTGAGTATAGAGAACCAGAGCACCTTTTCATTGGAATTGAGGCATTCCATCTTAGTTCTCAGGGGTGACAAAATGCAAATGCATTTTGATTCTTAGTTGAGAATAAATGTGGATGTCTATGGGCCATAGCATTCACTTACCATCAGATGGACTGTGTGCTCTTTTGTCACCAGTGTTGTTAAAAAAATATGGTTTATAAATGAGTCACCCCCAGTAAGTAATTGATAATACTTGTGTTTGGGCTATCTGGCTCTTCCCTTAATTATTAACAAGTACCAGGTTGACCGAGCTTTGCTCGGTATTTTTCGCTCGGTTTTTTTAATTCGTGTGTTTTGGAAATTATATTTAGATACAAATTACATACTGATGAAATATGAATAATATTTTTTGATCTTAGCGACATAATAGAAAAAACTGAACTGGTTATTTGAATAAAAAATCGTGAGTGCAATTAGTTTAATTTAAATTTTTGTGTTTTTAAAAAATACCAAAAAAGGGCTCGAAAAAATAGGATATATAAAATTTTCTCAAAAAAAAAAAGGAACTTTAAAAAAATAATTAAAAAAAAGTTGGACGGTCTGAGCTTGAACCATGATATTACGATTTTGTGACCGCCCAATATACCAATTAATCTATTTGTAATCATTAACAAATTGTCAAAATTTATCTTCTTATTCTAACGATATTGTAGCAGTTTGAATAAAACTAAATTTACGGATTTTATCGCGTTTATTTTACTACTTTTACTTATTTTTAATTCCCGACGTTTCGGGTGCTTTACAGCAACCATGGTCACGGGAGGGACTTTTATTCAATGTGTAGTGTTCGCGTAAATTTAAGAAATCATTATTGTAGCAGTTTTTCATTGCCTAAAACACGGACAAAAAGACATTTTCTAAAAATAAATCCTAGCTAGATCGATTTATTGCCCCCGAAACTCCCTGCACACAAAATTTTATGAAAATCGTTGGAGTCGTTTCCGAGATTCCGATTATATATATATATACAAGAATTGCTCGTTTAAAGGTATAGGATATTGAGACTATTTTACAAAATATAAGTAAAAATTAAGTGTAGGAAGATTATTCTTCTTATTTATATATTATTCTATACATAAATAAGAAGATATAAATAAGAATAATCTATTATTTATAGATTATTATTATTATTATTATGGTGGGGGTATCAATATAGTTTTCTCATCTGGTTAGGTTCTATAAATATATAATTATAAATGGAAATGAAAAGGTAAATATACATAAATATCAATAACATAAAATAAATATAAAAATACATATATAAATAAAAGCCCAACCAGATGGAGGCCCTCTGCAGGGGAGACCAAACGGCCGAGGGTTAGGGGGAAAGGGAAAGAAACCGGCGGACGATGCGGGCGGTATTGAGGAGCACCGCCTTCTGCATTTGAGCCTGGAGTGGTCCACCACGTAGTCCCAGCCGCCTCAGATGACCCGAGAGGCTGACTGGGATTAGCCCGTTTGCAGAGACGACTACAGGAATAATTTCGGTCGGCAGACCACCCCACATGTCAGTCACCTCGTGAGCCAGGTCCAGATATTTTGTTTGCTTATCTGTTTCGGCTTTCACGAGGTTCTCGTCACATGGAATGGTAATGTCGACCAAAAATATCCTTGACTGTGCCCGGTCCATCAGCACAATATGAGGCTTATTCGCAAGAATAGTCCTGTCTGTGATGATGGCCCGGTCCCAATAGAGCCTGGCGCGATCATTTTCGAGCACTGCTTCCGGCAAGTACTTGTAATACGGCAATTTCCGATCCACGAGACCGTTTTTCAGAGCGAGCTCCTGGTGTAGAATTCTGGCTACTAGGTTGTGCCTGTGTAAGTACTCAGAGTTAGAAAGCGCCGAACAACCGGAGATGACATGCCTAAGTGACTCACCGGGATGGCGACAAGCACGACAGATGTCGATGGTGCCATCCTTTAGTATGTATCTCCGATAGTTGTTGGTCTTAATAACCTGATCCTGTATTGCACAGACAAAACACTCGGTTTCCCCGAAGAGGTCACCGAAACGTAGCCAGTTGAGGGAGGCGGCTGTATCTACGTGAGGCTCATGTAGAGCCCTGTAGTACCTCCCATGGAGCTCCTTCTCCTTCCGTACGGTCTCCCGGTCGGAAATGCTCTGTACTGCCGGGTCTTGCCATTGCTCGTTGGCTAAGGATAGAGGGGTAAGTCCTTTATCACTAGAAATGACGTCATTATAGAATGGATCATCCGATCTCGCCAGGAAGTAACGACGGAGGCTGCACACTTCGTGATTATGCATGGTGAGCGCGCTCAGGAAGCCACGCCCACCATGCTTTCGCGGCAAGTACAGCCTCATTACCGACGATCTCGGATGATGCATCCTATGGGACGTCATTGTAGTGCGGACTTTTCTATCCAGGGCGTTAAGTTCAGTCTGACTCCACCTGAGTATGCCAAAGGTATACATGAGGACAGGCATGACCCAAACGTTATATGCATGTGTCTTATTCACACCGGACAAAAGGCTGTTAAGCACTTTGGTCAAGCGTGCATAAAACACGTCGCAAACTGTTTCATACCAGCCTCATCGATACCGATGTTCTGTGACATACCCAGGTATCGGTATGTTTCAGCCTCGGAAAGGGTCCTTAAGTTGACGGGCATAGATAAGTCTATGCCCTCAGAGTTAGCAACCCTACCCCTCTCAACATGGAGTACCGCACACTTATCCGTCCCCAGCTCTATTCCAATGGAATTTCTAAATTGTATACGTGGTAGAGCCATGCTGCAGTTATATTAGTAGTATAGTTGTAGCACGAATGGGTCGGCTCGACCGGGGAAGGACCACGCTCTCACAGAATACCAGCGTGAAATTGTAGCTTAATGCTGCTGTATTTCGTATGGTGAGTGTAGAGAACCGGAGACCCTGTTTACTGGAAACGAGGCATTCCATCTTAGTCCTCACGGGTGACAACGCATCTGCATTTTGATTCGTAATCGAGGATAGATATAGATGTCTATGGGCCACAGCAACCACTTACCATCAGGTGGACTGTGTGCTCGTTTGTCACCCTATCCTATAAAAAAAAAAATCACAAGTGATGTTTAGCAATTCCGTAAGATGGGAGCGACTGGGGGCGAATAACTTGAGGTCATCCATATAGAAAAGGTGGGTCACTTTTGTCCCTCCTTTCCGTAGCTGAAATCCCCTCCCGGAGCCCTCCAGTAAGGTACTGAGGGGGTTCAGAGAGAGTCAGAACCATATTTGACTCAGACAATCGCCCTGGAAGATACCCCTTCCTATCCTTATGTGGTTCTCCGCAGCCATCACCCGCTCGCCCAGATGACAAAGGATCGTACTCCACTGCCCCATACACTGCTCGAGGAAGTCTCTAACTGTACAGTCTATCTTGTACAGTTCGAGGACTCTCTTTAGCCATGTATGGGGCACCGAGTCGAATGCCTTTCTGTAGTCTATCCAGGCGGCGGAGAAGTTCCGACGGTTGCGTTTCACCACTTTGCCAATGACCGCGTCAATGAGGAGTGGTTCCTTGGTTCCACGACCACCGCCCCGTCATCCATTTTGAGCGCGCGACATCACCTGATTTGAGTCCAGGTGACGAGTGATTCTCGCGCTCAAAATGGATGTTAGTGTCTTGTATATGGTCGGTAGACACGTGATGGGGCGGTATTTGTTTGGGTCTGTGGTACCCTGGCCTTTAGGAACCAAATGGGTGATCCCAGTAGTGAAGAGGCTCGGTAGCGACTTCTGGTTGAGAACCTCTTGAAACTGTCGGGCGAGCACAGTGTGACACACCACGAACCCCTTCAGCCAGTAGTGATGCAGCCCGTCGAGTTACGGACTTTTCCAGTTCGGGGCCCTACGGACCGTCTCAGCTACGTCATCCGTACGGAGTTATGGTGACGGGGTCCATGGGCGTAATACCCGCACACTGACTCGCCACAACTTCTGTCCAAGGGCCCTCGTTGTGGTTTACGGGCTCTGACCACAGGCTGCGCCAGAATGCGACCGTGTCGGCCTGATTCGGTACTGGGCCCGTTCCACTTATCATTAGTCGCTCCAATGATTTATAGAGCCTCTTCTGATCACTCTGGAAGAGACAATTCCGGTTGAACAGTGTCAACCTCTCGGTATATCGCCGAATTCGCTTTCCCCAAGCAGCGATTCTCTGCTTCAGGCCGTCTATGCGCTCCGTCAGTTTTTGCATTATATCAGGCTGGGACAAACTAACATTTGTCCCAGCAAACGCCATCCTGACGGTGCGCACAATCCTTGGCCTGGTATTGCCTGACCAGTATCAGTCTGCCGATGAGGGCCCTAGCCTTTGCGATACGTTCTTCAATTCTTGTTCTCCAGGTTGGGATAGCACTACTTTTTCCAGTAGTGCGTCCAGCCGAGGAAAGTTTGGCGCCTATAATACGGCAGACTGCCAGTGCGGCGCCAAAGAAAATTGAGTCCGTCTCGCAAAGGTCCCGGCTGGCTTCCAAATAGGTCACCAGCATTGGGTTCAGAGCCCTCACGACAGCCCGATTCCGCTTGCTTAGGGCTATGCGAGGAAGTCGCGGTCGATTTTCGAGAGGCGTACTGCGCGTTTCCATAATCGTCTCTTCCAATGTACTCCTCATTTGCTCTATTTCTAGTTCCTGGGTGAATGTTCCATCATCATTTGAATCAGCAACCACTGGGGTATTCACGGCGGCATCCACGTGTGCGGGTTGTTCTGCAACTTGTGGCACCGCACCCTCAGTCGTAACGTTTTTGTTTGATGAGGGAACAGCCTCACGTCGTAGCCGTTCGAGTGCGGCGCCATCAAATATATTTGAGCGTAAGATATACCGAACTCGGTCTGCCAGGTTTTGCTCGGTGACAGTAATAGATGGCTCCAGCTCAGTAAAAAGACGATGCATCCTAGCCCGATACGCGAAACCTCCAATTTCTCCCCCTTTCGCCCTAAAATACTCCCGCATGATGGTCCATCGCATGCGGCGTACTCCACCAGTGGCGGGTGCCGATTGCTAGGTCTGCGAAGACTAGAGATGCCACGAATAGTGAATTGGCCGAATACCGAATATTCGGCAACGCTGTCGGCCGAAGCGCCGAATATTCGGCTGCCGAATATTCGGCGCGAAATACATGCTTGGTGGGGGCGCGTATCATGTATCAAACTCCTCAAACCATTCTTAGAAATAACAAAAATAACTAGCTCAGGTATCTCTTGTATCTCTAAAGTGATTCCACATGCAGTAACTTTATTAAAATATGTGGGAAAAGCAGAGACAGCTGAGAAAGTACCTAATTTAGTCACGATGAGATCTTCACTGCAGGCCGAGCTACAAAGGCGATTCAGCTTCGATGATAAAAACAAATATCTGGTTGCTACTTTTCTGGATCCTCGCTTTAAAAGGAGTTTTCTAGGATTGGTTCAAGCAGAACGAGCAAGACAAAAATTCTTCTAGAAGCTCTAAAAAAGTTGTGATTAACCAAGTAGTACCGATGACGATTCTTCTCCAGCGCATAAGAAAAAGAAACTTGAATGAAAATGATAGGACTGTTGAAGTTGAAAATTGAAATACACGACAGTTTCTGGAACTGCTTTGAAGAAGTCGCTGCAGATGATATGGGAAATATTGCTAATGATGAGGAGAAGTGGAGAAGAATGCTGTGGCAAACGAGTTGGATTTTTATTTGAAAAAAGTTCGCCTAGATCGGAAGGCCGATTCTTACAAGGGGTGGTCAGCAAACGAAAAACAATACCCGAACCTTTCGAAATTTGCAAAAGTTTATCTTTCTTCGCCTGGAAGTAGCGTTTATAGTAAGCGGTTATGTTCTGAGGCTGGTAACGTTTACGATGAAAAGCGCAATCGTTTGCTACCAAAAATGCTGAAAAGCTCGTTTTTACCCATCACAACTTACTACTGATTAATTTTAAATACTAAAATATTGTAATTTGGAAATAAATACATAATTTTGAGTAAAACAACGTGTGTTTTTTACATGATTTGCTATTCGGTATTCGTACTATTGGCCGAATAGTACGTACTATTCGGCCGAATACCGAATAGCAAAAAAAGTGGCCGAATAGACCGAATACCGAATAGTTGCCGAATATTCGTAGCATCACTAGCGAAGACCCTGCCGACATCAAGCAAGCTGGTGGGGATGATGGATGCGAGGGGCTGCTGGGTGGTCGTGCAGCACCTCGCGCTCGGCTGGCGGTTCGCATACTATCGCGTCCAGCGCCAGCTCCTGACGCGCCCTGGCGACCTCCAGGCAGCAGCCCTTTGCGCAATCTTCTGTGTTCCATCATCCATACAGGGCGTCATTTAACGGGAGACGCCCAGACCCGGCGCCGTTTCATGGTGAGGCCATATGCACAAGCGGGCCCTTGCACCATCAATTTTTGCCGAGGCACGGCGCTCACACGTCTTGGCAAGGTACTGACTGACTGCGCGGACGTAGCGGACACAACCGTCACGTCAGCGGGCGATGGGGTCGTCACTTCCCTACGCCATTTTATTATTATTATTATTATTATGGGGTATCTATATAGTTTTCTCATCTGGTTGGGTTCTATAAATATATAATTATAAATGAAAATGAAAAGATAAATATACATAAATATCAATAACATAAAATAAATATAAAAATACATAAATAAATAAAAGCCCAACCAGATGGAGGCCCTCGGCAGGGGAGACCAAACGGCCGAGGGTTAGGGGGAAAGGGAAAGAAACCGGCGGACGATGCGGGCGGTATCGATGAGCACCGCCTTCTGCATTTGAGCCCGGAGCGGTCCGCCACGTAGTCCCAGTCGCCTCAGATGACCCGAGAGGCTGACTGGGATAAGCCCGTTTGCAGAAACGACTACAGGAATAATGTCAGTCGGCAGACCACCCCACATGTCGGTCACCTCGTGAGCTAGGTCCATTTTGTTTGCTTGTCTGTTTCGGCTTTCACGAGGTTCTCGTCATACGGAATGGTAATGTCGACCAAAAATATCCTTGACTGTGCCCGGTCCATCAGCACAATATCAGGCTTATTCGCAAGAATAGTCCTGTCTGTGATGATGGCTCAGTCCCAATAGAGCCTGGCGCGATCATTTTCGAGCACGGCTTCCGGCAAGTACTTGTAATACGGCAATTTCCGATCCACGAGACCGTTTTTCAGAGCGAGCTCCTGGTGAAGAATTCTGGCTACTAGGTTGTGCCTGTGCAAGTACTCAGAGTTAGAAAGCGCCGAACAACCGGAGATGACATGCCTAAGTGACTCACCGGGATGGCGACAAGCTCGACAGATGTCCACGGTGCCATCCTTTAGGATGTATCTCCGATAGTTGTTGGTCTTAATAACCTGATCCTGTATTGCACAGACAAAACCCTCGGTTTCCCCGAAGAGATCACCAAAGCGTAGCCAGTGGAGGGAGGCTACTGTGTCTACGAAAGGCTCATGTAGAGCCTTGTAGAACCTCCCGTGGAGCTCCTTCTCCTTCCACACGGTCTCCCGGTCGGAAATTGTCTGCACTGTCGGGTCTTGCCATTGCTCGTTGGCTAAGGATAGAGGGGTAAGTCCTTTATCACAAGAAATGACGTCCTTATAGAATGGATCATCCGATCTCGCCAGGAAGTAATTACGGAGGCTGCACACTTCGCGATTATGCATGGTGAGCGCGCTCAAGAAGCCACGCCCACCATGCTTTCGCGGCAAGTACAGCCTCATTACCGACGATTTATTATTATTATTATTATTACTTAACAGGCTAGCAGTTGAAACAACTGTTGTAAGCCCGTATCCTATTTTCAAATATGTAATTATTCTTATTTTAGATGTTTGTCTAATCTGTTCTTGAATTGGTTAATAGTTTGTGCAGATATTACTTCTGATGGCAGTTTATTCCATGCTTCAACCACTCTTTGGCTAAAAAAGTGCTTGTGTGGGTTGTTATGTGACACGGTTTTGGTTAATTTGAAGTGGTGTCCCCTAAGATGTGTGTTTGTTGAGTACTGGAATAAATCTCTGTCAAAATTTTCCAGATCGTAGTGTCCATGTATAATTTTATATGCTTCGATCAAGTCTCCCCGTTCTCTGCGATTCTTCAGTGTCGTTAGTTTAAGCTTATTCAACCTTTCTTCGTATGGTATGTTTTTCAATACTCTAGGGACCTTTGAAAATCTACGTTGAACTTTCTCCAGTAACTCAATATCCTTTTTGAAATAGGGGCTCCAGATTTGGAACGCATACTCCAAAATAGGTCGAATGTATTCCTTATGTATTTTTAGCATCATTTCTGGTGTAAGATGTCCGAAGGCTTTTCTAATCAGGTAAATAAAACTATTTGCTTTTTAGTTATAACTGTTATATGATGATTCCATTTTAAATCGTTACTTATATGCACACCTAAGTCTTTTTGTACTTTAACTTCTTCCAAAGGTATATCATCGATTTTATATATTAAACGAGGGTTTCTGTTTCCTATATGGAGGTCTGTGCATTTATTTATATTTAATTTAATAAGCCACCTTTTTGACCATTCTGATATTTTAATTAGATCTGCTTGAAGGTGATCAAAGTCCACTAGTGGGTTTGCGAATATCTTCGTGTCATCAGCGAACATACTTACATTACAACTCAAGCTTTTTGGTAGATCAAAGGTAAACAGCATAAACAATACCGGTCCCAGTAGAGAACCTTGTGGCACACCGCTTTGTATTTCTTTTTCATCTGACAATGTGTCGCTAATCCTTACTCTGAAGGTTCTTTGTCGTAGAAAACTCTCAATCCAAGTTAACAGTTTCCCTCGAACACAAACAAATTCCAATTTATGTAAAAGCCTGCCTATTGGTACTTTATCAAAAGCTTTTTCGTAATCCAGATATATAACATCTATTGGTTCTCGATCATTTTGACTGTTGACCCAGAATGATAAGCAAGACATCAAGCTAGAAATCGTTGATCTATTAGGACAGAAACCATGTTGCTGTTTACCAATAGTTTGTTTGTTAAGGAACTGCCTCATGTGCTTAACTATTATCTTTTCCATGACTTTGCACACCACACTAGTTAAGCTTATCGGTCTATAATTTGCAGGATCTAATTTGTTTCCCTTTTTGTAAACAGGAGTCACTAAAGCCGTTTTCCATAAATAAGGCAAAACTCCTTTGTCGTATGATTTTTGCATTACTGATGCTAGGTAACTATCAATTCCGCAGTTCTTTAAAACATGTACGGGTATTTCGTCGGGGCCAGGTGAAGAGTCTATATTCATTTCTTTGATAGCAGCTTGTACTTTGGATTCTGTGAACATGATGTCCTCTATAACTTCAGTTGCTCTTAGGTTTGGGTCAAGCGCAGGAAGTTCTTCTGGTGGTTCTCTTTCAAATATATTAGAAAAATGTTCTGCAAATACTTCCGCTATGTCTTTAGAACGTGTCACAGATTGCCCATTACTGTTCCGTAAAATGTTTGGTGTACTAACTTTAGAGGTGATTTGCTGCCTGATGTACGAGTAAAATTTCTTTGGTCCTAGATCTAATAGTTGATTTTCGTAAACTGCCCTTGCCGTGTGCCTTAAATTAGTCAGTTTGTTATTTAGCATCCTGTATTCCTTATAGATTTTATCTGACCCTGTTACAGTATATCTCTTCGAAAGAATTTTTTTTCTCTTATTAACTCAGATATGTCATTTTTTATCCATGGTTTATTTACTTTGTTAAATGTTTTTACAAGAGGAACATGTGTGTCTATGGTATTGTTACGCGCTCCAGTCGACGATATACTAGCGCCATCTAGTGTCAGGAACGAGAGCGAGTAGAGCGTTGCAGAAAATGACATCACAGATCTCTCAACCGACAGCGCCATCCGAAGAACTAAGTTTCTAGAAAATCTATACTCGCAAACTCGTCCCTTTGCGCGCATTTACTTGAACATTCGGGACGCTTCTTTGCTAATTTAAATAAATAGGCGCTGCAAGATGCGATCGAGACAGAGTTGAACTCAGCGACACAAGCGAAGCTTCGGAGCGGAATTAAGTGAATTAGTGTGTTTAATTATTAGTGTTTTTAACTTTAATTTGTATAAAGTAAATTAAAGTGTTAATTTAGGTAATTCTATCGGCAATTTTTATTGTCACGAACCTCAAGCTCGTAACAGTATTAGTTATTGTTTTATGAATTATTATAAACTGTTCAACTGGACAAAGTACATCTTTAAACATTTTTTTAAGCCGGAGTGAATTTCTTATTTGATTTTGTTGTAGTCTCCTTTATTAAAGTTCTTTTTAGATTTAGATTGCTGCCTATTCTCGATACTAAGCATGCATGATCGCTTTTCCCAATTGCGGCCTCATAAATAATTCCAACTATCAAAGACTCATCGTTTGTCAAGATTAGGTCTAAAGTAGATGGCTGGTGACTCTGGCGAAATCTCGTATATTGATCTACCAATTGATATAGATTGTTGTTGTTATACCATTGCAAGAAATTGGTTTCTTTTGGCAGTAGATACCCACAATTTGAAAGTGGCCACTTGACTCCACCAAAGTTAAAGTCACCCATTATTATTACGGTGTTTGACTGGGAAGCCAGTTCTAAATTTTGTAGAAGCAAGTTGTCATGATCGATAGTTGATTCGTGCCCTCTATATAGTCCACATAACAATATTCTTTGAAAACCTACTTCAATGTCTACCCATAACATTCCCAAGAGTCATACTTCGTATTATACTGACTATTTCGCTTTGATGTCATATATGTAACATTGTTCAATACATAAATAGCGACTCCTCCACTTCGTTTATCAATACGATCGTCTCTGTATAAGTCGTAACCCGGTATCTTTATCAGTGAGTCAGGTATATTTGGTTTTAGCCATGTTTCTGAGAGGACTATAATTGATGGTTTTAGTTGATCAACTCTTGCAATTAATAAATCCAGTTTAGATGTTATCCATTGTATGTTTGTGTATAAGATTGTTATTGTTAAGGGTGCGGAAGGTATCGAAGATCGCGTTTTTTTGTTAAAAAGATTTACTAGTGAGGGTTGGTGAATTTGGACTAGTTTTTTATCTCCTGTTTACAGATAATTTTAGGCTGCCCTTGTATATACTTGATAGTCAAGCCTTGTTCTCCATTATTAGTACGTTTCTCTAATTCATCACGGAGGTATTTTAAGTACTCGCGTTGCATGGCAGTTTGGTCTGATTTAATAATTGACGGTTTATCCAGTTTAGTTTTGTTACGAAGTATCTCAATAGCATCATTCTTAGACTTCATTACCATTTTAATGGGACGAGGAGGAGCCCCAGCTTGAAACTTACCAAGACGAAATAGTTTCACATTATGACAGCTAACTTTTTTGCTCACACACGTTATTATTTTCCTGCACTCCTCTTTATCATGCTCCTGCCTTTGTAAAGGTTTATCCGAGGTTGATTCTGGTACGTCGTAAATTATTATATTGTTAGCTCTCTTAGTACGCTCAGCCAATTCTTGTATTGCTCCTTCAGTTACAAGCATGTTTTGACGTAATCGCAAGTGGTGTACTTCTTTAGTAAGTTCCTCCAGTTGTTTTATTATATTTAGTATTTGTGCCATTAGTGACTTACAATCGACACATAAGAAAGAAACCACTCGAGCTATTGTCTTTAACTCGAACTTACTTCAGTTGGTGACATTCCATGACAATCACCACATAAAATGCTCTTGCAGGAGTCACAACTTACTGATAGCTTCTTATCGTTTGTGGTTTTGCTACATTTAGAATATTTAAAGCTTTTTGGACTCATTTTATTTTTTTATTTTTTACTGATTTAGTAGAAAATTTCTTGTAATGGCAACACTATTGTCTATAGTTCGCTTTCATTGACAGAACCGGAAATCAATGATGTAAAAGAAATATAAAATTGTGAAGGTAGATTTTAAAAGTTCGTAATTCACGCGAATAGTTTTTTTCAAAGTTTTGCACTTTAGTTTTATAATTACAGTGAGAAAACACTAGCACGAAACATCTTTAGCCTGCCTCATATCTTGATTGTACTTTCATAACATGGAACAAACTATTTGAATTTATTGGTACCAAATCATCAACAGCACTTGTACACACAACCACTTCAATTTGACACTCACACACAACCACTTCAATTTGACACTGTTTGTGTTTTTCCCCGATAAAGATCTGTCAGTAATTATTTGCGGGGGGAAGTAATTATTCATAAAAATATAATATAAAACGCAAAAAATATAATAAGCAATTATTCATATAAAAATTAATTTAAGCAATTATTCTTATTTATATAACAGTAAGTGACTTATAAACTAACTAGCAGGTCTTTGTGTAACTGTAGTTGTATGCAATTGTTTTTTTAATAGACAGGTATTAAAATCACCTATAATTATACTGTGACAATAGATGGGTAAGATTTTCATAAGGTGGTAAAGTAGTTGAAAAGGGCTGTAAAAGACTCCGAGGAGTAATTTTGTGTGACCGAGAAGCATTTCTTTAAAGAGAAAATAGTTTCACTTCGTCTTTCAGTTGACACCTGAACTACACATACCTTATGTGAAGGCAGAGATAAATAGCAACACCACCACTGTCCCAATCGGCACGATCGTTTCGAATCAAATGAAAGCCTGGAAACGAGAAGGATGTTGATGGAAGACATGGTTTTGACTATGACTCTGAAAAAGGATAGTGTGCATATTTTTGCTATTAAAACTTGACAACATGTCGGGGTAATGAGCAGGAATACTTTGAGCATTTATGTTATTTGCAGGTTATTACTTAATATATATATATATATATATATATATATATAATGTAACCTTTTGCTAAGAATCTCCGGTGGAGGTTCGGTTGTCACCTACGACGACTCGACCTGGCAACGTATAACGCACGCACCCTGAGGACTGACGAGAAGATACTGGAGCTGGAAGAAGAGGTAGACAAGTTGCGCTGGCATATTATTGGATTATCCGAGGCCCGAAGAGAGGGGGAGGACACGGCAATCCTCGAGTCCGGCAACTTGTTCTACCACCGGGAGGGCGACCATCTGTCCCAAGGATGTGTCGGATTTATCGTCCACAAGTCTCTCGTCAACAACGTTGTAAAGATTGGGAGTGTGTCGACGATGGTCGCGTACCTGATACTCAGAATCACCAAACGGTATTCGCTGAAGGTCATACAGGTTTACGCACCAACCTCGGCACATCCCGATGAGGAGGTGGAGGAAATGTATGAGGATATTTCTAAAGCCATGCATTCCTCCAAAACCCACTACACGGTGTTGATGGGAGACTTCAACGCAAAACTAGGCACAAGAGAAAGCGGTGAGCTGAAGGTAGGGAAATTTGGAGTAGGGCAACGGAACCGAAGGGGCCAGCAGCTGGCCGACTTTATGGAGAAAGAGGGACTCTTTATGATGAACTCTTTCTTCCAGAAGCGGCCCCACAGGAAGTGGACCTGGTCGAGCCCCGACGGTTCGACAAAAAATGAAATTGACTTCATTATGACGACCAGACGCCAACTGTTCAGTGATGCCTCAGTGATCGCAAGGGTGAAAACTGGCAGCGATCACCGAATGATTAGAGGCACACTGAACCTAAAGGTTAAGTTGGAGGGGTCTCGTCTAATGAAGTCAACGCTCCGTCCCCCTCGTGCTCTAATCCAGAATCCCGAAACCTTTCAGCTCGAGTTACAAAACCGCTTTCAGTGCTTAGAGGATTGCAATGCAGTGGACGATATGAATGACAAGCTCGTGGAAACTGTCCATGCGGTCGGAGCTAAGTTCTGCAAGACCCGACACAAAAACTCTCCGATCACACTCTTAATCTCATGGCTGTTAGACGGGAGATGAGGCTGCAATCGTCAACAGATTTGACAGCGTACAGGCAACTGAACAGACAGATCTCCAAATGCATGCGGCGAGACTTACGCAACTTTAATACGGCTCGTATTAAAGAAGCGATCGAGCGGAACCAGGGCTCCAAAGTCTTTGCCATAGATCTGTCTGCCAGAAAGGGCCAACTGTCAAAGCTGAAGACTGAGTGTGGCAACATCGTTTCCGGGACACCTGAGATTCTGAGTGAGATTGAAAGGTTCTATGGGCAGCTGTACACATCATCGTTGGAGCCACACGCAAGTGTGAGTAACGATCCAAGAGCAAGTCTTATCCGACACTATTCCGATGATATCCCGGACGTCAGTCTGAGCGAGATTAGAATGGCTCTCCACCACCTTAAAAACGGCAAGGCCCCGGGTGAGGATGGAATTACAGCGGAGCTTCTGAAAGCGGGTGGAACACCGGTACTTGAAGTCCTTCAGAAGCTCTTCAATTCCGTCCTCCATGGTGGCACTACTCCAGAGGCGTGGAGTAGTGCCACCATGGAGCGCGGTGGTCTTGTTCTTTAAGAAAGGCGACAACGCTCTCTTGAAGAACTACAGACCGATTTCCCTTCTGAGCCGCGTCTACGTGCTGTTTTCGAGAGTCTTACGAATCGTCTCGCACGCAGACTCGACGACTTCCAGCCTCCCGAACAAGCCGGTTTCCGAAAAGGCTTCAATACCATAGACCACATACATACCCTGCGGCAGATTGTACAGAAGACCGAAGAGTACAATCTGCCACTTTGCCTGGCATATGTGGACTATGAGAAAGCCTTTTATTCCGTCGAAATTTGGGCGGTGCTACAGTCCCTTCAGCGGTGCCAAGTAGACTGTCGGTATATCGAAGTGCTGAAGTGTTTGTACAGTAGGGCTACGATGGCTATCCGAGTACAGAACCGGAGTTCGAAACCTATCCAACTGCAGAGAGATGTAAGACAGGGTGATGTTATATCCCCGAAACTCTTCACCGCTGCGTTGGAAGACGTTTTCGAGCTACTGGCCTGGAAAGGATACGGTATTAACATCAATGGCGAGTACATCACTCACCTTCGATTTGCCGACGATATAGTCCTTATGGCAGAATCGCTGAAGGTCCTTAGTACTATGCTCAATGACCTCAATGGTGTCTCCCAACGGATAGGTCTTAAGATGAACATGGACAAAACAAAGATCATGTTTAATGTCCATGTCACACCTATGCCGGTAGTTGTTGGGAGCACTATGCTCGAAGTTGTTGACGAGTACGTTTACCTGGGACAAATAGTCCGACTAGGTAAGTTCAACTTCGACCGAGAGGTCAATCGACGGATTCAACTCGGCTGGGCAGCGTTCGGGAAATTACGACACATCGTGTCGTCAGGTATATCTCAATCTCTGAAAACTAAAGTGTATAACCAGTGCATGTTGCCAGTTACGGATTACGGATACTTACGGATCTGAGACGTGGTCCTTCACTGCTGGCCGTATGAGGACGCTCAAGGTCGCTCATCGAGCTATGGAGAGGGCTATGCTCGGAGTTTCACTGCGTGATAGACTCAGAAATGAGGATATCCGCAGTAAAACCAGAGTGACCGACATAGCCCAACGGATTAGTAAACTGAAGTGGCAATGGGCCGGCCATATAGCTCGAAGAAGCGATAACCGATGGGGAAGAAAGGTTCTCGAGTGGCAGCCTCGTACCGATAGGCGTAGTGTAGGGCGACCCCCCACTAGATGGAGTGACGACCTGGTAAGACATGCAGGAAGTCGATGGATGCAGGTGGCTCAGGACCGTGCTTTGTGGCATTACTTGGGGGAGGCCTATGTTCAGCAGTGGACTTGTGAAGGGTGTAGTGAGTGAGTGAGTTAACCTTTTGTTATACACTTTTGTTTAGGTAATGGTTGATGAAATAGTGGATTGCACAAACTCATTTTCTTTTCCTTAAGAACACATTATCATTCTATTCTAGTATAACTTTTTTTGAAGTTTTAAACTCACAGCCAACCTCATGGTAAGTGGCACAAAGTGCCACAGTTGCACTTTCACCTCCGAGGACTAAGACAGAATGTCTCACAGCCTGTAATTATACTGACTCTTTATACTTTCGAGACCATAATACAGCTGTGCAGGCTCTGCTATTTGGTAGCAGAAATAGGTATGAGGTTGGAATCCTAGTGTTCAGTTTAATTCATCGTATGGTTATGAACAATTTTCAGGATGCTGACGGCGAGGCGAGTGCTACATGAGCTTCGCTACAGTGTCGTTAACAGCTACTACAAGGAGCAGAAGCTGCAACTCACTGCAAGTCAACTACAGGATGAGCTGGCTGCACAGAGTGAGCCCCGAGCGAGAGCAGAGGTGAAAATCTTTTTATTATCAATATTATTTTTCATAATCTTTATGCTTAATAAATAAATTTACAATAATAGAGGCAGATATATCAATGGCTTCCCTCTTTAAAAACCTAGAAATAAGGGATACATACCCAGCAGCGGAAAGTTTTTTGTCTGCTACTTTACTTTTATAGGCCGTTACATTTAGGACAAGCTATATCACAGATTTACACTATAGTAAAGATGTAAAAATAAAGGAGTTAAAAGAATAAAGATGTTAAAAGAATGAAGATACTTACTTGCACTTTTACATATGCACACAAATCATGACAGTATTCAAAAACTAAGCAGGAGTTGTTTAAATTAAAATTTGTATGTAAATGTCAAAATCTAAATCAATTCACAAAAAATAGACTTCAGAGATTTAGCAATCGCCTGACGATTTTTAAATATCTATGTTACGGGATGATTATACCATTGTCCTTAAGGATATATCTGCTTATCCCAAAGTCTTATCCTCGAAAAACATTGGGATGTGATGTTTGTCTATTCAAAAAATATACATAAAAGTATAGTAAAAAAAAATAGTTACAGCATGTCATATGCTTGGCGCTGTCCTCCTAATGACTTTTTTTTTGTTGGTGAACTTTACAAGTCCTTAAAATATTTTATCATTTATGAAATGTGATAGAGTATGTAAGGTGACTATATATATATATATATATATATATATATATATATATATATATATATATATATATATATATATATATATATATATACAATAACATAGAATATAAAGAATGTAAAACAATAAAAGACCCACCTGTAGTTTAAGGTAAGTAAAGGTGTTGGAAATTCAGAAGTTTTTTAGGGTTCAAACTTGAGTTGCTCAGGTGCTTTAAAATTCACTGCAAACACATATTATTTATGATTAGAACACTACTTTATCGGTGCAATAAGATTTGTAAAAGAAGGAGTTAAAGTTCAACAAAATAACAATACATAAAATAACAATAGTGGTAAAATTAAAAATTTTGTAAAACCGAGTAAGTATTCGAAGTCAAATAAATATGCATTATAAACTCAAAAATTACTGGTCAGATCTTGATCAAATTTATATGGAACACACTAGAAGCACCAGCTTTAAAATAAATAAAAAAATGATAAAATCGGTTTAAACAGAAAAAATATACAGTCGAATAGAGTACCGCCTCCAGAATCAGAAACAGAAACGTTTTTATTTAATATAGATTATAAATAATACTTTTTAAAAGTCTAAATTAAAATAACAAATTTTGGCAGTGTATTAATGATCGTATCATGTGGGATATCCGGCGGTTGCGAAATCGAGGTGCCCTAGTTCGCGTCCTGTCTTCGGTCCGACTTTTTTCCTTTTTTTTTTTCAAGTTCCCTTCTTTTGTGAGAAAATCTATTATTTATAGCCCTTTTTTTAATAACACGAAAATTTAAATTAAACTAATTGCACTCATGATTTTTTATTCAAATAACCAGTTCAGTTTTTTCTATTATGTCAATAAGATCAAAAAATATTATTCATGTTCCATCAGTATGTTATTTGTATCTAAATATAATTTCGATTTCCAAAAAAAAATACCGAGGAAAGCTCGGTCATCCGGGTACTAACCCTTTAATTTAATACAAACTTAGTTTAATAAAGTTTTTGAACTTTGTGCGGATCAAATTTTGTATATTTTCTGGGATTTTGTTGTAAAAGCGTATACATCGCCCTAAGAATGAATTACTGACTCGGTGCAGTCGAGTAACTGGTACTACTAGCTTGTATCTGTTCCTAGTATTTACAGAATGAAAAAAAAAACAAAACACATGAATATCACTTATTTTTGTAAAACTACTTCTATTTTTGTGTACGTACATTACATTTTCATAAATGTTTTGAGAACTGTAGAACTAAGTCTGCTTGCTAGTTTTGATATATGGGGGCCCCATTGAAGTTTTTCGTCTAGTGTGATTCCAAGAAAAATGTTGTTATCAACATGACTAAGCCCCTCCTCATTTCAAATTACATTAGTACATGTTTGACATTCGGAGTTGTGAATTTCGTATATTTAGTTTTAGGGCCATTTAAATGAAAACCATTAACATTAACCCAATTTACTAATTTAAATATAACATTATTTACTTCGTCCTAATTTAGTAACTATCGTTTTCATTTGAAAATCAATGAAGTGTCATCATCAAATAATACTATGTCATAGGTATGCATAGGTAAGTCATTAATATACACAAGAAACAAAATGGGGCCGAGAATTGAGCCCTTTTGTACTATCGACCCGGAAGAACTCATACTATTAATGACAATAATATGAAATAATTAATTTAAGAGCATTACTTCTTACACCGTAGTGTAGAAGTTTCCTGATTAATGTTTCATGGTGAAGACAATCGAAGGCTTTGGATAGATCACATACTATACCCAAAGCATCCTGTGAATTCTCCCATCCATTGAAAATATATTTAATCAGCTCAACACTAGCATTAGTTGATGAGCGACCCTTAAAAAATTAAAAAATTAAGATTTGATCAAGAATAATTTTTACAAAAATTTTACTAAGGGTTGACATTACAGAAATAGGTCTAAAATCGGGGGCAGGTCCAATGAACTACTGGATTTAAATAAAGGTATTACTTTACTATGCTTTATTAAATCAGGAAACACCAGATTCGATACTAGTATTAAAAATAATAGATAGTTAAGGTGTGATTGTATCTATTATAGACACAATAACTTTAACGGATCAGATCAGGAACAGATCTGCGGTTTTCTTAATATCAACAGTTTTAAAATATTTTACAATATCTTTTGATGATACTTTATGACATATAACATTCTTTGTACACGTATTTACATTTCGTTTAATGATTCGGTGACTGCGGGAGAAAAATTCAGTGACTTAGTGGTTAAGATCGAAATATCAGTAAAATATTTCTCAAAAACCATTGCAACGTTCTGATCTGATTTAATTAATTTGTTGTTAAAACAACAATAGTAGTACTTCAATAGGTAGTTTGAAGGTAGTTTTGTTAGTTTTGTGCGTGTATGTTTTTTAGTTCTGGTAGTTTTGCGCGTGTATATACATTTGGCGTGAATATTATTACTTTTTTATTTTATTTTATATAGCTAATTATTATGGAAAGATCATGCAAATGGTAATGTAAGGTGCTATGGAAGAGTGGAGTCTCCTAACACAAATTGTTATACCTAAAAGGAGACCTCATCCAGGTTATAATTTATGTATGATCATTTACTGAATAAACAATTTTTATTATTATTATTAAACCAATAGTAAAAATTACTACTTTTTTAAACAAATTTATTAATTTTACACAAATTGCATGCATTATCTAGAACGAACGAACGAACTAAGTGGCAAGTTTCGATTCGACTAATTTGGCCTTTATTTTGTATAGTATTTTAATAAAGGCTAGTTATCGATTACATTAAATTATAATATATTCCGAATCCACTTCACATCTTAGTGTAATGATTATTAATCATCACAAACTGATTTAGTAGATATGAAATAAATTTTCGTTAATATATTTATTTTGTGTAGTAAATTGTATTTATTTTGAAATCGCTTATTTTTCACTTCATTAACAATGCTGGCAACACTTGGTATTTTACGGAAATATTCAGAAAATACGAGTTTTAACAATAATACTTAGTCGGGTCATAAATTTTGTCAAAACCTTATTATTTAAATTTTTTGAATACTGGCTAGATGAACTTCACCAATTTTAAAAATATAACGTTTGCGCTTGCCTAAAATAAAAATACATTAATTTTCAAATATGGAATGGTCGAAGAAAGAAGAAGAGATTTTCAATATTCTACAAAAATTGAAAATAACCCCACGATTTGTATATCCCACAATCAAACGATTCACTGAAGATTCAAGCTTCGAAGATCGTAAGAGGACCGGCCGATCTAGTACAGTTAGAACACCCGCGATCGTCAAAACAATGAAGGCGCGAATCCAACGAAATCTTGTTCGTGAACAAAAAATCTTCATATGGGCCTAAGCAGAACCACGGTCTTTTGACCGGGTCTCGTAGTCCTAGGTCTTCATTTATCGCTCTTTTGAGCGATAAATGAAGACCTAGGACTACGAGCTTATCGTGAGAAGACGGGACATTTTTTGAACGAGCGTTTAAAAAAATTTGACTGAATAGATCCCGCGCTTTGTTACGGCGGTACGTAAGAAAAAAATACCGCGAAAAAAAAAAAAGAAGAAAGTTATAACAAACAAAATGATAAGGTGTATGCCCACAGCAGTGAAGAAGCCAGCCCGCGTATTCCGAGGGTTCAACGAGCACATTATCCTTCGTCACTCATGGCTTGGCTTGGAGTCTCATATTCAGGCTTAACTGAGGTGTTTTCTTTATGAAAAAGGTGTAAAAACCAATGCCGAGGTGTACCAAAATACCGTCCTAACAAACATAGTGGAACCTTTTCTCAAACAATGTTTAAAAACGGACATTGTATATTCCAACAGGACTCTGCACCAGCTCATAGGGCACGAAGAACGCAAAACTGGTTAACCGCTCATGGAATTCGCTTTATCGAACATGATGACTATCCCTCTTCTAGTCCAGATTTAAGCCCACTGGATTATGAGATATGGCAACATTTAGAGCAGAAAATCTGCGTTAAACCTAATCAGAATTTGGAATCTCTCCGAGTATCTTCGGCTAAAGCAGCGGCAGAAGAAGATGAGTGTGGTGCGTGCTGCGATTGATGGTTGGCCGCGTCGATTAAGGGCTTGTATTCAAAATAGGGGAGGGCATTTTGAATAATGTAAATAAAATTGTAATCTAAATTAAATTACCTTGGAGGAAAATGTTTTATAAGTTAAAGTATTATCAAATTCATTAAAAATAAGCTTAAATAATGTTCCATACAAAAAATCTGGTTTATTTTGGTATGAAAGGGATGTAAGTTTTTTACTTTGTTACTTCTAAACTTCTCCAAGCGACTTGCATTTACTGTAACAAACACAACTTTTTCATCTACTAGCTTTTTGTGAACATAAGGTAACGAAACTAATTGTCAACAGTGATCAGAGCTCAATTTTTGAATTACATATACATTTATGGAACGGCTTAAAATTTGTCAAAATGTTATCTATACATGTTGCACTAAATTCAGCAATACATGTTGGCTCCAAAAATAAATTAAAAAGACCATAACATTTAAACAATGATCTAAATTTAATATAGATGGAGGAAGCTTTTAGGAGATTGATATTAAAGTCTCCACATATTACAGCAGATTTATTCTGTTTATTAAGTTTAGCGAAAACTCCCTCCTTCATTTTTAAAAAAGTATCGTATATAGAACATCGGAGTCTGTAGACGCTCACAACAATGAGGTGCTCAAACTCAACACATGCCATTTCTACAATTCGCTCAACAGACAGGCTCACAATATCTTTACGTTGTTTACATGATAATAATTTACTAGCTAAAATTAAGGAGCCACCTCTTAAAACCGTTTCTCTATTGAAACAACTGACCATCTGGTGATCACTGAAGTTAAAAATTAAGTTATAAGCTTTTAACCAATGTTCAGTAATACATAAAATATGAATCATCATCATCATCAGCCTGCGGCAGTCCACTGCTGGACATAGGTCTCTCTCAAAGCGCGCTACTTAGCTCGATTGTTCTTATATAGCACAAATATGAATATTGTTACTTATTTATTTATTTATATATATATATATATATATATATAACAGTTTTGTGCCAGATTGTTTTCCTAAGTATGTTGACACATCATTTTCGTATTTTACTATAGGGGATCTACGCTTAACAATATTAACAATATTAATGCCGTACATTACTACATAATACAAAAAAACAAATTTTACAAACAACAAATTTAAAATCTATGTGATATGGGAATGAGTGTGTATGACTGTAAGCTCTTTTACTGCTCTTTTGAATATCCTTGATCTTGGGTTAAAAATATCCTAGCCGGAGTCTTTCATGGATGTCTCGTTGTAAAGTCGACACATTCTTATGCAGGTAAAATGTCTTGGTAGGAATTCGTGGATTGCGCTTTGTAATTAACTTTAATTTACTTAGGAGGTAACCGGAATCAATCTCATTATGGAGAATTTTATGTAAATATATAAGGTCATATTCCTTACGGCGAAGAAGTAAAGAGGTCATTTTAAATTTGTCGAGTCTCTCACTCTAACCGACAAGACTGCGACCAAGACCACATTTGTAGCTAAGTATTCTAAGGGTGCTTTTTTGGAGGCTTTCTATACTATCCGAATGCACTGTGTAGCAGGGAGACCTAATAACACAAGCATATTCAAGAATACTACGGACAAGGCTATTATAAACGGTCAGGAAGCTTTGAGGCTGCTTGAAGTCCTTAGTGTATCTCGTTATGAAACCTAGTAACTGGAATGCTTTGTTCTTAATGTAGGCATAGTTGCTCACGAAATGTTAATTTATAGTCAAACAGCACACCCAGATCTTTTGCTACCGTTTTTCTGTCTAATGAATCTTCATTAATTTTATAGTCATATGTCTGTTTATATCTCTTATTTGTGAACGTTATAATAAAACACTTTTTAACATTTTATGCATATCGTTAAGCCGGCACCATTCGGATATTGAATCAATATCATCTTGTAGCCTAACACAATCAGATAAATCCTGTATTACACGGTACATTTTCAAGTCATCAGCATATAGAAGGCAAGGACTGGACAGTTTACAAATCAGATCGTTTATGAATACAATAAAAAATAACGGACCGAGATGTGAACCCTGAGGAACACCGGATTTAACTGTGACAGGAGATGACGTGAAACCTTTGAGAGTGACAAGTTGGCTTCTATTATCGAGGTACGAATGAACCCAGCGCAGTAGATTTCCATGAATACCCAACATAGCTAATTTTTTACAGAGTAAAGAATGGTTTACTTTGTCGAAAGCTTTTGTAAAATCGGCGCGCCCACGGTGAAAACGTCGCATAAGTAGTTTTTGTATTCTAACAAATTAGTCACTGTTGATCTGCCTCTCACGAAACCGTGCTGCTTGCTAGATATAAGCGGCTTAATTTGAGAGTAAAGATGATAATACAATGCAGATTCAAAAACCTTAGCAACACAGCACAAAATGCTAATAGGTCTATAGTTTTCGCAGTTAGACTTATTTCCGGACTATGAATGGGTACGGTGTGAGCCAGTTTCCAAATGGAAGGGAAAGCACCAGACTTTAATGACTTATTAAACAATAATGTTAGTGGTTCACACAGTTGCCTTGCACAATTTGAGCAAAATATTGCGGGAATACCATCATACCCTGGACCTTTGCGAGTATTGTATCCTGACTTAGTTCTATATTACACATACTGTAATTACAATAACTATCACAGTCTACAATATCATTAGTAACAAAATTGTGGTTAATGACTGGTTAAAACACTTCGAAAGCTGGACTGAAGTACCGAGAAAAAAGTTCACATATTCCTTGTGGGTCAGAAGAAGATTCCGTACCAAGAGTCATAGTCTGTGGCATACCTGAGCTACCTATTTTATTGCTTACAAAATTCCAAAATATCTTTATGTTATCAGATTGACCTTCTCCCATGGAGGTAATAAACGATGCGTATACCGATTCCGTGAGTTTTTTACATCTCGTGCGTAGCAATGCATAAGTGTCGTAATCTTTAGGATTATGATATTTTTTCCTGGTTTATATCCGGTTCATTTAATAAGTTACACCAATCAACAGTTGCAAGATCCTCTTTTAAATCAGGATAATTACATTTGCAGTAGTTATATCTTATTGGTTGCGCACGTTTAGTTTTTTTTAATTTAAAATTTTCCATTAATATAATTTTCAGTGGGGGGTGATATGAATCTATTCGAGTAAAAGGCTCAGTAGATGTTACGAACACTTTCTCAGTTGTTGACAAGACGAGATCAAGAAGACGGCTATTCACATTATAGACTGAATTAAGTTGAACTAGGTTACAAAGATTCATAATATCAACAAGACAATTAGATTTAAAGTCGGATGAAATACCAGGTGTCATAACGTTACTATAAGTACTAGGGGACCAACTCAGATGGGGGGTGTTAAAATCGCCAATAAGTAAAAATGTGTCTTTATCCTCAACACGAGATACGTTTTTATGAACATTGTTGTAAAAGGCTTGCAAGTGGTCGCGAGAAATATTGGGAGGGAGATAACATAAACATAAGTGGAGCTTTCGACGGGAAACATTGCTCGGAAGGATAGTCACCCAAAGATCTTCAACTTCACATTCCCAACTCGTTTGTCTAATTACATGATACTTATCCTTAACAGCAATTAATACGCCACCGCCATCATGCTTAGAAATACAACTTGTATAACGGTCCCTTCTGAATGCAGTAAATTGGGAATCAAACATTTCAGAATCAAATACACTATCATTTAAATTGGTTTCCGTAAAACATATAACATCAAAATTACAGCTTAAAGTATTAAAATAAATATCAGTAACTTTCGTCCTGATTCTATTTACGTTTTGGTAATAAATATCCATTAATAAAGATATTATCAAGTATTATATAAAAGTTAAAAGTTATATTAAAATAATAAGAAAAAAATAAAAAAAATCTATTGTTTTAGTGTCAAGAGTGTTTGTATTTTTAACATGCATGGCAGTTGAATTATCATCTTTTCTCATATAAACACGACCATACTTAACCCAGACATATTTATATGACAAGTGCTTGGCGGTTAATCTTGCTGCGGCATGAAGCTGTTTTATTTCTGGTGAAAGGTGCTCTGAAACATAAACGATGCACTCCTCTCCATGTATGCCCAAATGAGCAGAGTTTAATTGGGTAGATTTATTGTTCTTGTTGTAACGTTTGTAAGCAGATATCACGTTATCTCGGTCGCGCTCCGATGGTAAAGTTACGAGTAGTATCCCACGCGTTCTTTTTGAATTTTTATCAATTTTTACAACTCGCCTTACAGCTTTAATGTCAGTCTCACTAAATGACATTTTTATTTCTGTTAACAGTTTACACACAATGGTAACCAAATTTTCGTTTTTCTTTTCTGGTACACACTGTATTTCAAAATTACAACCCCTAGAAATTTTTTCTAATGTACTGTACTGTACTCTCTCTCTCTCTCTCTCTCTCTCTGTACTGTTTAATTTGTTTATCTGCGATTCTAGTGTGATTTTCTACGTTTCCATTTTAGCGATATTTTTTGTTACAATATCTAATTTTGTTTGCATATCACATTGAAGTCGGCTAAGTGGTCAGTCACCTCAGTGAACTCCGCCTTAAGTTTACATATAGCGCTGTTGATATCCTCCCTGATTGCAGATCTCATATCCGACCATTTTAAGTCCAAGAGTGCGCTAAACTGATTATATGTAATAGTCGCCGATGGTAGTACAATGCTAGAGTTATAGTGACAAGAGACACTTTTCTCGGAAAAATCAACCGTCTGCGGTACTATGTTATCGGAAGACGTATCCAAATTGTCGGTGGGTGGTGATAGGATCTGCTTACAGACAGGCGTATTATCATCTTTACGGGGCGTTACTTGCTTACATGATTGGCACTTCCATTGCCGTTTTAATTCATCTAAATTGTCTTTATAGAAAGATGTTGAAAAATTATATCACTTGTAATGATAACATCCCTTACATGCAATACATTTAAGCTGTTCGTCACTACGAGTGATTTTATTGCATGCTAAACAATGCATTCTAATAGAATTTTCGTAGGTATGTGAAACCGTTTGAATATAGTAATATAAAACTTCAAAATTTTCCCTATGTCATCACAATACATAATAACTTGTTTTTTAATATTTAAATTAATTTTTAACTTTAAATTCTTTGTCATGGCACTGTCATAGAGTGTAGGTGGAAATAAGGAGTCATTACTATTTACAATATTATTTACACATACTGTCCTCGATGAACATGGTATGGAGCTCTGATACTCACTATGATGTTTTATTAAGGAGTCAAAGCTCTCCTCATTATATTTACACGACTATGCCAGATCATTCATGGCCAATAATGAGTTCTTTTATCATGAGAAAAATCAGGATGACCCGAGCTGATGCATATTTATTCGATATAATTTGTAGGAAGTTTTAAATGATAAAACTTGGGAATTGAGACACTTTATTTCAGTCTCATAACCGATTTTTATATTTTTCACCTCAATTACGTATAATTTAAGCTTATTAATTAATTCTTGCTTTTCCGTACATACATTTATGTAATTTTTATATTGATTTTAATTAACTTTTGCACTTTCTTAACATATTTATAAATTTTATGTTTTTCTTTAATTTTTTTCTACTGCAAGTAATTCTTTGAAGTGACAATATCATCGCCAGTCAAATCTATTTTTGTGGAGGGTTGCAATGTTTTAGAAGATTTACATTCTATGAGCTCATTGAACAGACTGAGTTTGGGACACTTTCAAGTAATCTTTGTATTGTTTGTAACTGTAATTGTAATGCAACTGTTAATCTGAGAGATTTGTCATATTCCTTGCTGCATCGGTTAAACTCATCGACTCATTCAGGGAACACCTAAAGCTGATCCCTTTCTTTTAGAATATTTGCATAATCTGTATGCAACTCAACCATATCACTTTTCAGCTTAGTATTTTTGGCAATTATATTTATTATTTCCTTTTCGTTGTCATCCCTTTCTTTAAGCAACAGCCCCTTTGACGTCTTAAGTTCTTAAAGTGTTTCATTTGAAGTTGGTTCTCCATTTGGCGCGTTTTGGTGTTTCGTTGCGTTCGTATTCATTTTACTATTATGTGTAAACATCAAAAGAAAACTAATAAAAAAATCGAAGAAGCAGAGTAAGCCAATATCTAGATCTATGGTTCTATTTACATATCTCAAATTAAATTATCAAGTAGATAATCCAAAATGAAATCCGAAACACACTTACTTAAAAGAAGCTTAAAATATTAAAGGGATAACAAGAATTTCACTTACAGAAAGTTATATTCGTTACTGCTGTCACTTTTAGTTGAAACACTAAACAGTATTTATTTAAAATACTTATGACTTTTACTTATTTTACAAACACAATTAAGTAGTTTTTAACTACTGTAACTCAAAATTGAGGTGGATATTATCAATTTACAATATTTAATTTTTTTAAATACTTGGGAGCAAATATTTTACATCTTGTCACCTGGGTTGCCACAGAGTATCTCCCTTTATAATTCGGTTAAAATTTAGCTAAGCATATGATGTACTATTTATACAATATATGTAATATCGTCATGCAAAATAATTTATTAATAATTAGTTTTGCTTCAGGTGTCAACACTTTTGCGTGATAGTCAACGCCAGATACATCCATCTGTGCGGAAGCTGCTGGGTAAAAAGACGGTGGACCTCCAAGAGATATTCAAAATAAGGGAGCCGAGGCTTAAGGCTAGAAAGGATTATTCTGTAAGCAACACTTATTTATTTATCTCTTTCTGTCTAATGATAATTTTGCTCTTGAGGGCTCAAGGAACTGAAAGATAGATTATCTGTAGATAAAGAACTAATCAGGGAGCTTATAAAGAATATCAAAACTGTATTTAAAGATTGATAATAATAATTGATTAAAAAATAATTTATAATTGCTACACACTGAGCATTTGAATTTGATAAACATAGTAAACACAATAAGTTGACGGATGCAAGTGGCTCGGGATCGTGCTTTGTTGTATTCTATCGGGACGTCTGTGGTAAATAATTAACTTAGGTTGGGCTGGGATAAAAGTGAAAATAAGTTAACCGCACCTTACGAATTTTAAGTTAAATTTAAAAAAAATCATAACTTCCATATTTTATTTTAAGAACTTTTTTCTCTTTAAGTCGGTTGTCACTAATATGAGAATAAATATGTTTATATCAAAGACTTCTATCTATACTACTGGACCGGCAATTCAGAACAAGACTGTGTCGCAGCTGTGAACTGCGCGGGCGCTAGTTGCATGGTAAATATGCCAAGCAGTTGTATTTTCATTTACGATAGTACCTTTTTAGCCAAATACGTAATAACGTAACATACTTATCTGCAATAAACTTCAAATCACGTTAATAGTGTTCGAACATGAATGATGACAGCGTTTTCTTAGTCACATTAAACAAAGTCAGTGTTAGATTGTTGAAGACAACGTTCGCGGTTTACAAAACAAAGAACTAGTCTTCTCGCTTGCTCTCATTCGACTAAAGAAATTATGAAGAATTAAACGTAACTTAAAGCGCAATGTATTAGTACTGCAGTACCCGTCTAGTAGTATATGAAATCAGTTCAATTATGGTTCTTTCAATTGAGTCAAATTCTTTTATAGGCCATGCTTCAGACCCGCAACTATACAGTGGCAGCTGACTCCACAAAATCACTCCGACCAGAAATACACAGACCATCGGATTCTGCACCACAATCTCCCGATGAGCCTGACAAATCGGAGAAACCTAAGAAGATACCGCGACATCTGGATCCAAAGGTTGTCAATGTGGTCACATTGGACGAAGCTACCAGAAACAAAATGAAACATCGGTATAGGATTATTATAGGTATGATTACATTACCTTTATGGCAAGTTACTTTTCTTTTAGGCTGGAATTAATGCCATTTGTGCCAATCTAGCTCTTTGAGTATGAAGTTTGTCGACTTGGTAATCTCACTAAAGACCCAATACCTACTCAAATTAGTCCTATTTTGTTATTATGCAACTACATGCGTCAAAATGCACCCGCGATAATGGAATTGCCTTTTAGGTACTTAAATAAATTAGAATTATTGGTGTCATAGATTTATTGTAGATTTATTAATTTTAGTTACACAGTCAGATTGCAATGGTTCGGTCGGGGCTACAGGTCTACGCCTCACTCACACTTGCGTCTGTTCTTATAGTACGCGGTCGGTAGTGGAGGTAGGTACTGTCCCTGAGTGTTGGTACTTTTCGCTGGTAGCAGCCTAAATAGTCTGATCCGTTAAGCGTGGGACGCCTGGTCAACCCTGGCAGCTTAGGTGGTGTGGCGGCTGTTAACTGATGTATCAGTATACCCTCCGTAGCTAGGGTGAGGACTTATGTGGTCCTGGAGATCATAGGACGATAAGCACTTCGGAACTCCCGGATTAGCTGGCGTCCTTCTGGCTGACCTGGAAGTCGGTAGAATAGATCGTGCGCAGACAGGTGCAAGAAGACTGTATGACATCAAATTGGTTTAGCCTGGTATGTGTGATTGCGGTTATGCCTTTAAGTATAGTAGGCATCATGTGCTATGGGAATGCACTTTGTTTGATGACCTGCGATATAAGATGATGGATGAAATAATACGCGGAAAGGTAGTTCCGGCATACTACCAGGTAATATAGACGAACAAGGAGTAGAGTAAATAATAATTTGTAGGGAGTCAAGAAAATGCACTCGGGCAAGAGCCTGCTTGCATCCGTATAACCGTGAGGTTGGTAGGGCCATGGGAAGGTGGGGGCCCTGGTGATCATTACACTCCCGGGTTAGAACTGATGGTAGAAGGAGAACTGTGAAATAGTGCCCGTTAGGGTGTCGAAAAACAGCGCCGCATGGTTAAAGGTTGCAGCCAGTCCCTCAGGTGTCTCAGGAGGGAGACACGACACGAAGACACAGCACAAGCAGTGAAAAGAGAGCGGGATAGTTGAGTTGCAATATTAAAAAAATGTTACTAACTAATTAGATTGAAATTGATGCAAGCACTTAGCTATAGCTCAAAGACATGCTATAATTATGCTGGCAAAATATTTACCACAGCCGCAAAACACGCAGAATAAAAAGAATTCATTCAAATGGAATTGTGTTATTACAACTTCAGTAGTGTAAAACAAGATTTGCGGATTTTAAAAATTATTTTAAGCTACTCGTATTTCTATGCTATCGTGAATGTGTAAAAGTGCGGTTGCGCTCAGGCAACACGTCGAAGTACGCGCCGGGCGGGTCCCGCGCAGACCGCTCTACGCACACGTGGCTGCTGTACGTGCGCGGTGCCGACGCTGTGTTGCGCGCTGTATCCGTGCGCCTGCACCACTCGTACGCACCGCACCACGTCGTGCGCCTTGAGTGAGTACCGACTGCTCCGCACACAACTAAACTGCACTCATCTACTCTGTTACCTAACTAGTGTAGTGTTGTACACATGGCTACCATACGTGTTGCGCGCTGTATCCGTGCGCCTGCACCACTCGTACGTGCAGCACCACGTCGTGCGACTGCTCTGCACACAACTAGAGTGCGCCAAATAACAAACACTGCACTTAATTACACTGTACTCAACTACGTTTCACCCAACTTCATTTTACCTAGCTGTATATTGTACCCAACTACACCGCACGCAACTAAACTATTGCCTAACTACACTGTAACTAATTACACTGTATCTAACTAAACTGCATCCAACTGCACTGTACCCAACTATACCGTATGCAACTAAACTATTACCTAAATACATTACATTTAACTACGCTTAGGTAAGTGTACTACACTACACCCAACTACACTGCACCTAACTACACTGCACGCAACTACGCTTAACTTAACTTAAACTACATCCAACTACACTGTACTTCTACATTGCCCGCAACTACAATGCACCCATTGCACTGCACGTAACAACACTGCACCTTACTACACTGCATTCAACCATACTATACCAACATAATGTAACGCATAAGTACACACAGTTTTACCATGAGTACGCTCCACTCGTAATAAACAAAATAATTACTGTAGGAATATTTACTTTGTTAAAACTTTTTGCACAAACGTTGAAGTAAAAAATGAGCACTTTGTGTCACGTGTAAAAAAAACACAAATTGTACATTTTTTACCAAGGAAAATTCTGGGGTCAAAACCTCCGACACTTTAACCTAAGCCGTTTTTTTCTTTTTGTAGTTGTGGTTTATGAAACTAAAATGAAATTGCAAATGGAATACAATTTCAATTAATATTCATTGACGGTTTACCTGTATATTGTTTTCAATTTAGTTGTTAACCTAAGCCGGTTAGGTAGATCTCTAGTAATGTTAGACCTAAGATATAAAGACTCCATAGCATTGTGGCTAAATATTTAGCTGGCGTGCTGAGGGCGGCGTGTTCAAATCCTGCAACAAATGTTCCGAGTTAGGATGTATGTCCACTCCTAAGAAATTTCAAGGGAACATTATCACTAAAACGAAAGCTAATAAAGAAGAAAAAACACTTGGTGCTAAACGGTACTTAACATAAAGTTAACTAGTAATACAATTTTATTATAACTCAATGACATGTACCAAAAAGACATAAAACATTAATAAAACTAATCCTAAAACAATTTCATTATATAGTGCTAATAGAATAGAATAGAAACATTTTTATTCAATATAGATTACAAAAAATTTATTTAGTCATTTAAGCTTTACCACAGGGTTTTTTTAATAGTATAGTGGGCAAACGAGCGTGCGGCTTACCTGATGGTAAGTGACTACCGCCGCCCATTATTTTACGTACCATAGAATAAGGTTTTACTCCCGTGCTTCTATCTCGAACTACTACGAACTCACTGTATAATTGTTTCTGTCTTGTTGCGTGCACATAAATAAATAAATAAACAATCGGTTCGCAGTAAACCTCCATTCCACCTGGCTCGTCGTGGCTGGGGAGAGTTCCCGGCACATGTGGAGATGCACTTTGCCATGCCGGAATGCAACCGACCCGCATCCGTGGAACACACCATCCGACTGGACCGACACTGTACTGGCTTACAAACACTAGGTATGTTTTTTCTTTCTTTAGAGTCTGTTTAATTTAAACTCGATGTATGAAAAAGCGACAACTAAAATGGGACAAACATATATCTATAAGATTAAGACTGCGAGAAAATGAGATAGAATACAGTACACAAAGTTTATCTCGGTCTCCTTTTCTGAAAGTTTCACTTCTACTGCGTGTGAACTGCATGCATGTTGATTTTTACCTTGTGGAGTCGTTTACCACCGACTATTTTTCCGGACCGATACGACTTAGAGACTTTGAAGAAATGAGCTTACTCCTTTTTAAAAGGCTGGCAACGCACCTGCAATTCCCCTGGTGTTGCAGCTAGGTGACGGTCGACACTTATCATGAAGTGAGCCGCATTCTTGTTTGCCCCTCTTCTATAAAAGAAATGATTTTTATTATAATTGATACAATCAGGCGTTACTTTGCAAAGTAACGCCTCCGGCGGCAGGAGGAACAGGCCCGCCGAAAGGAGGAACAGGCCCGTTGATTGAAAGAGCAGCAGGAGGCACAGGCCCGCCAGCAGGCGGAACAGGAACGCCGATTGAAAGAGCAGCTGCGGGGCGGACAAGAGGAACAGGCCCGTAGGTTGGACGAGCAGATGCTCCTCATGAAGGACCTTCACGCTACCTTCGGGAAGGAGATTAAGGAGGTGAAGGATAAGGTTGCTCAACATGACAACCGCCTGTCGGAAGGTGAAACCCGAATCGAGAAATCTGAAACCTGAATCGACCAAGTGAACAATCAGGTAGACAACGTGATGGCTGACGTGAAGAAAACACTGGACGACCTCAAACTGGGGGATGGAGTCACAGCTTCCGTAGTGGCTACAACACCTTCGCTACGTGGGTTCAAAGTGCCGCCGTTCGACGGGACTTCTTCCTGGTCGGCTTACAAAATCCAGCTCGAAGCCGTTATGAAGGCGAACGGCTGGAATAAAAGTCAGGCCATGACTGCTCTCACACTAGGCCTTCGAGACCAGGCCTTACCTGTTCTGGAAGCTCTCGGTGAGGAAGTGACTTATGAGCAGCTCCTTGAGGCATTGGAGGCGAGATAAGTTGACGCTCACCTGGAACACGTCTTTCGTGCGCAGCTTAAAGATCGCGTGCAGCGCATTAACGAAAACCTGCAGCAGTGGGCTCTAGAGGTGGAGAAGCTGGTGTGAAAAGCATAACGGTCTGTACCTGCGCTCATTAAAGGGAACCTGGCGCAGACATTCATCGACGGCATCCGCGACCTTGAAGTCAGAGCTGCTGTGAGGCTCGGGCACCACGAGACCCTTAATGACGCCTTGGCCCATGCACTGGAGGTGGAAGCCGTGCGGCAGGATCATCATTCCCATCGCGTCAGGGAGGTCACAGCAGCTGCAATAAGGGATACAGGCCTAGGTGCTATGGCTGTGGGGAAAGGAGCCATCTTCGATCCAGCTGCCCTAAGCGAACCCTAGAAAGGGAAGGTGAACGATCTCAGGAGGGTATTGCGGCCAGCAGCAGCAGGGAAACGAGTAAAAGCCAGGGGCGGGTGCTGGCTGATGTTAAAAGAGCCCCAAGGATCTCGATCTCACAAACCCATGATGGGAACAGTCTAATCATCAAGGGCGAGGTCAACGGAATGCCGTGTAAACTGACCATAGACTCTGGAGCCTCTCGTACGGTTGTCAGTTCCCAAGTTATAAGTCAGTTCCTTGGGGACTCCACATACAACCGAGAACCCATTAATTTAGTAACAGCCACCGGTCAGCGTATACCCGTCCGTGGAGAGAAGGAGATGGAGTTGAAGCTAGGCAACATGATCTACCTGCATAATGTCATCGTGGCTGATATAATGGACGACTGCATCCTGGGCCTAGACTTTATGAGGAATAATTGTTGTGAGATCGACGTTAAGCAAGGTGTTTTGAAATGTAAACCGGAGGGACTTTTTATGGAAAGTGCGTTACCAGGGAACGTGTACAGCATTAAGAAGAGTGTTCTTCCGCCGAGATCGGAAACGATTGTGCCGGTTAGTCTTTCTCGAAACCCTGGGCAAGCTCACCGTTGTGTACTTGTGGAAAGGGTAAACAATGACCTTCCATGGAAAGTAGCTCGAACCTTGGTCAGAACCACTGACATCTCAGGAGTACGTGTGCTGAACCTTTGTGGCCAGGAACAGATTATAGTAAAAGGCACACTGGTTTGTACTTGTGAGCAAGTGTATTAGTTACGTCCTTGCCGATATCTATCGAGTAGGACCCCCATCAAGGATGCACAAACAAGAGTGACCACACTTTTGGAGGACTGTCGCAGCGTTCTCTCCCCGAACGAAATGGTCAAGGTGAGGAAGTTGTTACTCAAGTACGCCGATGTATTCTCATCAAACGATGCTGACATAGGAAAAACTGGCTTAGTTCAACACAAAATAAACCCCGGAGAAGAATTGCCTATCCGTCAGCTGCCAAGAAGATTGCCGGTAGCACGTGAAAAGGAAGTGGAAACCATGACTGAGGGAATGGTGAAGGAGGGTGTTATTGAACCTTCATCTAGTCCATGGTGTTCTGTGTTGACTACCGCCGTCTGAACGACGTTACAAGGAAGGACAGCTATCCCTTGCCAAGAATTGATGACACGCTGGACATGCTTACAGGAGTAAAGTGATTTAGCACTCTGGATCTAAAAGTGGCTACTGGCAAGTTGAAATTGACCTTAAGGACAAGGAGAAAACTGGGTTCTCGACGGGAAAGGGTCTGTGGCAATTAAAAGTAATGCCGTTTGGGTTGTGCTATGCTTCAGCAACGTTTGAAAGGTTGATGGAACTTGTACTTACTGGGCTAATTGGCGATGCTTGTCTGGTCTACTTGAATGACATCATCATCGTTGGTCGTTCGTTTGAGGAACACCTTCAAACCCTGGAACGCGTGCCCATGAAGATTCAGAGTGCCAATCTCAAGTTGAGTCCGAAGAAATGTTCACCATTCAAACAGCAAGTTAACTTTTTGGTGTATGTAGTATCGGAAGAAGGTATCCGCACGGATCCAGAGAAAATCTTATTTAATTCCGATTAATGCAGGCAAGGATTGACCCAGACGCAAGTAATACAGGACTCGGCGGTGTGTTGTCTCAACGGAACGGTGATCGAGAGGTTGTGATAGCGTACTTCAGCAAGTCGTTGTCAAAACCGGAAAGCAACTATTGTGTCACAAGACGCGAATTGCTAGCTGTGGTAAAGTTGTAGCATTTTAGCAAATATCTTCTGGGGCGGAAATTTCACCTACGAACTGACCATGCTGCACTAAAATAGCTATTGCAGTTTAAAATCCAGAAGGGCAAGTTGCGAGGTGCATTGAACTACTGCAGGAATACGACTTTGAGATCGATCATCGCAGCGGGAAATCTCATGGCAACGCAGATGCATTGTCAAGAAGACCTTGTCCTGAAAACTGCAAACATTGTACTAGGCAGGAAAGTAAGGAAGTGGTATCCGTGAGGATGCTCAGGACAGACCACCTCAGCAACGAGTGGAAGGACAGCTTACAACATGCACAGCAGGAAGATCCGGACATCAAGCCGATTATAGAATGGATGAAGGCCAGTGCTCCCAAGCCCAAGTGGAGCGACTTCTCAGCGATGAGTTCGACCACTAAAAGCTATTGGGCCAATGGGACAGTTTACTGCTTCAGGATGGAGTTCTGTGCCGTAAATGGGAAAATGTTCGGGGAGACAGCTGTCACTTGCAAATGGTTGTCCCTAAAGCTAAAGTACTGGATGTTCTACAGCTGTACCATATTGAATGTTCAGGAGGCCATCTGGGAGTTAAACGAACTCTACTGAAGATCCGAGAACGGTTTTACTGGGTCCACTGTCGAAACGATGTCGAGGACTGGTGTCGCAACATGTACAATTTACAAGTTGTGCGGCTGTAAAGGGACCTCAGACTCCTAGTAGAGGTGCATTGAAGTTGTACAATGTTGGTGCACCATGGGAGAGAATAGCCATTGACGTGGCGGGGCCGTTTCCGGGGAGTGAAAGCGGTAACAAGTATTTCATGGCCAGAAGTCTTCGCAATTCCAAATCAAGCAGCTTCAGCTCTTGCATATAAACTAGTTCATGAAGTCTTCTGTCGTTTTGGAGTACCTTTAGAGATTCACAGCGATCAAGGAAGGAATTTTGAGTCTCAAATATTCCAGGAAACTTGCCGAGTTATGGGTATTCATAAAACAAGAACGACTTCTTATCACCCGCAATCTGATGGAATGGTAGAACGATTTAATCAGACATTGGAGAGGTACCTAGCAAAAGTTGTAGACAATCGGCAACGAGATTGGGACAAGCATATACAACCGTTTTTGTTGTCATATCGAAGCGCTGTTCACGAAAGTAAACACGAAAAGAAACGACGAGTACATCAGTGACACCAGCTTTCGCAAACTTTGGAAGAGAATTACGGCTGCCTGCAGACCTGATCACCGGGATAGCACCTGATGCCCCACGCAGTATAACCGATTATTAAATGACTTGCGGAACAAAATGAATGACATTTATGAGCACGTCAGACAACCGGGTCAGCAAATGTCCGAAAAGAAGAAAACGGGTATGACCGCAAAATGAACAACAACGGGTTCGACGAAGGTTCACTAGTGTGGTTGCACAATCCAGTCCGCAGCAAAGGGAAATCTCCTAAGCTACAAGCTAAACGGGACGGCCCGTACCGGATTGTGACTAGGATCAACGATGTAACCTACCGGATACAGAAAGGCGCAAGAGGGACTCCTAAGATCGTCCATGTGGATCGCCTGACGCATTATGGGGCCGATAATGCTCGGGACGAGCATGTCTTAGGAGGGGGCAGTGTTGCGCGCCTAAGTTGACGTCAGGTCAGGTCAGTGTCGGGGATCAGGGCGAGAAGGGCTTCCTAGAAAATGTCAATCTTGAACTTTTGATCAACAGCGCCATCTAGTGTTGAACAGAAGAATTAAGCTTTCTAGGAGCCCCACACTCGAACTTTCTGCGCCTGGTCGATCGGGGCCCGTATTCGCTGGAATATTCTGGATATTTCGGTGGAAGAGCCTTATTTAAAGCCGTTGAAAGCCGCGATCGGGAATTTGGCGAGACAAGCGAAGCTTCGGAGCGAAATAAAGTAAATCAGTGTGGTTAATTATTAGTGTCTTAAGTTTTAATTGGTGTTCAGTAGTAAAAGTGTAAATTTTGATAATTCAATCGGCAGTTTTTATAGTCACGAACCTTAAGCTCGTAACAGTACTAAGGTATAATTCTTGCACTTCCTACGTCTATAATCTATTAATTTTTACTTAAAGATATTTATACGTGGTAGAGCCATGCTGCAGTTATATTAGTAGTATAGTTGTAGCACGAATGGGTCGGCTCGACCGGGGAAGGACCACGCTCTCACAGAATACCACCGTGAAATAACAGCTAAATGCTGTTGTGTTTCGTGTGGTGAGTGTAGAGAACCGGAGACCCTACTTACTGGAAACGAGGCATTCCATCTTAGTCCTCACGGGTGATAACACATCTGCATTTTGATTTGTAATCTAGGATAGATGTGGATGTCTATGGACCGCAGCAACCACTTACCATCAGGTGGACTGTGTGCTCGTTTGTCACCCTATCCTATAAAAAAAAATTAAAAATTAATTTGATAGGATCGGCGTAATAAAATAAAATGATGTGTCTTACTTAATTTGAAGAGCACCACCGCCCTCCCTCAATTGCGTGCACTATCCAAATCGAGATAGTTGAGGTGATACTCTCCCAATTGGGATACGGTTTATAAAGTCATTTATTTCTCAAAATAATTAAAATATTCACTTGAGTACATGAGGAACTGACATTGCTATAAATTTTATGCATTTTATCTCGTGATTGTAAAACGTATTAAGTTATTATAATTATTTTCTTTCCAATTACCATGTAGTTTATGCAATAATGTTGTTATTTGTTCAAAGCAAATAAAGTCAATTAAAATATATCATTTTTTAATCATCCTCAAGACTCCTCTAGATAATTGTACGTGTATTAACGTGTATATTCCATATATATATGTCGACAATTTTAGCATTTGATGAATTGCAAAGATTACGCGAATATTTTGATTTCGAAATAATCATTGTTAATGTTAATAATGACATACTACAGTAAAACGTTTGCAATCTTGTATATGCCATTAGTGTTCTCATATTCCATCATAGGTATATAATACAAAGGTGACCAACATTTTGTTTATTTAATATTATTCTTATGTGTCAACCCTACCAAAATAGGTAAAAATTTTGAGAGGTCCTTAGAAGCTTTGTCTCTGTACGGTTTTCTTACACATGTGCTCATTATACGGTAATTTTGAGTATGTAACTGCAATAAATCGTCGATTAATTCTTGCTATTTCGATTTTAGGCGCTGAAACGGTTGTAGATGTGTGGCTGTACAGCACACCAGAAATGCTGCAGCATGAATACAAAGAAGACATTCCATCCACCTTACCGATAGATTCAAATGAAACACAAGAAACAGAAAAATCCTCCAGTGAAGAACATCAAAAACAAAATCCTAATGAAATCTCTAACATAATTAATGATTTTGATCATATGGACAACATAAAAACAGGAGAAAACAATGATGCTGAAAAAGTAAATGACAGTTGGCTAGAGTTCTTTTCTAAAGACACCACGGTGTTAAATGTTGACGAGATGTTAGTGAAAGACATTAAAAAGGAAGGAATAGATTACACTGATCTAGAAGCTGCAATCGACACTTCAATAATTTCGAGGACCAATGAATCTAACACAAATGATTCTATTTTATACGATCAGCTCTCTAAAACAACTGATTGCACAGATTACAAAATAAACGAACCCGCCGAAGATTTGCCCATTGAGATTCTAAATCAGTCTGTATGTTCAAAGAAAAGAATAGTGAAATATATTGATCCTGCGACCGGGAAAATATACTATTTGGAAATGGATAGAGATCTAGATTTAACAAAAGTTCAAGAAATCGTAATAAACTCTCAAGGGAACGTAAAGACGGCAAAAATAAGTCCGATTAAGTCGAACGGCTTGAAACATGTGCGAAATTCAAAACACAGGGAGTCACTATTAAGGCCAGAAGTTAGAAGTTTGATAAAAAAAGAAACGAAAACTGATAACTACAGAGCTTTGAACAATTATCCGCACATAGAAAATGATCATTGTTATTTAGCGGCACCTAAGTATGACCACATAGATACCGAGAATGAGGAAGAAAATGATGAAGAAATGCCAATGGAAAATCAAGTTAGTGTCGATAACGTTTCAACTGATGGAAAAGATCTCTATGAAACTCTTCGTGGAGTTATACGAAGGTTTTCAGTCGTTAGAATAGCAGCGAACTACCTATTGAAAAAGATTCCTTTGATTACTGATAAGGCAAAAGATCCAGACTATGTTAAATACTTTCCATTTGTTGTCGAAAATGATGAGAAATACTGGAAGTTGGACTTCGCTAAGAGGAGAAATATTGAAGTAAGTAATTTTTACTGAAGCCTTCCGTGTTGTTTATTTCTTATGACTATGACTTATGACTTCCAGTAAGTATTATTTATAATCTATATTGAATAAAACAGTTTCTGTTTCTGTAGTTATTGTAAGACCGTTAGAAAAATAAAACATTTTCGCTGCCGATAGGTGGCGGTTTAATCATCTCGTTTGCTCCAGACATAAAATATTAGACCGTTGACAGAGAGCAGCGATAAAGGTGCTCACGTCTGGTACTGCCATCGACTGCTTCCTACAATGGGAAAGGCTCATGTCTAATGGTGGACTTTTTTAACAGTCCACTCCACCTGACCGTAAGCGGTTGCTGTGGCCCATAGACATCTACATTCATCTTTGATTACAATTTAAAATGCAGATGCGTTGTCACAGGTGAGGACTAAGATGGAATGTCTAGTTTTCAGTGAAAAGGGTCTCTGGTTCTCTACACTCAGCATACAAAACTCAGCAGCGTCAGGCTGCTAACGCTGGTATTCTGTAAGAGCATGGTCCTTCCCCGGTCGAGCGGACCGATGTGCTACAACTGTATTACTAATAGCTGCAGCATGACTCTACCACGTATTATATACTTTTGCGGGCTGATAATGAGTGGATAAGGTCTTGGAATGCTTGTAACCATTCCATGCCATCTTTCTGAAGGCATGGGATCTTTTAGCATATACCCTAGTCCTTTAAATAATACTATTGGAAATTAGTGGTCAAACAAGATCTTTTATTTGTTAATGAAAATTACATAAAACATAACATAAACACTCACGCCTGTCACCCAGAGGGGTTGGCAGCGACTACGGACTTCCATTTGGCACGATCCTGACACACCTCTTTCGCCTCCTTTACATCCATATATCTACGCATACATGCACGTCGGTTAAAGTTACTTCTAACGTGAACCATTTTCAAAATATCGCCCATTTGGTCGATAAACTTTCTTTTAGGGCATCCCTTCCCGACTCTGCCGTTCACTTCTGCCATATAAACTTGCTTTGTCACTCTTTCCTCATTCATTCTTTCTACATGACCAAACCACCGAAGCATTCCTTTCTTAATCTTGGTCATCTTGCATACCAAATTTATCTCTTATGACGCAATTTCTCACCCTGTCATTCAGATTCAACCCTAGCATACTCCTTAAAGACCGCATTTCTACAGCATTTATTCTACTTTCGTGCTTCTTCTGCCACACCCAGCTTTCACTACCATACATTAAAGTAGGGACTAACACAGCATTATGTATTACCAGACGTGCCTTTTTTGACACATTCGGATTCTTCATAATAGAGTGCAGTGCCCCATTCACTCTATTCCCTGCATTTATTTGTCGAAAATTACACTCATGAAAATATCAAAAGAAACACTAAAAATATTGATCAATTAGAAATTACGTAGCCATAACAAAAAAAAACATTAACCAACAACTAAGCATACAACAATGATCAGATAGTATGTCCGTCCCGTGCGCCGTACATGGGCGCCTCTATTTATATCGGATGACGTTTGTTGTTTAAATCGCTACATCGCCTTCCATAACCCACAATACATAATATTTCATATTCCCTTATACATTTTTAAAACTTTCTCGAAATTCTACCTCAAATATTGTGTTCTAAATTATGTTGTTTTCCTTTCAGTGGTCCAGAGCAAAACTTATCAACAAATTATTAAAAGAAAACGTAAGAACAGATGAGCAAATATGGCGGACAAAGCAAATACTAATATACTCCAGATTGCACGGGTTCTATCCAATTAGAACGGAAAATGTACCCCAGCACTTGGACACAAGTAGTGAGGATTGGTCGATATGGAATTCGAATGATGATTCGAGACAAATGGAAACTGAGAAAAGTGAAAGTTGTCCTAACTCTGATTTCAATACATTGACACTGTTTGATAGTGAAGAATTACTCGGTAACACTTCCCTATTGGAGTCTGTCACTCAATCAGACTCCGATGAGGAAATTGACATTGTAGGATGTGAAACTAAAGTGAAAGTGAAAAGTGAAGTGGTTCCTGAGACAAGTTTAGAGGTGTTACCCGTTGAGAGTGAAGAGGACAGACATAGGTTTATGTTTATAGAGAAAAAGTGTGCAGACATTGGGATAGAGTTGAGAAATGAGGATATCGGTAATGGATATTCATATAGGTGGGTAATTGCAATTTTTAATATTAGATTGAAAAATAAGCTGAAAGTACACATGATGATTCAAAGTAAACAGGGAAAACGTGGGAATCACATGTATTCCCCTGTTTCCTTCTCCATAACTGTATGTTTGCGTCAATTTTTCATAGATCCTGCTGTAGTTGTCTTTCTCGGTTGTTCAGGCACATTGCAACAGAAATAGATAGAATCTATTCTAGAAATTTTTGCAGCCCAAATATCCCAATTTATTATTCAGTCTTGCTTGCCAGACTAAAAAATGTTCGACATTTTAGTAGTTTTTATATTATTATGTGATAACACTGGTGGTGTGTGCAGTGCGGTGCACGCGGTGTTGCTGTCCGCGGTGCGCAGCTTCGCGGAGGAGTTGTTGCGCAGCGGGCTAGCCGCATCTATCGTACCGCACACAGTCCCGGATTCGATGCCGCTCGTCTGGACCGAGTATGTACACATTTTTTTTTTACTTTTTTATAGATAAGATTGAAAAATGAGCACAGAGTCCACCTGATAGTAAATGGATGTTGTGGCCCATAGACATATACATCTGTCCTATATTAGGAATCAAAATGCAGATATGCATTGTCACCCCTGAGGGGTAAGATGGAAAAGGTATTATTACAAGATTAGAATAGGTAATTTATTCAACATTATTTACAATAATATTACAGTTATTTATTATCATACCTTTATTCTAAACATTTGTTTAAGCCATTAGAATAGAATAGAATATTTTTTTATTCAATGTGGATCACATATTATTCTAATTGAAAGTCATTTTTTACTTTGCCATTGGTTCGGAAGAAATCTCTGTCCTGAGAAGACCCAGCAAGAAACCCAGCGGCACTTTTTTTTTAAAACTACGATATGAATGATTACAAACTTTTTACAAAATTTATTTTAGAAACGGCTTGGAAGCGATCGCCTCATTCCCAGGGGTTATTATCAACCATGTATTCATTTATATTATAATAACCCTTGTTATACAGTTTTTGTTTGATTATATTTTTACACTTGGTAATAAAGGAGACGATGTATATTTTTGGGACTTTGTTGTAACACTGGATAATGAAGGATAGGATAGGATAGATAGGATCGCATTCACATATCTCCATCGCCAAGATACTATATTTGGTTGTTCAAGAAGACGCTTTCTTTTCGACTGGAGTTAATAATTCGATCCGACAAAGTGGTTTAACTCCAGACCGATTTTGACCGAAATCGGTCTGGAGCACATTAGATTTAAAGATATGGACATTTGAATTCGATGTAGGAAATTTGATATGATTACGTAAACAGTGTATTTAGACATGTATGTGGTGTGTGTTACAGGCGTGCACGAGTGCGTGCCGTATGCGCGCGCGCGGTACGGGCCGCGCTCAGTTCTGCGCCCCGCCTGCAGCTGCTGTCTGCACGTGGCCTCGCCGCGTTACCGCACACCACGCAACCGCTTTAATAAACCACATTCACAACCTAATGACTTCTATTTTTTATTACCACCTACCCTCCTTTATTCAACTAAAATGGTGCCCTGCGTACACTTGTTTTACTTTTATAGATAAGAGTGAAAAACGAGCAATACAGTCCACCTGTTAATATATGGATACTAAAACCCACAGACATCTTCATTTATACTCAATGAGAATCAAAATGCAAATGCATTGACACATCTGAGGATCAAAATGGAATGCCTCGTTTCCATTAAAAAAGTTATCCAGTTCTCCGCACTCGCCTTACGCACACAGCAGAATTAACCTGCTAGGAGCAAGCTCTTACGAAATATCTGTGTAAAAACGCTGTAAAATTGTTTGTAAGAGCGTGTTCTTTCCCTGGTCGAACCGATCCATTCGAGCTACGAGGGGTTATCCAAAAGTAATGATAATCGGTTACTTCAGGTCCGCATAAAAATCCAAAAAAATATTTTTTGCTTGCTTATATACTCACTACGTCAGCCTAAAAAATCATATAAATAGATCACGGATTCCGGGAGATACATTCATTTGAATACGAACTGTCAAAGAGATAACATCAACATACCCCCAAACTCATCACTCTCAGAAAGAACCAGACTGTTTGTAAATCTTATTTCACAAATACGTAATAATCATCCCAATGATCAGTTTATACTTGTAGGCGATTTTAACTTACCGTGTATAGACTGGACACAAGATGGACCTGTCATACTCAGGAAAGGCTCTGCTGAAGTCCAGAATTCTGCATCACAGCTCATTGACCATACGGCTTTCACAGGTTTTATGCAATATAATACCATCTTACTTTGACTGGCCTGTTGGTCTAGTGGTTAGTAACCCTGACTGCTATGCCGGAGGTCGTGGGTTCGATTCCCACCCAGGACAAATGTTTGTGTGATGAGCACGATCATTTGTTCTGTGTCTGGGTGTAATTTATCTATAATATTTATGTATTTAGAAATATATAAGTATGTTTATCAGTTGTCTAGTACCCATAACACAAGCTCTGCTTAGCTTGGGACTAGATGGCGTTGTGTGTGATAATTGTGGGATATTATTATTATTGTGGGGATATTATCTTAAATAATAGTAATAAAATACTAGACCTAATTTTTTCAGACTCGTCCGTCACTGTTAGTAGATCCAACTTCCACCTTGTTAAAGAAGACTGTCACCACCCTTCACTCATTATCACTGCGTCAGATATACTCATACCTCCCTTGAAGACACAATCATGATCAAAGTATATTTATGAGCGTGCTGACTAATATCATTAATGAAATGTTAAATCAACAGGATTGGTCGTTTATATTAGACACTAACACAAATATTGAGACTATAATAGCTGGTTTTTATGCAATTATAAATAACTGCATAGAAACATATGTTCCTCAGGTTTACCACTCTGGTGTGCACACTTATCCCATGTGGTAAGCAGGCCGTTAATAAATTTAATTAAAGAAAAGTTTAAAGTTCACAAACACTGGAAAAAATAAAAAAACCCAAACGACTATGCTCAATTTTCAGACTTAAGAAGTAGACAAAAAGAAATGCAGTCAGACTGTTATAATTCCTATATAAAATCTTCACAACAAAAAATTAAAAATAACCCCAAATACTTCTGATCCTATGTAAAATCTAAGAGAAAGAATATTTGTAATTATCCTCAACAGATGACGTACAATAATTTAGTTATCAGTAACAGTTTTGAAATTTGTTCCGCTTTTAATAAGTTTTTTGAGAGAAATTTTAATAAACCGTCTGATCTATATTTACAAGATACGCATAATAGTCCATTGCAAATTGCTAATATACATGACATTAAAATTAATAAAGAGTATATTTTAAAGCTAATTAAAAATCTCGACATATCGAAAGGTAGCGGGTAGCGACAATATTCCAACAATATTCTTCACCAAGTGTGCAGATGCTCTATCTCTTCCTATCTCACATATTTTTAATCGATGTTTTCAGGAAGGCCACTTTCCTCGCATTTGGAAAACAGCCCATATTGTACCAATTCATAAAAAAGGTCTTAAATCAACAATTGAGAACTACCGTCCCATTTCGATCCTGAACGTACTTAGTAAACTTTGTGAAAGAGTAGTCCATGCTCATATATATCCAATTATTGCCACTTCGATTCCCTCTGAACAACATGGAGTTATAAAAGGCCGGTCAACTACTACACACCTTGGAGTTTTTGTAGACTATGTATCGAATAGTATGGATGGTGGGTCACAAGTAGATGTAATATATACGGATTTCGAGAAGGCATTTGACCGTGTTGACCACAGTATCCTTCTGCGTAAACTATCTGAACTGAGTATCCACTGTAATTTGTTGAGATGGTTCGAGTCATATCTGCGCAATCGTTCTCAAAAGCTGTAGTGGTAGGTAGTTCACGTTCCGACTTTTTGGAGGTACCATCTGGCGTACCGCAGGGTTCCATCCTGGGACCTTTGTTATATGCCACGTACTTATATGATGTTCGTAGATGCTTTAAGCATGCAAAATTTTTAATGTATGCTGATGATACAAAAAATTTTATGAAAATTAATGGGATTACTGATTGCAGTAACCTTCAAGCCGATCTATATAGATTAAAGTCTTATTATATTGAAAATCGTATTGGTATTAAATTAAAGAAATGTTGTTTTGTATCATTCACTAGAAAAATTAATTCAATTAAATCCAATTATAAAATAAATAATTTTACTTTATCGGAGGTTAATAGTGTACTTGATCTAGGGGTAAAAATGGATTCAAAATTAACATTTTCCGAACATATCGATACAATAGTCGCGAAAGCATACAAAAATTTAGGTTTTGTTTTACGAGTCAGTAAGCCCTTTTCAGACATTGGATGTTTACGAGTACTATACTTTGTATATGTCAGAAGCATTGTGGAGTATAATAGTATAATATGGAATTCTCAATATGTGACGTGTATTCAAAAGCTAGAGAATATTCAGTTAAAATTTTTAAAGCACATTATCGTTTTTCTTGTCACTTTTCAGATGATAGCGAATCTAGTCTCCGCTATAATTTCATGCCTCTTCAAAGTAGACGAACCTTAATGGATATGTCCTTCCCACACGGCATATGTAATAACTACATAGACTGTTGTGAATTAGCGTTACAAATTTTAAGTTTTTGTGTTCCAAATAAACGAACTAGACATACGACACTTTTTGCTACTGCCCTTAAAAGAACTAACTATGCTCAAAATTCGATTGTCAATAGGCTTCACAGAATTTATAATAAAACATTTAATACATATAATAAAACATTTAATTGATATCTTTCACTCTAGTAAACCTTCATTCAAACGTGAAGAGGCCAAGGTAATTTGCAAAAATATGTCAAATTATAAACTAACCTACTTATAAATTTAAATAGCAAATAGCATTAACAATACAAATACAAGAAAGTTTTTGTAGCAGGTATTAATTGGATACATAAATATACGCTATAACTTACATACATCATGTCTATATTTATAACATATATTTATTTATGTTAAAATATCGTTATTTAATTAAAATTTGTATCAATCACACACACACACACACACACACACACACACGCACACACACACACACACACACACACACACACACACACACACACACATACACACACACACACACACACACACACACACACACACACACACACACACACACACACATACATACACACACACACACACACACTTTGACTCAATTTCACATACGTGTGCAAACATACACAATCTTCTGCACTTAAGGCTACAGTCTTTTAAAGTTGACTCACATCGAATCATTAGCGCCACTTTGATTTCTTTTTTTACAGCAAATTATTGTTTCAGAGTAAAATATTTTGATAACACATAAATACCCAGATTATAAGTAATGGCTAAATTTTTTTTTGGTTCATCTATGTGGTCTATGTTAGATAAATCAAACGGTAAATAGAGCTCTCTCGCACCCAACGCAATTTCGAGCTTTGTTCGTGTACCATTATAAGGCAATCGATAATAAAAAGGCGAAATCTATTCAGCGCGTTAATAGCTAAACATCTTCATCTCCAAAATGCGCTGTTTCTTTTTTTCTAAATATCTTTCATTGTCTTAAATAAGAGGTCTCAATTTCGTTAAATTTCGCTGTTTTCGCCTCATAAAAAACTATTTGTTTCATAGCAATAGCTGAAAATATTTATGCTATAATTATTTTTTTCTCAAGGGCAGGTGTTTAATTAGACAAATATTAAAAAATAATAATTTAAACCACTTTATTTCAAAATTAATAATTATTTCGATCGACCTATAAAATATTGACTTTATAAACAATAATTGCGGGCAATATTCCTTAGTAGCCGCTGAGCGGCTGTAGCGTTCAGACGTCTTGTCTGTGCCAAATTTTTGCACTTCCTCTCGCTCTAACATTCCTCTTTCTGTCTCTTTCCCTAATCTTGGTTGCGCATTGTTACGAATTGAAAGTTTCTCTACTTTATTATTTTTTGCATATAATTCTTTAAGGGTTTATAAATCATTTTGTATTTGTTTTATAACTTTTAATTTCGATATGGACCATAAACGTAAAAAATATGCTTGTACCAGAAAACCTACCTACCTACCTACATATTATGTAAGTTCTTCAAGGAAATATAGAAGTATTATACATTTTTGGATTGCACATGATGTTTTGTTTACAAGCGACAGTAGCCTAATGGCAGGGAGCGGACCGCGAACTCAAAAAGGTCGTGGGTTCGAATAGTAATTCATGCATATAGGTAAATGCTATACAAAGTTACATTATACTTTAATGAGAAACTATAAATATGTGTGATAGTGGACTGTTTGTACTTATATAGAAATTATTTTGAGTTTTTTTAAATCTATTTTAGTATTTAGAACTACTTGACGTACTTGACGGATTTTCGATAGTGTCATCGACTTATTACGAAACCCTCAGTGCACGACTCATTCTAGCACTTGCCAGATTCATTTGAATAATCAATAATACGAGTACATGTTATACAGGTTCTAGATGATTATCTTTTAGAAACCTTTTCAACAAAACAACAAAAATTATACAAACTTAAAATATATTTTTTTTGTGTAACGAATTTTGTAATAAAAGCATGGAACAAAAATAGATACGAGGTAGAAAATCTGTATGTGAAAATTTGTTAGCTAATTATCAATAATCCTGTATATTAGATAAATTGATACTGGAAAATCTTAGTAGAGCTACTTTCCACGCTACGGCCAGAAAGATAACTGCGGTGGCGGTACATGAAGTGGCGGGGCAGGGAGGGTGTAGATGTGTCACCAGAACGCAATTTTTCTGTTTTGCTCTGAAAGTCTGGGCTCTTAAACAAATTTCGTGCGCTTTGTTTATCTTTAAATATGTTTATATTTCATACATCTATTTTTAAGTAAGGTGGTGAATACTCTGTGACGTTCTTTTAAGCTAAATAAGTATATTGTAAATACGTGATTGGCTTCAAGACCTATTTTATAAGATTTGTGTGTAAATAGATTGTTACGAGCTGTGGATTTTGTGAATAATAAAAATAAAATAAAATAAAACATGGAGAAAAACGAAATTAGAGCTGTCATCAAGTACCTCTGTTTGAAAAAAATGTCTTCAAAAGACATACACAGTGACTTAGTGGAAACATTGGGGGACTCCTCCATATTCTACAGTTGCACGCTGGGCCAATGAGTTTAAACTGGGCAGAACATCCACTGAAGATGAACATCGCGAAGGACGCCCATCCACGTCCCTCACTGAAGAAAACGTGAAAAAAGTCGAAGATGTGTTGGCAGATCGAAGAGTGACCATCAGGCATGTAGCTGAGGTCACAGGGATCTCATATGGCAGCGTTCAAAGAATCCTTGCGAACGAGTTGCATATGAAAAAGGTCTCTGCGCGTTGGGTACCCAGAATGTTAACCGACGAGCAAAAGAAGAATCGAGTTGACATTTCGAGGGTCAATCTCGAAAAGTTCCAAGCAGATCAAGAAAATTTTTTGTTCCGTTTTGTGACTATGGACGAGACCTGGATCCACCATTTTGATCCTTAAACGAAACAACAATCGATGACTTGGAAGCGAGCCTCCTCACCGACGCCAAAGAAATTCAAAGTTTCAAGTTCGTCGGGAAAGGTTAGGCATCTGTTTTTTGAGACGCTCAAGGCATAATTATGGTGGAATATTTGGAAAAGGGAGCCAGTATTACGGGTTCTTACTACGCAGACCAAATAAGAAGATTACGGGAGGCCATTAAGGGAAAAAGACGCGGAAAACTGCGAGCTGGAGTGCTGTTTCACCAAGACAACGCACCGGCTCACAAAGCCGCAGTTGCGATGGCTGCCATTCAAGAAACGGGATTCGAACTGCTCGAACACCCTCCCTATTCGCCAGATCTAGCTCCTAGTGACTTCTACCTCTTTCCTCGGCTCAAGGAACGTCTCCGAGGCAAGAAATTCGAAGACGATAGCGAAGTAATGGCCGCTGTTGAAGCGTTTTGGGAGGGTCAAGACAAAGAATTTTTTTCAAAGGGAATCCTTTTTTTTTGTGGATGGAAAATCATCTAATGACGCCCTTCGCTCTGGGTGGAGCGTAAGGGAGTGTCAGACTTTTACTGACTAAAAACCATCCGTGTTCCTTCAGTGCCCTTACGTTCCGGAGCCGCGGTATCTCTTTCGAACAGCCCGCAGCCCCGGCAGGCGTCGGCCCTTCCGGGCCCCTTCACGCTGCTGACAGCTCTTTGAGGCGCGCGTGGAACAAAACGCGCCGTCGACACGGCCTGTCGTCGTTAGACGGACGGACGGCGAGCTACCCATTGCTCGCCGTCCACAGGCCCGCGCCTACGGTGGCCGGGGGCCACGACGTAGCCCCCGACGCCCGGGGCGTCTCCCGCGGCGGCCGGGGAGGAAAGCTGCTGCTCTCTCGTTTTCCCGCTCCGCCACCTCCTTCGCTAGCATCACTGCTTCGCAGAAGGTGGTGACGGCATCCCATTCCGTCTCGCTCCTGACCATGGCTTCGACCAGGGCCGGACGCGAGAGGTCGCCGCCGCCTATCGCCGCTACGAGGACACGGCGGTGCTCCGCCCAAGCAGGGCACACCTCCACGGTGTGTTCCACCGTGTCCTCCGGTCCATCCTAGCAGTGGGAGCACCCGGGCGTTTCCTCCCGCCCGATTTGGTGCAGGAACCTCCCGAACACACCGTGTCCGGTGAGGACCTGCGTCAGGCGGAAGGTGAGGATGCCGTGGCGTCTCTCAAGCCACTCCTCAAAGAGGGGTCTTATCGCCGCTATAGTGGCGTGCCCAGCACGGGGTTGCGAAAGTCGCTGTCTCCATGTCGCCATGAGATCGTGCCGGAAGTCTGTCCGCTGCGCGACAACCTGCCGCGGCAGCGGGGTTTCCCCACGGCATAGTGCCTCCACGCGCCATTCGTGCAGGCGCGCGAGGGCTATCGCCTCCAGATCCCATGGCGGCAATCCGGCAATGAGGCTCGCCGCCTCGCGGGAGATCGTGCGGTAGCCGCGAACCATTTTCACGGCAATCACCCTTTGGGGCGCGTTCAGGTGGTGGACGGCAAGCCGCGCCAAACCACGCGCCCACACCGGGACCCCGTAAAGGGCCATGGATCGCACGATCCCCGCGTAGAGCCTCCGGCAGGAGGCGTTTGGCCCTCCCAGGTTCGGCAGGAGCCGCCTGAAGGCAGCCCCGGTCCGTTCCAGTTTGGGAGCCAAACGTCGGAAGTGCTCAACGAAGTTCCATCGGCCGTCGAGGACGAGTCCTAGGTACTTCAGCGTCGACTCGACGCCGATGGATACCCCTCCTACCATCACTGAGGATCCCGGTGGTGGCCTGTTCCGAGGACCATGGAAGTGCATGGCCTCGGACTTGTGCAGAGCCACCTCGAGACCCAGTTGCCGAATCCTCTCAACGACTATCGCAACCCCGCGTGTCATAGTTTCTTCAAAGGGAATCCTGGGTTTAGAAAAAAGATGAACTAAATGTATTGATTTGTTAGGAGACTATGTAGAAAAATAAATTATTATTTTAACTTTAATTACCGTGTTTTATTTTCATTATCATTACTTTTGGATCACCCCTCGTACAACCACAATATAGCAGCAGCATGGTTCTATATTTCTCCAAAAACCACTAGAAGGGAAGGTGCTTTTGACAGCTGTATAGTGCAGTGACTTAGCACTAAGTTACGACTCTTAAGAACGCGGGTTCAAATCCCGCAAAAAGCAAATATTTGTACGATCTACAAAGAGTTGTGCCAAGTGTAGGTGCCTCTGTCCTTAGAAAATTTGTAATAAAAAATCCTTTTTTGAGTAAATAACATACTTAAATTACCATTGACTGTTACTGTTTTCCATTTTGTATAATATTATTTGTAATATCAACTTAAACAATGACAGATAAAATGATACCTGCGGAGTTTCATTTCGCCATTTCTCCGTCGGAGGAACATGGAATAGTAGTAGAAGTGAAAAATAACGACAAACGAAATTTACCTTAGTTACGTCGAAGAAAATAATTTCATTTATATTTATGTTAACTAATATCAAATTCCTGGAGAATATGGGAGATTTAAAAACAAATAGTAAAAAAATAATGCTCGATGGTAGCTTCGTCGTAGCGGAATGTAGGGCAGCTCCCCACTAGATGGAGTGTCTATCTGGTAAGAAATTCAGGAAACCAATTTATTAATATAATTATTTTTAAATACTAACACTAGATGGAGTGTCTATCTGGTAAGAAATTCAGGAAACCAATTTATTAATATAATTATTTTTAAATACTAACACCAGATGGAGTGTCTATCTGGTAAGAAATTCAGGAAACCAATTTATTAATATAATTATTTTTAAATACTAACACTAGATGAAGTGTCTATCTGGTAAGAAATTCAGGAAACCAATTTATTAATATAATTATTTTTAAATACTAACACTAGATGGAGTGTCTATCTGGTAAGAAATTCAGGAAACCAATTTATTAATATAATTATTTTTAAATACTAACAATGCTACTAACATTACTAATATTTACTTTAACTGCTCTAAATAAGCTAAAACGTTCACACAATAATCAAATGGCGGAGTTTCGTATCCACGACCTTTTTGAGTTAGTAGTCCGCACCCTGCCATTAGACTACTGTCGCTATATTGATGCAGGTGGCTCAGAACCTAGTTCTATGGTCCACCTTGGACAGGCCTATATTCTGCAGTGGACTTTTAAAGACTAACAATAATGGCAATATAACGCAGTAGGACATACTAAGAGCGTTCAGTTTATTCTCGATATGGGTATGTTAGAAAAAGGATAAAATTATAAAATATCTTAGATTTGCCTAAGTCCCCCTTGACATCAATACATTTATTTGTTCGTGAAAAAAGCTTTTCTATTCTCTTGAAATAATATTTGTAGTACACATATTCTTCGTCTTGAACTCTTTATCGTCAGCAAATCGCTTTTCCGGAGGTCTTTTTTAAGTTTGGGAATAGAAAATAGTCACTAGGGGCTAGATTTGGGCTGTAAGGTGGGTGGTTAATTTCCTCAAACCTGCAGTCTCGTACAGCAGCCTTGGAGAGCCGCGTCGTATGAAGCGATCAGCTTTCCTCTTTTCTTTTCTTACATTGCTGCTCTCAAGTAAAGTGTGGCTGAGTATTTGTCTGTGATGATGGTTTCACCTTTTTTTGGGTATTCGATCAATAATTATATTATTTTTGAATCCCAACACACTGTGGCCATGATTTTACCGGCCGATGGAATGACTGAACTTCTTGAAGGGTCTGATCCCTTTTTATGCCATTGCATAGGCTCCTCTTTACTCTTGGGGTCATAGTGGTGAACCCACGTTTCATCTCCTGTAACTATCCTATCGAAAACACTTGCTGGGACACAGCTCTAATATTCCCCATAACAGTCAACCCGCGCCTGTTTTTGAGGCACAGTGAGCATTCGTGGCACTCATCTTGCATTGAATAAACCTGTTATTTACGGATTTTATCGCGTTTAATCACTTTAATTTATTTTTATTATTATCCCGACGTTTCGACGTGTAGTGTTCGCGTAAATTTAAGAAATCATCATCTTGCACTGTCTTGTGAGCTTGAGATAGTCATGCAATACGGTGTGTATTTGTACCATACACACCATATTGCATTGGAACTGCTGACGGGCCGGTCTCCGTGGCCGGCAGTTAGCCCTCCGCCGTCCTTCGGTAAAATCGGCATGATTTTATCCCACTTCTGACACCAATTGTTACGAGCTTAGGGTTCGTGACAGTAAAAACTGCCGATTGAATTACCAAAATTAACACTTTAATTACCGAACACCAATTAAAACTTAAAAGACACTAATAATTAGTCACACTGATCACTTTAGTTCACTTTATTTCGGTCCGAAGCTTCGTTTGTATCGCTAATTCAATACTACTCCGGGCGCCGCGGCCCATAACGGCTTTGTATAGGCCTTTTCCACCAAAACATCTAGAATTTTCCAGCAAATACCGGTCCCGAACGACAAGGTGTAGAAAATTCGAGTGTGGAGTTTTCCAGAAAGCTAGTGGGAGAGTTCTAAAAAGATCTTGACGCTCCTATTTCCGCTACCTGATACCAGATGGCGCTAGTAATCACCCGCCATATACCGGGCATTTATTGTGGCGCGAAACAGTACCTGTGCCGGACGGGCGAAACTCTCCGGAGTAAATGTTGTCGAAGATACTTCGCGAGTCGCTCACGTCCTACACCTATAGGTTCCGGTGGGTACTTTCACCGCCGTCTTTGTGGGTGCCGCTGAGGTATTGTGGACTGTGGTTCAAATCAAAATGCACGATTAACAAATACAAATAGCAAGGTAGTGGCCAGCGGTTCGACTGATTGATTAGTCGCGAAATTTTATAACTATTGATCACTGTTGTTAAACTACGGTTGTTCACTATTAATTGGTCACTGTATATTTCGAAAGATTTCTTTAAATTGTACGGTGGTATCAAAGATCTATTGGTAGTAGCTGGTTTTCTAACACTACTGACTAGCAGCTATTATCAACTAAACTAGTTGATTTTATCACTTGTGTAACTGCGTATATCAGTTACCACTTTCACTATAATATGTAACTGCGAATATCAGTTACGACCTTTTTCGGCTAGCTAACACTTTCACGATATGTAACTGCGAATGTCAGTTACGACCTTTTTCGGCTAGCTAACACTTTCACTATTCACTATATACTGCTACTAGTCACTTCAGCTACCACCGGATACCACTCACTTCACTTCACTGTCACTGGTAGTTCTTCACACTAGTACGGGTACTGGGTCCCGAACCCCTAAGGTAGACTTTGGCAATACTTTGCAGTGAGCCGCTTGCCATTTTCCGTTTGCCTCTTTATTGCATAAACTTTTCACTATACAAATGGCATAAATTGCAATATTTTCTATACAAAACTAATTGCTACACTAACATGTTATACATCATTAAATCGGTAGTCCGGCCACTTTATTAGTATATCATAAAGGTTACTCAAAATATTAACGTTGTAAAAAGTTATTAAACGAAATGTCCAAAATTTTCATAATATTTGGGTACATTAATTCTTTGATTTTTTTTATAACTACGAAATGCGTTTAATTATAAAAAATATCCCTACACTTCTTTAATCTATAAGCCATATGCTAATTCAATGTCATATTTATAGCTCTTTTAGAACATAAAATTATTTTCCTTATTTTAAGTATGAACTATTACGCAGTTAATTAAAACTTTTAGAGAGTTCCACGATAAGACGCGCTGTGATTGGTCGATTTTTCTTAATATAATAAAAGTTGTTTATATTACTTGTTATCAAAACGACATTCTATACAAATATACTAAGAGTTATAAATATGCTACACAACTATATTAAATACATGTTTTCATCCAGTTTTGGTGGTAATTTCATTATTAATACAAAAAACAATATTCTTTATAACTTCGTTTCTTAGCGTTGTTAGGCCGTCGCGAACATCTCTCCCGCCGTGCAGCGTCGCGACGATTTTCTCACAGCGGCGCTGCATCCATTTTGGTGAGCGACGTTGCTTCTACTTCGGCAGCGGCACGAGTTTCCTGGTTGGTCTCTTGATTAGGCCGTTTGCTGTGCGTACCTCCACAGTGCGGATCTGTCCGTCCGCACCGGGGTAAACAGCTTCCACCCTCCCTCGTGGCCAGGTGTTACGAGGTAACTGGCCGTCAGCTATGAGGACTGGATCGCCCACCTGGAGATTGGGACCTCGCCCATGGGCCTCCCGCCGGTTTTGAAGTTCCGGTAAATACTCTCGGACCCAACGCTGCCAGAACATGTCAGCGAGTATCTGGGAGCGTCGCCAGTGTCTTTTGCTATTCATATCCTTTTCATCAAATACTCCAGGTGTCGGCAGTCTCGCAGATCCTCCTAAAAGGAAGTGATTTGGAGTGATGGATTCGTCGTCGTTGCTGTCTACAGAGATGTGAGTCAATGGTCTGCTATTTACTGTGTACTCCACCTCGCAGAGCAGCGTGGTTAATACTTCCTCATGCGGAAGTCTCTCATGAAGGACGGTGTATAGTGCCGTCTTCACGCACCGTATGAGACGTTCCCTCTTGGTTGGTGTTTTATGCAGCAAATAGATAGGAAGTCGGGCGAGCTTTAGGTTGGAGCTCAGCTGATCGGTACCCGGTTTCCAGATTAATCCGAGTATCTTTTCCTCGGTTCCTTTGTTTCCCAGATCGACTGACTCAGATGCTTCATGGTCAGGTTCTAATTCTTTTACAATTTCTGGTGCGTTGGAAACCCATTTTCTTAATTTGAAGTGCGCGTTTTTGTGTATGTCGCGTACTTCCTTCGATATTCGCATTGCCTCTTCCAGAGACTGGAAACTGTCGAGATAGTCATCCATATAGTGGTTTTGAATGATAGCTTCTACGGCTTCTGGATACTTGTCTATGTGTTTTTTAGCGTTCCAGATCTTCGCGAATATGGCTGTGCAGTGTGAACTGGCTGCACCGAAAATGATCGACGTCATTCTATATTCCTGTGGAGCTTCATTACGTCGAACCCCTCTCCAGATATCTCTTAAGGCATCTCTGTCTTCGGGTCTGACTTTAACCTGCATGAACATTTCGGCTATGTCCGTGGAGACAGCGATATTATGGCGGCGAAAACGCATCATTACCCCTGGTAGTGATTGCAGTAGGTCTGGACCCGTGAGCAGGAAGTCGTTCAACGACACCCCCTTTGTTTTGGCTGCGGCATCGTGTACTATTCGAAACTTCTCTGGTTTCATTGGGTTATGGACGTCGAAATGGGGTAGGTACCATGTTCTTCCCGGTGTGCTAGTTTTCGGTGCTATCTCGGCGTATCCTTTTTGTACAAGGGAATTCATTTGTTCATCATACTTCCTTTTTAGATCTTTATCTCGATCTAATTTTCTTTCAATGGAAACGAGCCGTTTTATTGCTGTTTCGTAATTACCAGGCATCTCGATATCCTTTTTCTTCCAGAGAAGCGCTGTTTCTATGTGCCCGTCTTGTAACGGACGGGTGCTGCTATTTAGTATATCTTCAGCTTTCTTCTCTGGATCGGAGTCTGGTTTTCTCGGATTGATAATGAGAGATTCCAGCGCGAAATATTCGCGGAGTTGGTCATCTATAGTTCCCTCGCTCTTGTGCAGCTCATTGACCGCGTGGACGCGCTGATATGGGGCTTTAGTGTGTGCCCCATGTAGCACCCATCCTAATTCTGTGAGCGAGGCGATTGGCTGGTGCGGTGGACCTCTACGGATTTGAGTGGCTATCAGAAGTCTCCAATTGTCCTGTCCTATTAGGATCCTTGGGTTGCTGGAGTCATATATTAGCTGCGCCTTTAGGTCTTTCAAGTGGTTGCACTTGGCTATGTCTACTGCACGCACAGTCTGTGGCCCCAAGTTTAGGCTTGCAACCGTGCGTGCTCTGAATGGCACCCTTTTGCTGTGGAGACTCTTCAGCGATACTTTGATTCTTCGGGATTCCGGTGAATCGAGGGTAGTGTTCCCGATAGCGGTGATCTTAAATGGGTCCAACCGCCCTGTAGCTCCAATTTGTTTGGCGATCTCTTCATCCATTAGTGAAACTGTTGACCCATCATCCAACAGGGCGTGTGTGTTTATAGCTCCCACCGGTCCAATTACTCGCACTGGAATTATTTTTAAATAGGCTTGATGCTTTGACACAGCGAATGAGTTAGCTACAGTTTCTTGAGGTTCTTTTTGTTTGACCTCAGTCTTCTCCTTTGTATTGTTATGGAGAAGTCGATTGTGTGTCGCGGTGCATCCTTCTATTCCACACTTATTGGTTTTGCATTTGTGTGTCTGATTTCTATAACGTAAACAGCGGGAACATAAATTATTTTGCTTTGCGAGTTCCCATCTTTTGTTGATATCTGCTTCCTTAAATTTTTTACATTCGGATCCGTAGTGACCCTCCTTTTTGCACACTCTGCATTTCAGAGACGGCTTAGTAGTGGCCGCGTGTGCTCTATGTACTGAACGATTGCTTTGTGCTTCGTTTATAATTTCTGGAGGCGCAAATGCACTGCAGAAGCGAGCTTGCTCGGTAATAAAATCGCTGAAGCAGCCGAGGTCTGGTCTAGAGTCATATTTTTCAGTGTAGATTCTATACCACTGGGCACGTATAGAGTTTGGCAGTTTGTCGGTGAGGTGTCGTAGCAGCTCTGCGTTGACGAGGTAATGATCTCGCTTTAGGGTTCGAAGAGTGACGACGCTTCCCCTCACTTTGCTCGCGAATGTGCAAATGTCTCTGGGCGCTTCTGTACAGCGTGCTAATCCTCGTAACTTCTCGGTTTCCGCTTGCGCAATTGAATCTGGACGCCCAAATTGTAGCTCCAGTTCTCGCATAATCTCATCTGGCTTAGCATGCCCGATGAGTTCTGAACTGACTGTTTCCAAGGCTCTTCCTTGTAGACTTCGTCTTAGTCTAGCAGTGTTTTCAATGTCATTGAAGTAGCCTCGGGTTGTTTCGTAAATGGCACGGAATGAAAGCCACTCGGTATGTGCTCCGCTAAAGCTTGGCAGTGTCATTATAGCTTTCGATGCTGCGAAAGTATGCGACGATAGTGGCGCACTCTCTAACTTTGATTTATCAGCGAGCGCGGCTATAGCGGACGTGAGCTCCGATATAAATGGACGGAGCCCCCTGTCTTCACTTATGACAGGTTCCTGGCTAGGTTTATTTGGCTTGGGATCCTTTTCTACATCTTCTGGATAGGAATCCTGGTTCGTGAGCTCCTTTTGGGGCTCACTGATGTCGACAACGTCCGGGGTTGGCTTTGTGACGGTTTTATTAAATGGGGCCTTCCCTCCGGTGGTTGCGCCTTGATTTGACTTTTGTTTGGTTACAGAGTTTTCCAGCCAAGATTGAACGTACTCACTTTTGGAGTGACCATCTTCATCATAGTCGTCTGATTCGTCTTCTTCTTCAGCCATCTGTAAAGAAATCTGCGCAAGTTCTAGTTTGATCTTCAATACTTCTTCACGAGCCTTCAAAATTCTTCTATTGGGCCGAACAGTCTTCTTTGACTTCGTACTGCATACGGTGTGGCCCCTCGGTGGCTCTTCGGTGTGGGTGTCTTTCCGGGCTGTTGGCGATGATGCACGGCTAAAGTCATCGTTGCCTTCTATCTGTTCCCTCTGCTTCGTTGTGCGGGCCGTAGTGATCGGCGCGGGCAGAGGTATCCCCCCCTCGGGGGGGCATCATGGCGCCTCAGCGCCCTCTACCGTTGACGGTGAGCGTGGTGGCATCTGGTGGTGGACGGCGGCGTTACTGGCCGACGAACCTCCTTCCAGACCGACGGTCCACGCCTTGGCTTTCCTTCCTTGCGAACGGGTGATCGGCATCTTGAATCTGAAAAATTCTGTGGTTTAAATACGGTGGTGACTATTTACCCGGTTCCGAAATACAAACGGATATATCCGGCTCGAAGGACCAACGAATGTGCCGGACGGGCGAAACTCTCCGGAGTAAATGTTGTCGAAGATACTTCGCGAGTCGCTCACGTCCTACACCTATAGGTTCCGGTGGGTACTTTCACCGCCGTCTTTGTGGGTGCCGCTGAGGTATTGTGGACTGTGGTTCAAATCAAAATGCACGATTAACAAATACAAATAGCAAGGTAGTGGCCAGCGGTTCGACTGATTGGTTAGTCGCGAAATTTTATAACTATTGATCACTGTTGTTAAACTACGGTTGTTCACTATTAATTGGTCACTGTATATTTCGAAAGATTTCTTTAAATTGTACGGTGGTATCAAAGATCTATTGGTAGTAGCTGGTTTTCTAACACTACTGACTAGCAGCTATTATCAACTAAACTAGTTGATTTTATCACTTGTGTAACTGCGGATATCAGTTACCACTTTCACTATAATATGTAACTGCGAATATCAGTTACGACCTTTTTCGGCTAGCTAACACTTTCACGATATGTAACTGCGAATGTCAGTTACGACCTTTTTCGGCTAGCTAACACTTTCACTATTCACTATATACTGCTACTAGTCACTTCAGCTACCACCGGATACCACTCACTTCACTTCACTGTCACTGGTAGTTCTTCACACTACTACGGGTACTGGGTCCCGAGCCCCTAAGGTAGACTTTGGCAATACTTTGCAGTGAGCCGCTTGCCATTTTCCGTTTGCCTCTTTATTGCATAAACTTTTCACTATACAAATGGCATAAATTGCAATATTTTCTATACAAAACTAATTGCTACACTAACATGTTATACATCATTAAATCGGTAGTCCGGCACTTTATTAGTATATCATAAAGTTTACTCAAAATATTAACGTTGTAAAAAGTTATTAAACGAAATGTCCAAAATTTTCATAATATTTGGGTACATTAATTCTTTGATTTTTTTTATAACTACGAAATGCGTTTAATTATACAAAAATATCCCTACACTTCTTTAATCTATAAGCCATATGCTAATTCAATGTCATATTTATAACTCTTTTAGAACATAAAATTATTTTCCTTATTTTAAGTATGAACTATTACGCAGTTAATTAAAACTTTTAGAGAGTTCCACGATAAGACGCGCTGTGATTGGTCGATTTTTCTTAATATAATAAAAGTTGTTTATATTACTTGTTATCAAAACGACATTCTATACAAATATACTAAGAGCTATAAATATGCTACACAACTATATTAAATACATGTTTTCATCCAGTTTTGTTGGTAATTTCATTATTAATACAAAAAACAATATTCTTTATAACTTCGTTTCTTAGCGTTGTTAGGCCGTCGCGAACAGTACCAACGAATAGGTTAGTCGTTTCTACTAACATTTAATCCTTACTCGTGCGTTTTCTAATACAAGTTTTTCAATAATTCCCACATTTTCTTCTGTACCCGCTGTGATTGATCCACCCGGGTGGGGGTCATCTACGATGCTTTTCCTGCCTTTTTTGAATTCATTTGACTACTTCTATACGGTTGACATTGAAGGAGCAGTGTAACGTTGCACGTACATGTATGCATAATTATAATTAAACGGTTTATTAAAATTAAATAAACATTTAATAAACTAAATAAAAATAAAATAAAAGTTATTAACAAAAATAATTCTATAATTAACTTAGGTATCCTATTAATAAAACAAATCAGTAAACTAAAAGAACGAATTAAATAATAAATCAAATATTAAAATATTGTATTTCGAACAAACATCCTGACGCTTCGTTACTTTATGCGCTTTGCAACTCTCGCGTCAGAGTTTTACCCGGCCGGTATTATTCCACGGCGTCGCGCTCCCGATCATTCTCCGCCCGAGCACCCTGGGAGGCGCACACCAGTGTGACGGTTGGTATTTAAAATAAGGCAACAACCAGTCAAAAAAAATTTATATATTGGTAAAAGAAAGGTCGTGGGCGTGGTTCCGATAATTTTAAAAAAAATGCCCGTCTGGCTTCACTGGCGGGGTCAGGTACTCCCCTATGTGGCCGCGAGGTGGTCGAGCAGGGCCGGGGGGTTGGACTGTTCACGGGGAGCGCCGTGGGCAGCTGGCTGTGGCGGTGGCGGCGTCGAGGGGAGGCCTAGGCCCTCTTAAAAAGGACGACCGCCACGGTTGTAGTCGTAAAATTGCACCCTGGAAACAACGTCGTCCACATTTAGGTCCAGGTGATAAAATGCCGCCGATTATGAAACCCCGGTATATCGCAGGCTAGCAGTAGATGGGAGCACAGGGAGTAGCTGGCGGGTGTTCATAATCAGAACGGAGTTACAAGGCGGAATGGAAGGCAAGCGTCATAGCGGTGAGGCGCAAATTAAAATACACATGAATTAAAATTACGGCAAGTGTAAAATACTGTTTAAATGTACCAGGATAACTAATTTAGGCTGTGCATTGGTTGAAACATGATGGTGACTTGCGATATTTGATCGCGGTGCGAAATGTATGAGACGCCATTTTGTAACGGTACTTTTTCCATTTTTCCATTTTCCGCAAATTTTAATCCCATTTTGGAAAAAGTTTAAAATAATATAATAATTCCGGCACTGTGGCCGTATAGTTTTTTCGTTAATTCTCGTCACCGAGACCTCCGTATCGTCTTGCACCCCGTAAGGGTAAGTGTTGAAACGTTACCTAGTTTTAAGTAGTGAAAGTGTTTTATAGGTAGTGTAATTTGATCATGCCAGGCTATTTGCTTTTAGCTATTTAATTGCCACGTTATTAGTGTTATTTACATGTAAGTAATGTATGTAGCCGCTGTGCGCGTTGGAAAAAGTACCGTTACAAAATGGCGTCTCATACATTTCGCACCGCGATCAAATATCGCAAGTCACCATCATGTTTCAACCAATGCACAGCCTAAATTAGTTATCCTGGTACATTTCATCATCATCATCATCATTACAGCCTTTCACAAGTCCACTGCTGAACATAGGCCTCCCCCAAGTAATGCCACAAAGCACGGTCCTGAGCCACCTGCATCCATCGACTTCCTGCATGTCTTACCAGGTCGTCACTCCATCTAGTGGGGGGTCGCCCTACACTACGCCTACCGGTACGAGGCTGCCACTCGAGAACCTTTCTTCCCCATCGGTTATCGGTTCTTCGAGCTATATGGCCGGCCCATTGCCACTTCAGCTTACTAATCCGTTGGGCTATGTCGGTCACTCTGGTTTTACTGCGGATATCCTCATTTCTGAGTCTATCACGCAGAGAAACTCCGAGCATAGCCCTCTCCATAGCTCGCTGAGCGACCTTAAGCGTCCTCATACGGCCAGCAGTGAAGGACCACGTCTCAGATCCATAAGTCATCACTGGCAACACGCACTGGTTGTACAATCTAGTTTTTAGAGATTGAGGTATACCTGACGAAAAGATATGTCGTAATTTCCCGAACGCTGCCCAGCCGAGTTGAATCCGTCGATTGACCTCTCGGTCGAAGTTGGACTTACCTAGTCGGACTATTTGTCCCAGGTAAACGTACTGGTCAACAACTTCGAGCATAGTGCTCCCAACAACTACCGGCATAGGTGTGACATGGACATTGAACATGATCTTTGTTTTGTCCATGTTCATCTTAAGACCTATCCGTTGGGAGGCACTATTGAGGTCATTGAGCATAGTGCTTAAGTCCTCCAGCGATTCTGCCATAAGGACTATATCGTCGGCAAATCGAAGGTGAGTGATGTACTCGCCATTGATGTCAATACCGTATCCTTTCCAGTCCAGTAGCTTGAAAACGTCTTGCAATTCAGCGGTGAAGAGTTTCGGGGATATAACGTCACCCTGTCTTACACCTCTCTGCAGTTGGATAGGTTTCGAGCTCTGGTTCTGTACTCGGATAGCCATCGTAGCCCTACTGTACAAACACTTCAGCACTTCGATATACCGACAGTCAACTTGGCACCGCTGAAGGGACTGTAGCACCGCCCAAATTTCGACGGAATCAAAGGCTTTCTCATAGTCCACATACGCCAGGCAAAGTGGCAGATTGTACTCTTCAGTCTTCTGTACAATCTGCCGCAGGGTATGTATGTGGTCTATGGTACTGAAGCCTTTTCGGAAACCGGCTTGTTCGGGAGGCTGGAAGTCGTCAAGTCTGCGTGCGAGACGATTCGTAATGACTCTCGAAAACAGCACGTAGACGCGGCTCAGAAGGGAAATCGGTCTGTAGTTCTTCAAGAGAGCGTTGTCGCCTTTCTTAAAGAACAAGACCACCGCACTTCTGCTCCACGCCTCTGGAGTAGTGCCACCATGGAGGACGGAATTGAAGAGCTTCTGAAGGACTACAAGTACCGGTGTTCCACCCACTTTCAGAAGCTCCGCTGTAATTCCATCCTCGCCTGGGGCCCTGCCGTTTTTAAGGTGCTGGAGAGCCATTCTAATCTCGCTTAGACTGACGTCCGGGATATCATCGGAATAGTGTCGGATAAGACTTGCTCTTGGATCGTTACTCACACTTGCGTGTGGCTCCAACGATGATGTGTACAGCTGCCCATAGAACCTCTCAATCTCACTCAAAATCTCAGGTGTCCCGGAAACGATGTTGCCACACTCAGTCTTCAGCTTTGACAGTTGGCTCTTTCTGGCAGACAGATCTCTGGCAAAGACTTTGGAGCCCTGGTTCCGCTCGATCGCTTCTTTAATACGAGAAGTATTAAAGTTGCGTAAGTCTCGCCGCATGCATTTGGAGATCTGTCTGTTCAGTTGCCTGTATGCTGTCAAATCTGTTGACGATTGCAGCCTCATCTCCCGTCTAACAGCCATGAGATTAAGAGTGTGATCGGAGAGTTTTTGTGTTCTTCTGCGGCGGGTCTTGCAGAACTTAGCTCCGACCGCATGGACAGTTTCCACGAGCTTGTCGTTCATATCGTCCACTGCATTGCAATCTTCTAGGCACTGGAAGCGGTTACGTAACTCGAGCTGAAAGGTTTCGGGATTCTGGATTAGAGCACGAGGGGGACGGAGCGTTGACTTCATTAGACGAGACCTCTCCAACTTAACGTTTAGGTTCAGTGTGCCTCTAACCATTCGGTGATCGCTGCCAGTTTTCACCCTTGCGATCACTGAGACATCACTGAACAGTTGGCGTCTGGTCGTCATAATGAAGTCAATCTCATTTTTTGTCGAACCGTCGGGGCTCGACCAGGTCCACTTCCTGTGGGGCCGCTTCTGGAAGAAAGAGTTCATCATCAAGAGTCCCTCTTTCTCCATAAAGTCGGCCAGCTGCTGGCCCCTTCGGTTCCGTTGCCCTACTCCAAATTTCCCTACCTTCAGCTCACCGCTTTCTCTTGTGCCTAGTTTTGCGTTGAAGTCTCCCATCAACACCGTGTAGTGGGTTTTGGAGGAATGTATGGCTCTGGAAATATCCTCATACATTTCCTCCACCTCCTCATCGGGGTGTGCCGAGGTTGGTGCGTAAACCTGAATGACCTTCAGCGAATACCGTTTGGTGATTCTGAGTATCAGGTACGCGACCCTCGTCGACACACTCCCAATCTTTACAACGTTGTTGACGAGAGACTTGTGGACGATAAATCCGACACCTCCTTGGGACAGATGGTCGCCCTCCCGGTGATAGAACAAGTTGCCGGACTCGTGGATTGCCGTGTCCTCCCCCTCTCTTCGGACCTCGGATAATCCAATAATATGCCAGCGCAACTTGTCTACCTCTTCTTCCAGCTCCAGTATCTTCTCGTCAGTCCTCAGGGTGCGTGCGTTATATGTTGCCAGGTCGAGTCGTCGTAGGTGGCAACCGAACCTCCACCGGAGATTCTTAGCACCCCCTGCCCCGCCGTTACCATGGTCGCCACCGTAGCCAGGAATAGCGGGGCCGCCGGGGACTGGGGGCCGTCTTTTTGTGTATTTGTTCATTGGGGGGTATTTGCCGTAGTTGCCACGCTTGGCGAGCGGGTTGGCAACCGCAGTTTTTTATTACGTCACAGTTGTTATCAGGAAGATGCTGCTGCCCATCTCCTGACTGTCTCCCTCTGTCGCCTCTTACGACACCCACGGGAAGATATGGGGTAGTGGATATTCTTAACCGCCACTACACGGCAAATTTTACACTTGCCGTAATTTTAATTCATGTGTATTTTAATTTGCGCCTCACCGCTATGACGCTTGCCTTCCATTCCGCCTTGTAACTCCGTTCTGATTATGAACACCCGCCAGCTACTCCATGTGCTCCCATCTACTGCTAGCCTGCGATATACCGGGGGTTCATAATCGGCGGCATTTTATTACCTGGACCTAAATGTGGACGACGTTGTTTCCAGGGTGCAATTTTACGACTACAACCGTGGCGGTCGTCCTTTTTAAGAGGGCCTAGGCCTCCCCTTGACGCCGCCACCGCCACAGCCAGCTGCTCACGGCGCTCCCCGTGAACAGTCCAACCCCCCGGCCCTGCTCGACCACCTCGCGGCCACATAGGGGAGTACCTGACCCCGCCAGTGAAGCCAGACGGGCATTTTTTTTAAAATTATCGGAACCACGCCCACGACCTTTCTTTTACCAATATATAAATTTTTTTTGACTGTTTGTTGCCTTATTTTAAATACCAACCGTCACACTGGCGCCCATAAACGTGGTAAAAAAGGTCTGGTTTCACTGCGTAGGAGTAGTTGGTGTTTGTGTCGTTTTGTGTTTGTGAAACGTTTTTGTTTTTTTTTTGTTTTTGGTTGCAGCAACTAATGTGTACGAATTTCATTATTGTGTTTGTTTTAGGAATTTTATTGAATTTCAATTGATTTAATTATTTACTTTTATTATTTGAGAGATCATAAACTTTAATTCCTAACTAAGAATTTGTTTAGTTTCGAACAACTTTTCGTAATCACTCTATGCCGTGCACTACCCTATGTTGTTTACGTTCTATCATTGTACAGAGTAGTTAGCGTGCAGAGTGGTCACTGTGTAATCTGTGATAGGGTAAAATTAATATTGTTCCGAGGTATTACTATTCTATTCTGCAGTAGGTTTTTTATCTCGTGGTTTTTTCTTTTCTATGATATTATTATTATTGAAATTTTATGAATTGTAACTATTCCCTATTGTTGCTGCAGAACTCTAGTTCAGTGAGTCACGCATGCGTTGGTAGTATTTTAAATTATTCAATCAATTGTTTTTTATTTTAATTCTTAGGCATATTATTATTATCTTGTTGTTGTTTTATTTAATTGTTCGAGTACATATTAGTTGCGTATTTTAATTTTTTGTTGCGCTGCTTCTTTTATTTTGGTGGCAGTTGCTCTATTCTTTTTACTGCTTCTTTTATACGCCAATCGTTTTAGTCAACCAGAACGTTCTTAGTACCTGATATTGTAATTGTAACGGTACGGAGTAGATTAAGTCAGCAACGACTCAACACTTACCTCTTTGCGGTTATACGCGTGTTATAATGGCGCACCCGGTTAAATTCCTATCGTTGCAAAAGTCGGAGTTAGAATACGAAGTTGCCATTAGAGGTGCCACCCCGGCTGACACAGTCAGAGAGTTACGCGAGCAGATTGCTAAATTAGGTCCACTCTTTCCTTCGGAGGACATTCTCGAGAGCGTTTTGTCTGTCGGCGATGATTTAAAGGGAGTCAGCGATGCTTTAATTAAGCTAAGAGCATATATCGAGGCGCCTAGCGATGGGAATGCGTTGCTTCGTGCTCGCAACCTCATTAACCACCTCCATCATCGACTCAACCGTATAGTTTGTGATAGCACGACCCAGCAAGGGGTGGTGGATACGTGTGTTTCGGAATACAGGCAACTTTTGGAACGCTATAATGCTATTACTGCTACTGATTCCACCCCTTCTCTGGCATCTAGAGACCCTCAGTCTACTGCTGCTTTACCTCTCAACGTTAACGTAACTTGTGAGCGCGGCGTGGCTAGTGAGTTCACTAAGTTTAAGTTCGACGGCAAATCTTGCGTTCGTGCATTTATCCAGCGCATCAATGAATACAGCCAGTCGAGGAATATACCGGGGGAAAAACTGCTGTCTTACTGCGCTGAGATTTTTACCGGCGATGCCTTGCATTGGTATCGTGCCATTCGGGACCAGGTATCTAATTGGGACGAGTTAGTTTCCCTTCTCAGAGAAGATTTCGACCAGGCCGATTATGATTACAGACTCTTGTCGGAGATTCGGGCCAGAACTCAGGGCGAGTCTGAAAATATAACTATTTACACTTCTATTATGACTGGGCTATTCTCACGTTTGTCCAAGAGCCTGTCTAACGAAGACAAACTTGAGATAATTTTACATAACATCCGCCCATGCTACGCCAGCACCTTAGCTTCTGTCCCGAAGATCTCAGACCTCGACACCTTGCGTTCGCTCTGTCGTAATTACGAGAACATTCAGGCTCGCCTAGTGGGATTCCACGAACCTCCGAAGGTCTCTTCAGGAACACTGGCGCCAGAGTTTGCTTACGCTGGTCAGTCTGCAAGTAGGTTTAATCAAGGCAGCGGCCAAAGTTTCAATAAAAGACCTTACAATAACTTTTACAATAAAAGCAACAGTAATTGCAATACAGGTAATAAAACGTATACTAAAAATGATAATTATGTGCATGCGGTGCAACAGCAGTACCAAAAGTCTCCTTATTGTCCGAGGTGTCGTAATAACACCCACAACCTTCGTCAATGCAAAGCAAATAGGGATAGAATATTTTGTTTTGTTTGTGGCCAGGAAGGCGTCAAGTCACCAGACTGTCCGAAGTGTGGCAAGGATAAACCGAGCACTTCAAAAAACTGATAGACCAGCAGAATTGTACTGAAGTCCTGCCACCCAAGTTTGACCAAGAGGATTGGCAGAGCTGGCTTAACGCTGTTAACGTTTTCTTCAATTCTTATAAAGTTGATACAATTCTGCTGGACAAACCATTGCAGGATCCTAGACCTTACGCTTGTGTACAAATCAATGATTTTAAGCTATTTGGCCTCTTAGATTCAGGCTCAGCTGTGTCCATTTTAGGTGATAAAGCTTATAGGAAGCTAGAGGAACGGGGTTTACAGCTGCATAGGGACAACTTAATTACAGTCACGGCTGCTGGGGTCAATCTATGACCAGCATTGGCTATATGTTTCTCCCTATAAACTTTGAGAATGAGTACCATATAATTAAGTCATTTGTTGTGCCAGACATCAATATTGATCTCGTGTTGGGGATCGATTTTTGGCGCGAGTTTAACATTTTTCCTAGACATTTCTCAAGCATTACATTTTCTAATGCCGCAGTATTGAATGCTAGCCTTAGTACCGATTCTACCACTTTCATACAAGCGTATGACCACTTAACTGTTTCGGAGAGATCAGTGGCGGATGACATCATTTCTCAATTTAGCGACATTTCCGCCGAACGTCGGGGTTTGGGCGAGACGAGTTTGGTCACCCACCGTATTGATACGGGAGATGCTGAGCCAGTTCGTCAAAGGTACTATAGGTTGTCTCCAGAGAAGCAGCGGATCCTTGCCGAACAGGTCGACGAGATGCTGGCTCTGGACGTAATTGAGCAGTGCGAAAGTGCTTGGTCATCACCAGTTCTCATTGTTACGAAGAAAAACGGTCAGCCTCGGTTTTGCCTCGACAGCCGCAAGCTCAATTCCATCACGAAGCGCGACGCCTATAGTCTACCCTACATTTCCGAGATCTTGGATAATCTTCGCGATGCTCGCTACTTATCTAGTATCGATTTATCCAAAGCCTTTTGGCAGATACCTATAGCACAGGAGGACCGGGACAAGACTGCTTTTTATTTGCCTAATCGCGGTACCTATCGTTTTAAGCGCACTGCTTTTGGTTTAACTAACGCCCCGGCTACACAGCAAAGGTTGGTTGATCTGTTATTTAGGGAATTTGACCTCAAAGTCTTTGCATACCTAGACGACATTATTATCGTCTCAAACGACTTCAATTCCCATGTTTCCCTGTTACTTCGGGTTCTTAATAAGCTGAAACAGGCCAACCTCACTGTAAACCTAGAGAAATGTCAATTCTTCCGCAGTCAACTCAAATACCTGGGTTACGTCGTTGATAGTAGTGGTTTACGTACCGATCCTGAGAAGGTGGAAGCAATCCTCAATTACCCGACACCTACATGTCGTAAGGACGTTAAGCGCTTCCTCGGGACTGCTACTTAGTATCGTCGTTTCGTCCCCAATTTTAGTACCATTGCAGGCCCCTTAAACAAGTTAACTTCGAGTAAGAAGGGCGGACCACCTTTTGTCTGGTCTGCCGAAGCTGATGCTGCCTTCAAGAAACTTAAGGAGTGTTTAGTTTCCGCTCCTGTTCTTTCCTGCCCTGACTACGATAAGCCATTCGAAGTACACACCGATGCCAGCAATTACGGCGTGGGTGCGATGCTGACGCAGACTATAGATGGTAAGGAGCACCCCGTTGCTTATATGAGCAAGTCGTTGTCAGCAGCAGAGAGGAACTACAGTATAACGGAGCGTGAGACATTAGCTGTCGTCATCGCCCTGGAGCACTGGAGGTGTTACTTGGAGAACGGTAGGCCATTCACTGTCTATACTGATCACAGTGCGTTAAAATGGTTTCTGTCTCTCAGGAACCCTACCGGTAGATTAGCTCGCTGGGGTGTAAGATTGTCCTCATTTCATTTAGAATTCAAGCATCGTAAGGGTGTGGACAATGTGATCCCCGACGCCCTCTCTAGAGCTCTTCCCGTCTCGGCGATTAGTACTTCCGGTTCGAACATGGTGACATCGGATTCTTGGTACAAAAATATTTATAATTCTTGCCTTTCTAAGCCGCAAACTTTCCCGAATTTCATTATCAAGGATGGCAAGTTATTCAGGCGTACCAAGAATAATCACTCACTTTCATCCGAGTTCTTATGGAAGGAGGTGGTACCTTTTGAGCTTCGCGAGCAGGTGATCAACGAGAATCATGCGGAACCCACGGCTGGACATCTCGGCGTTTTTAAAACATACCATCGTATTGCCTTGCGCTACTTTTGGCCTGGTATGCACCAGGACGTGGTGAAGTTCGTTGCCTCCTGCGAGAAGTGCTTGTCTTACAAGGCTCAAAATCACCAAACCTTGGGAGAAATGGGCCGCCCGAAGCAGTGTTCTAGGCCATTTCAAATGATTTCAATTGATTTGATGGGCCCCTTGCCTGTCACTAGGAAGCAGAACACTTATATCTTCGTAGTCACATGCTGCTTCTCGAAATATTGCCTAATTTTCCCATTAAGAAGTGCTACTGCCACTACAGTCACGAAGTTACTGGAAGAGTCTGTTTTCCTCGTCCATGGTGTCCCTCAGACCATATTTTTGGACAATGGCAGCCAGTTTATTTCGAAGGTCACTGAGTCACTTTTCCATCGTTATAAGGTCCCTAACGTGTTCTTCACGCCAAAGTACACCCCTCAAATTAATTTGGTAGAACGACATAATCGTTCAATTATCACGTGTATCTCAACTTTCGTGGACAACGATCATCGCAGTTGGGATACATATATTCCGAAGGTTCAGTTCGCCCTCAACAATTCGGTGAGTGAGGCGACTGGTTTCACTCCATCCTTCCTGGTGTTCGGCAGGGAGCTCGTTACATGTGGCTCGCATTATTTAGATAACGATTTAGGGGATGAGGTTTTATTCCTTCCCCGTGACATCTACGCGGAAGATTTGGGTTGTCTTAAGGAAGTTTTCGATACTGTAAAGGCCAAATTGTGGCATGCTCATGCTAAAAACTCAACCCACTATAACCTTCGGCGCAAGCCTATGGAATTTAACATTGGTGACACTGTAATGAAACGCGCATATGTTTTAAGTGATAAGGATAAGTTCTTTAGTAAAAAACTTGCGCCAAAATTTATTAAATGTCGCGTCATCGGTAAAAAGTCACCCCTAGTTTACATCCTGGCTGACATGTCTGGGAAAGATATTGGCACCTGGCACATCAAGGATTTGAAATTAACAGGACACAATACTTAGTCATATATGTATACACTTTTTTTTAAAGTGTGTACTTCCCCGTGTGGTGTCGGGTTAGAATAGCACCACCCCATTTCTTCCTGTGGGTGTCGTAAAAATCGACTAAGGGATAGGGTAGTAGTGTGTTGTGGGAGATGGGCTAGCAACCATCACTGCAATATCACAAGATCTCCATGTTACACCTACAAGTACACTTAATTAAGTTGCATGTGTTCTGCTTGTTACTTAGGAATACACTAGCGTTATATTTATATATATACATGGTGCTCGTTTTACCCTGGTCACACTTTTACATCTTTAGCTCTAGGTATTCGTATGGGTCTTCCAGTCTAGCCGATGCTGGAACACCTTGCCAAATGACAGGATGCGTCAACTACCCTATTGATGTTCGTTGACGCTGATATAATCGCGTGAAGTATGAGAGATGTTGTATAAAAGGATAATGCGAATACATAACAATTTAGAGCGGATTTTATTAATTAAGGGTAATAAAATCCTTATGTAGCGCGCGGGGTACTGTAACGTTGCACGTACATGTATGCATAATTATAATTAAACGGTTTATTAAAATTAAATAAACATTTAATAAACTAAATAAAAATAAAATAAAAGTTATTAACAAAAATAATTCTATAATTAACTTAGGTATCCTATTAATAAAACAAATCAGTAAACTAAAAGAACGAATTAAATAATAAATCAAATATTAAAATATTGTATTTCGAACAAACACCCTGACGCTTCGTTACTCTATGCGCTTTGCAACTCTCGCGTCAGAGTTTTACCCGGCCGGTATTATTCCACGGCGTCGCGCTCCCGATCATTCTCCGCCCGAGCGCCCTGGGAGGCGCACACTACCACTGCAGCCGCGTTCACAAGCTCTGCTTTGTGTCCTCGTACGCGCTTGCAAATTTTAATCCCATTTTGGAAAAAGTTTAAAATAATGTAATAATTCCGGCACTGTGGCCGTATAGTTTTTTCGTTAATTCTCGTCACCGAGACCTCCGTATCGTCTTGCACCCCGTAAGGGTAAGTGTTGAAACGTTACCTAGTTTTAAGTAGTGAAAGTGTTTTATAGGTAGTGTAATTTGATCATGCCAGGCTATTTGCTTTTAGCTATTTAATTGCCACGTTATTAGTGTTATTTGCATGTAAGTAATGTATGTAGCCGCTGTGCGCGTTGGAAAAAGTACCGTTACAAAATGGCGTCTCATACATTTCGCACCGCGATCAAATATCGCAAGTCACCATCATGTTTCAACCAATGCACAGCCTAAATTAGTTATCCTGGTACATTTAAACAGTATTTTACACTTGCCGTAATTTTAATTCATGTGTATTTTAATTTGCGCCTCACCGCTATGACGCTTGCCTTCCATTCCGCCTTGTAACTCCGTTCTGATTATGAACACCCGCCAGCTACTCCCTGTGCTCCCATCTACTGCTAGCCTGCGATATACCGGGGGTTCATAATCGGCGGCATTTTATTACCTGGACCTAAATGTGGACGACGTTGTTTCCAGGGTGCAATTTTACGACTACAACCGTGGCGGTCGTCCTTTTTAAGAGGGCCTAGGCCTCCCCTCGACGCCGCCACCGCCACAGCCAGCTGCCCACGGCGCTCCCCGTGAACAGTCCAACCCCCCGGCCCTGCTCGACCACCTCGCGGCCACATAGGGGAGTACCTGACCCCGCCAGTGAAGCCAGACGGGCATTTTTTTTAAAATTATCGGAACCACGCCCACGACCTTTCTTTTACCAATATATAAATTTTTTTTTGACTGGTTGTTGCCTTATTTTAAATACCAACCGTCACAGCAGTCTTGGTAAACAACCACCATTTCTTCATGGATATTTCTTGAGTTTATCCTTGTTTAGTGAGGAATTTAATCACCGCACGGTATGCGATTTTTTTCAACACTGTCGAGTGAGTAATTCCCGTCGTCTATGACTAAAGGTTACATAAGAAGTGATGAAGTTATCAGGACGAAATTTCATATTAAAACCCTCTGTCGTTAACAATAGTTTTTTTTTTTTAAATTACCCACATTATTAGCAAATCACCCTAATACCGAGGATACATTGAACGCCCTTCGTATACAGGGTCATTTCTCAGAGTAGCCGAATTTTATATTTAAAATGAAATACTTTTTGTTGGTTGACTTTTCTGACCGTCTGGAAAAAATTGGGTGTAACAGGTGAACGGAGTAGAAGCCCATGGTACTGATATTTTACAAAATTTTTTTCTTCATCAAGTTATGAAATTGATCTATCAATAAGTACTACTAATTTGAAGTAAAGTTTCCATACTAAAAAAATATAAACAGAAATTTTGAACTTAATAAATAAATCAAATAAAAACTATCGAAATTCATTTTAGTCACCTGTGATTGGTTACGGTGTGACGTCGTATTGTTTATATTTCCGCGTGTGTATCGGTCAACCGCTGATAGTTATCTTAAACATGTACCAATACTCTTATATCGAGTACATGGCAGTGATGAAATTTTATGTCTTGTCTGGTGAAAACTAAAATGATACGACGAGTCGATATTTGCCCGCGTTGGAATTTACAATGAGCACTGGTGGAGTTTTCATAACTCACGCATAATCAAAGAACATGCTCATCAAATTCGTTTCTGTGTTAACTTTTGGGCGACAATCATTAACGACTACATCATTGGCACAATATGGGTTGAAGTCAATTGACGGGAATAACTTATCTGCAAATGATACGTTACGTCGTCGACACAATGTTGGAAAACGTTCATGTGAGCCATCTGCAAAGAATGTACTTCCAGCACGACGGATATCTAGCTCATTACGAACGAACTGTACGCGCATATCTGGTATCTGGACAGCCAATTCGGTAATAGGTGGACAGGTCGCGGTTGAACGGCAAGATCACCAGACCTAACACGTCTAGACTTTTATTTGTGAGCCGAATTAAAACGATTAGTGTACACAGAAGAAGCACAGTGTTAGTGATTTAAAGCAGCGTATAATAGAGAAAAGTGATAGAGACACGCTTCGAAATTTAACAAACAGTTTACAGAGACGTGCCATTTTGGGTTTAAAAAGAGACGGTAGACATTTTGAACAATTACTGCGATATCGCTAAAAAAGTAATGTTTTGGTAGATAACAATAATGTAGTATAATTTTTAAATATCAATCGGTGTAGTTTGTAATAAAGTTGATTCCGATCTTTTGAATAGGCCTAAGATGTTGCAGTATACGGTACACTTAAAATTATTATTAGAAACTGTTTATGAATTCATTATAATACGAAATAAAATTTAACGTAATATAATTCCACTCAACATGCATATTACAGCATATTGGTCGGTCCTAAGTCCGTAAAAGTATGAAGGAAAGATCAAAATCACAAAAATAATAATCTGAAAATAATGATTTTCGGTTTCTGCGGGAGTGGCTTCAGTTGCATTCGGTAGGCGTGAATGTACGAGTATGTCGTAGCCAAATAAGAAATAAGACGTATTAATAAACACCTAGCTGTGATGCACATCATGTAATGTATCAGCTTTTTGCCATCTACAATGCGGCTGATAATGTTGAATTTTAAGTATCATGCAATACAAAACGAACAAATGCAGCGGGTTGTCTTTAATACCGCTACATACACTTGCGCTTTTGCATTGTCGCTAGAAATTTTGTCGTAAAGAGAGTGGGACTGGTCGTTCCGTCATCAGGCTGTCTGCCGTTTTGGTCAATGTATCGTAACGTCATTCCTGCTGAATGTCAGTAATCCGCATTTGTAAACGGCGCCGTATCAAAAACACTTGAAGGCAGGTATGGAGAAGATAACCATTTTTTGTTCTACATGCCAATAAATTCTACATAAAAATACGAGAATAACTGTATTTTTAATTTTTTTCTATCTTCACAACTGACCGAGATATAAAGGCGCAAAGTTAACATTTTCGGTCTAATCCGCGGGTCGAGCGCGACATCGTTGATGACGTCACGATTTCCATCTTCGTGCGAGCGGCGACCCGACGCGCACTTAGAAAATCAAAACATTTACTCAAATGTTTTAACAAGAAACATCATAGAACATGACACCATGTATTAAATATTGTGCTGTGCCTTAATGTAAAAATACGGCCACAAAAACACCTGAAAAGTTGTTTTTAATGTGCCTAGAAACCCTACCATCAGAAAAAAATGGACAAATGCTATGAGAAGAGCACATCCTTTAGGACCAAACACGCTAGCATATTGTTGTGAAAATAATTTGGATGTAAGTATTCAAATAATAATAACCTTCACATGATAGCTCTTGGTTATTGCTAGTAAATAAATGAATTAGGCATGTACCTACTCGAGTCGCAGTGTTTAAGTAACTAACGATTCATTGAACCTTTCCACGCTTAATGATCATTATAATTTCAAGAAGAAACAATACCTAATACCTACATATTTAACTAAAACTACTTCAGTGTAAATAAACATCCAAACTTGGGTAAAGTACTTACCTATGTAATGTAGATAAGTCAATGACCTGTAGCGAGTTTGTAAGTTTAGATACCTATCTATGTTTGCAACAAATTTTAAAATGTTTATAATGCATATAAAGGTTAAAATATGGAATATGTTAACAAACGTTTTTATATTTTTACGATATTTCGAGCAAAAACTAAACACATCGCAGAGCTGTTCAACCCGCATAAATAATGGAAGTTTGATTATGAAGTGGAGCACTTAAATTTTTTTCGTGTTGTCCTATTTTTATGTATTTCATAGAATTGGTACATATTTTAAATATTGATGGAATACAAATTACGAAATTCCTTATTTTTATAGACTTTAAATAATTGTTTGTATTTCGTTCTAGGTCGAAAACGATATGGAAAACTACGTGAAGTACAAAACTAGTTCGTAGTCCCCTCAAACTTAAAAAAGATGTTTTGTTTTGCCTCACAAGTTTGCTTGTCAAAATCGGTATACAGAAAAACCACAAAGATTTTTACTATCAAAACTAAATGCCAAATCTAGATCAGACTTACACTTACTTACTTCACAAGAAATTGAGCATATAAGTATATGTTGTCGATCCTGTTACTACTCTAGATGATAATATTGGCATTGATCCCTTGCCTAAAGAATATATAACTACGCTTTTAATCATAATAATAATGCGACCCGTTTTCTATTAATATTGAAAAGATCTAAGAAGGTATATTTGTAGCACTTTATAAACAACAGGAAATTTTTTTAACCATAAAAACCACAAAAAGGTTAGCGTGCACTTAAGAAGAATAAGAACACAAAACTAGTTAGAGCCAGATAGTAAGTAGGTACCTAGGTAAGGAATGTTTACGTATTTTTGTTATACCTATTCTTATCATTAGCAAATGAAAGTATTAATGTAATAATGGGTACCTAGGTTATAAAAATATTATCTTATTCTTATGCGTATTTCAGCCGCGACAAAATCTTTGCTTCTTTCCGCCACTATTACCACTACTATTGGAAGGTTGTCAGATTGACCCTTTTGAAACCCTTCTTCCATCATTAAATACTTAAAAACACCAGAGCGCACGAGGGCAAACAACTCACCCGCGAAATATTACTATAATTTATATTGTTATTTTATTGTTTGTACAATTTATATTGTACAAACGTATGATCGGCGCGCTGGAACGGTATGGCGGCGCGGCCGCATGGAATCGGTGACGTCACGCGCTACTCGCGGGCACGGGCGAGATTTAAAAAATGTACGTAAACTTTCCACGCTTATACCTAACTTCGGTAATAGTGCACCGATCGATGTGAAAAAAAACTAGAATTATGTGTTTGGTCTAGACTTTTTACCTACGTACTTAAAAGTCTAATATTGTAACCTTGTTATCTTCTCCATTGCAGCTAGGTCTTTTTGAATACGGCTGATTCAAAATGTTGGCTACAACTATGTGTCAGCCGTTCCACTCGGCCATTAATTCACTAGCGATCGTAGCCAACGGTACGCTGCCGCTTAAAATAATATCATCTAGGTTTTAGTTTTACGCAAATTCCGTAGGGTGTACATATTATTTTTATGTATTTTTTGGATATTCGGAAATTTTGCCTATTAGTTATATTTTACAAATGCTTTCGAGAATAGCTTCTACTCCACTTACACAAAACACCGTATTTTCCAAACGGTAAAAAAAGTCACTTAGTATAAATAATATACCGATATTATCTTTTTTTAAATATGAGTAAATAATGCTTCTACTTTTATTTGAAATTATCCTAAATTGAATGTGATTTATAGGCAATACCTACGCGTACCCGCGCTCCTGTAAGTGTGATTCAATTCACGTTTTCGTTTCTCAAGTTTAGCCTACTGCTTACTTTCTTAGTGACAAGCTAACTATTAATTCTTAAATTAATAACTAAACGACGCGAATTATGATTCTAATTTTACCTTCACACTTTTTAGAGGCTTAGGATGGTCATAATAAATATTTTTGTTTTTCAACGACGTAACTGACGACTGTCATTATTATGGTGTACTTTTACAACTAAATCACGTAAGTAGTCCCAATATCTAATGTTGGTATCTCAAAAAAGAATCCGTTTCTCCTGTGGGGATTTGAATAAAGAACACACCACATATTAAATAACCGTTTATTCACAACATAAATTCAAAGTAGCGGATCGGAGCATGAAGTAGCGGCCTCACGGCGTCGGACGGTTGGATCGACTGGCGGGGCAAAGACAACCGTGCCGGTTGCTCTCGCGCGGCTGAGGGCTTCCAAAGATTGCCGAACGGTCGAACAGCCAGGGCCGTGCCGCCACACTACGCAGCACGTTTTCTTAAATTATTTTTTACATTTATTACCTATGCTTGAGCACCTTTAACTTCTGTGAACGCAGTATAAATTTTACTGTGGCGATCTTCATAACTTTGGGCCTCTTTGACGTAAACACGACTCTTTATTTTACCCCACAGATAAAAGTTTAACGGTGAAGGTTCCGGCCAGTTTGCAGGCCATAGTATAGGGTCTCTAGTATATATACAGTAATCTATGGTATAGGGCCTCTGTGCGCAATCCGCCTATTTTCATATTCACTATTTAAGTTATCGCTCACTACACATGAATGATTTGATTAACTGTAAATTGTTCTTCCACACGTACGTTAATTTGTTTACTCGATAAAAACTCATCATCATCATTACAGCCCTTCACAAGTCCACTGCTGAACATAGGCCTCCCCCAAGGTATGCCACAAAGCACGGTCCTGAGCCACCTGCATCCATCGACTTCCTGCATGTCTTACCAGGTCGTCACTCTATCTACTGGGGGATTTTTTCCCCATCGGTTGTCGGTTTTTCGAGCTATATGGCCGGCCCATTGCTACTTCAGCTTACTAATCCGTTGGGCTATGTCTTTCACTCTGGTTCCCGGCTCAAGGGTTTCGTACTCTGGTTCTGTACTCGGATAGCCATCGTAGCCCTACTGTACAAACACTTCAGCACTTCGATATACCGACAGTCAACTTGGCATCGCTGAAGAGACTGTAGCACCGCCCAAATTTCGACGGAATCAAAGGCCTTCTCATAGTCCACATACGCCAGGCAAAGTGGCAGACTCTTCGGACTTCAGTACAATTTGCCGAAGGGTATGCATGTGGTCTGTGGTACTAAAGCTTTTTCGGAAACTGGCTTGTTCGGCAGGCTGGAAGTCGTCGAGTCTGCGTGCGAAACGATTCGTAATGACTCTCGAAAACAGCACGTCAGACGCACGCAGACGCAGCCCAGAAAGGAAATCGATCTGTAGTTCTTCAAGAAGGCAATTGATAGAATCAGGCGTTACTTTGCGGAAATCCATTATAATAAAAAATAAAAATATCAATTTCTTTGCAACTTTCCGCTAAACATATAAAATGATGTGTCTTACCTGGATTGAAGCGCACCTCCCGCCCTCCCTCAATTGCATACACTAACTCCGTCACCACTAGACCAAGCACCACTACTCTCAACACCACTATTCCAGGCAAGACACACCATCGACGATAATACGACACGTGTTTCGCCTCTACACGAGGCATCCTCAGGTAATATAGACTCTACGGCGGCTGACCGCTAAGTGAGCGGCGAGTCGAAACAGTTGCTATTTATACACGCTGACACAATCGCTCCCTACCAAAGTAGCGAGTGACCGCGTCGTGCGATAACAAACCTGTCAACAGTTATTATTATTGTTATGATTATTTTTAAATACTATTATTATTATTGTTTTGAGTGACCGCGCCGTGCGATAACAAATCTGCTACTAATTATTATTATTGTTATGATTAATATTTTAAATACTATTATTATTATTGTTTTATTGATATTATTATAATTATTTATTATTATTAATCTTAAAATTATTATTAAAGATTGGCCTTAAAGATGTTTAACAAAGGTGAATTAGAAACATTTGTTTGTTCATTCAGCAGTGTATAATTACCATTATTACTTTTTAAAATCTCCAACTGCTCCAGCACACACAGTCGCAGCCCCTTATTACAGGTATGTAAGACTTCAAAGGAATGGTCGCTAGCTAGGTTGTGTCCAGTGTCCAAGAGATGTTTAGCAAAATGGGATTTATCAGGATTGCAATTTCTGTACGCGGCCATATGTTCTTTATAGCGCGTCCCGAAATTGCGACCAGTCTGACCCACGTAAACGGCGTGGCATTCGTCACAAACAAGTTTATAAACACCCGATTTTTGACTAATATTTAACTTATCTTTATTGTTACAAATATTCCTAAGCGAATTGTTTGTTTTGAATGCCACGTTAATGCCGTTTTTCTTAAGACTATTAGCTATTTTTTCCGATATGGGGCCTAAGTAGGTCAAACTACCCACATACCGCCGGACACTTGGAGATCGAACCGTGTACAAAGAATTGCGAACAACATGCTTTTGTTTCTTTTTAATAAGATTATCAATGAGACTTTTTGAAAAACCAACAATAATAATAATAGTATTTAAAATATTAATCATAACAATAATAATAATTAGTAGCAGATTTGTTATCGCACGGCGCGGTCACTCAAAACAATAATAATAATAGTATTTAAAAATAATCATAACAATAATAATAACAGTTGACAGGTTTGTTATCGCACGACGCGGTCACTCGCTACTTTGGTAGGGAGCGATTGTGTCAGCGTGTATAAATAGCAACTGTTTCGACTCGCCGCTCACTTAGCGGTCAGCCGCCGTAGAGTCTATATTACCTGAGGATGCCTCGTGTAGAGGCGAAACACGTGTCGTATTATCGTCGATGGTGTGTCTTGCCTGGAATAGTGGTGTTGAGAGTAGTGGTGCTTTGTCTAGTGGTGACGGAGTTAGTGTATGCAATTGAGGGAGGGCGGGAGGTGCGCTTCAATCCAGGTAAGACACATCATTTTATATGTTTAGCGGAAAGTTGCAAAGAAATTGATATTTTTATTTTTTACTTCAAGAAGGCGTTGTCACCTTTCTTGAAGAACAAGAACACCGCATTTTTGCTCCACGCCTCGAAAGTAGTGCCTCCATGGGGGACGGAATTCAAATACCGGTTTTCCACCCGCTTTCAGAAGCTCCGCTGTAATTCCATTCTCGCCCAGGGACTTGCCGTTTTTAAGGTGCTGGAGAGCCATTCTAATTTCGCTCAGACTGACGTCCGGTATATCATCGGAATAGTGTCGGATTTGCTCTTGGATCGTTACTCACACTTGCGTGTGGCTCCAACGACGATGTATACGGATAAAAACTCACTTTCCTATAATCTTTGCGCACCACGTTAACTTTCATTGCTAAAAATGTAATATCGCACCATTTCATAGTTTTATAGGGTATGTTCCGAAATGTTTTCAGTATACTGGCGAATTCAAATGACCTCATTAATATGTATAGTACAAACAATTTTTAATTGTGTGTACGCTGAATGAAGCATGCCAGAATTTGTTTTTATTTATTCAAAAACAAAAAAAATTATAGAAGTATTGCTGGTGTCTTTATTCTTCACAAATTAATTGAAACATAGTATAATAACTTTTGGAGCACAAAATGACATAAAATAATTGCCGACACCTTTTCAATATGGCGCAAATGTATGACGTCATATACTGTCCAATGCATGGAGGTTAGAGAACAATGTTTTGAATCGAATCACCAGATGACGTCATTTGAATTGGCCAGTGCACCGGATTCTATTATTTCGGAACATACCCATAGTATCCGCGGTTCGAATACGAGGGTGGATTGAAAAGTACTCGGCCTAACCAAGAAAATAAACACATACTAAATCAGTTATATTTATATTTTTCTACATAATCACCATCAAGTTCAATAACACTTTTGCCACCTCCCCTTCCAAGCATTTAGACCGTTGAAAAAAAATGATTCTTCCTTAGAGTCAAAATATGCGTCTACAGCTGCTTTGACCTCGTCGTTTGTCGAAAATCTTTGACCTCCCAAGTGCTTTTTTAGGTTAGGGAACAGAAAGAAGTCTGATGGTGCCAGATCAGGTGATTACGGCGGATGCGGTAACAGTTCAAAGCCACAGTTGTGAATTTCAGCCATTGACTGTACTGACGTGTGAACACGGGCGTTATCTTGATGAAACAGGACTTTTCTTCTGAGCATTCCTCGACGTTTTTCTTTTATTTCCTCTCGTAAACGACGTAGTAAGGTGCAGTAGTAATCAGAGTTTATAGTCTGACCCCTTTCAAGATAATCAATCATAATCACACCTTTCGAGTCCCAGAATACTGAAGCCATCACCTTATTTGCCGACAAAATCGACTTAGCCTTTTTTTGGGGGTGGTGAACCAGGTCTTCTCCACTGTTTTGATTGTTGTTTTGTTTCCGGTGTACAGTAATGAACCCATGTTTCGTCCATAGTAACAAAACGATTCAAAAAATCATCTGCATCGGCTTCAAATAACTCCAAACAGTCGCGTGAAATAGTCAATCGCGTCCTTTTTTGTTCAACTGAAAGCAGTCGCGGAACCCACCTCGCAGACACCTTGTGGAAACCCAACTCGTTGACAATGATGTTTTGAGTTCGTCCATAAGAGATGCCTATAATCTCGGCTATCTCTCTAATTTTTAATCTGCGGTCTCCCATTATTAAATCAAGTACTTTTTTAATATTTTCCTCAGTAGTTGACGTCGAAGGCCTTCCAGAGCGGGTTCATCTTTCACACTCTCTCTACCACGCTTAAATTCTGCTATCCATTTTTTGACGGATGAATATGACAGAGCACAATCGCCTAATGTACTGACCATGTCATCATGGATGGCTTTTGATGATAGCCCCTTCTTATGGAGGTACTTAATGACGGCACGCTGCTCGATTTGCTCCATTCGCAGAAATTATGTCCGATTACTTTGTTAATAAATTTATAAAATCACAACTAATTATTGCACACGTTTCGAACTTCACACAGTGAACTAGTCTGAACTGAACTAAATAATGTGGGTAGATTTGATTTTTAGAATTGAATGGATCTGTGTTAGGCCGAGTACTTTTCAATCCACCCTCGTATTTTCGTTTCGTCCTTGGTAACGAAGCGTACGTAGATACCTAGCGGTGTAACGGTAAGCAGAAGGAAGGGCGCGGGAAAACGCGCGACAAGGTACCTTACCGTGCAACCATTACGAATGAGTGTGTGCGTAAAATAGTTGGCGTTAGATATTTATAAATAAGAATCAGTTAAAATAATGCATTACCACGTTTTCCGAATTTAAATGATAAAAAGGAAAGAATGTTTTAGATTTTTTTAATTAATTTTTTTTCACTATTCGCCAATATTACTTATTTTGAACCTCCTCTGTTAATATTGCCGTATATTGCAAAATAATCTTGTATAGGCGGTAACTACTATTATCCGAATAAATTCTTTACATCTGTCTTACTAGCGGGTAGACAATACACACTGAACCTTGTCAATAAATTACACGTAAGAACTTTTATTTTCATTTCTTCTTCTTCTTCCATTACCGTTACACCCCATCAAAGCCCACTGCTGAACATAAGCCTACCCCATAGATTGCATCGTAGGAAGTATACGTGCCGCACTCGCACTCCCGCGGTTAGCAGCCGTCTTTTTAATAATCTTGAGTTGTCATCAGGAAGATGCTCCTGCCTATCTCCTGTTTCAGTTACCCTCTGCCGCCTCTTACGACTCCCACGGCACGATATGGGGGTGGCCCATTCTTTAACGCCGGCACTATCGGGCGTAAGACAATCCTACTCCAAATATATGTATAGTTGTCAGTTATCATTTCTGAATTGAAAAAAAAACTGTCGACTGCCTCTTTGGTCTAGTGGTCTTAAACGTCACCGATGATCTAGAGGTTCCGGGTTGGATCAAAACCAATTATTAGGTTTTCCGGACAAGAAGTTTTCAGCAGCAGCCCGGAGTCAAGAAGTTGGCGGTGTTTCAACCCCGTGCCTTAGAAAGCACGTTAAATCGATCTCTCTTATTGCATCTGATCGCCGTCCCGTCGTACTGCGAGAGTAAAGGAATGGAGAGTGTATTATTGCTCGCGCATACACTCGTGCACTATCATCCTGTCCTGCACAAATTCGTCTCCGTTGAGACTGGCCGCCGTGACCGAAATTAGGTATGAAGGACGTAAGTAAAAAATAGCTATAATGTTATACTTATTTTTATTAAATTTATTATTTTTATTAAATTTATTACATTAAAACAATCTATGAGACAAAATAGATGATCTGAGAAACGTTCAAAGAGACCTAAGCTAATCTACATATTTGTACATGTCCCTGTGCGGAGTCCATCCCGTGTCCTAGTGTGTTCTGGAAGACCTGGAACAAAATTACATCTTTAAATATTTTTTATAAGATCAGGGTTACAAACGAGCATACAGTCCCTCTGATGGTAAGTGGTTGCTGTGGCCCATAGACATCTACATCTATCCTCGATTAGGAATCATAATGCAAATGCGTTGAGTTAAGGACTAAGATGGAATACCTAATTTCCAGCAAAAAGGTGCTTAAGATCTCTACACTCACAATACGAAACACTGCAGCAGCAATATTACGACGGTATTAAGAGCGTGGTCTTTTCTCGGCCGTGCCGACCCATTAGTGCGTTACCACGTTAAAAATCTGTATTATGTACATGTAGATTAGCACATAGTTGTGGACTTAGAATCAGTGGATTATTTTATACCTTAAATAAATAATTATAAAAGGTAAAAATATTTTTGTAATAAAAATTAAAGCTGAAGTTAAATAAACCATATAATTATATATTACTAACGTAAGGACCGGGCCGACCGAACAACTGTAACGGACCTAATCTGTAATTTTAAGGCCAACGCGAATCGGTCGACAGTAGTGCGCGCGCAGGACAGATTTGTCTGTCACAAATATGTCTAGTTGCGTGGTAAAAGAATGCAAAAATTACGATACAAAGATTTAAAAAAAAACATGGGATATCGTTACATCGGTAAATAACCTTATATTAATTTTGTTACAATTAGGTTATTATATAACATTAATTACAGTAAGTTTAGTTACATTACCAAGATTAGGCCAGAGTTGGATTCAGACCCTCAAAAATATTGTATTTGTGTGGGATTTTGGCATCACGCGTCTAAATTAAGTTTTATTTTTATTTCCGTTTAATTTTTATGTAAAGAACTTAGTGTAAGTTAAATTTTGAATATTGGTACCTTATATATTTTATATTCAATAAGACTAAAACTAAAAGAGTACAAAAGAAACCATATCTGCTTAATTGAATCTGAAAATCTGATTCATAAAATATTTTGTAATTCTGTTTTCAAACGGATTGCTTCTGGAGCATGGAGCTTTTATCGTGGTAGCCCCTCATCATAGTTGTATCAAGGATGCAACATAAATGCATCGATCGAAAGGAAGCTAATTCTAATTTTATTAAAAAAAAACGAGGTACTCATATACACTACAGAAATTCTCGATATCGTAGGGGTAATATTAATATGTAAAAGGACCCAATAATAATACAAGTCAACCTTTAGGTAAAATTATGGTATTTTCGCTTAGTATTATTACGATACTATGTACTTCAAACTATGAAATAATGGTACAATTAGGATAATTATACTACGAAATCCGATCCCTGGTTACGTCGTGTTATGATAATTATGACGTTTATATTATGACTTATGACAGATGCGCTACTTTTTCTTGTATGAAAAAGTTGTGAGTAAAATATTTAGATGGGCCTATCCTTCCTTATGAAATCATTGGTCTTAACACCTTTAATTGTTTGATGTTTTTGAGTAGACTAAGGAAAATCACAAAGTCAAGATAACAACTAGAATGATATCTAAATAGTTACATTAAAAACTGCATCACTGCATTTTTGGTGGTGGAGTGTTTCTCCTTATTTATAAGAGATAATCTCTGAAGTATAACTTGTATGAACAAATGATCATTACAATCGCTACACAATTGACGAAGATGTCGCGTAATATAACACGTAATATAACGTACAAACAAAAAAGATCATACAATCTTCTTTTTCCTGATAATAACTAAAAATATTGTCGGTTTATAGGCAGTTACCAACCCGCCTTACCAAGCGTGTCAACTGTGGAAAATGTCTTCCCTACAAGGCAAAATCTATGGGGCTTATGTTTAGCAGTGGACTTCAGATAGACTGTAATGGATAAATCAATAAGCGGTTATCGAAAACATTTCAATGGTAAGAAACGTTGTTCCATTAATAAAAAACCGGCCAAGAGCGTGTCGGGCCACGCTCAGTGTAGGGTTCCGTAGTTTCCCGTCCGTCACAATAAGTGTTCCCACTTATGAGTTTAAAGGTGGGTATCCATTATGTTCGCGCTCCAGCAGCGCTCCGCGCTCCCGCAACTGCTCCCGGTAATGGGTACTGTTGTTTCCATCCAAGTTCAAAATGATTTTCGTAGAAAGTCCTTATAAAGTTCTTCTTTTCAGATTTTTTTCATATTTTCTAAACTTATGGTTCAAAAGTTAGAGGGGGGGGGGACACATTGTTTTTTACTTTTGGAGCGATTATTTCCGAAATTATTGACATTATCAAAAAATGATTTTAATAAACCCCTATTCATTTTTAAATACCTTTCCAACAATATATCACACATTAGGGTTGAAATTAAAAAAAATCACTTCCCACTTTACATATAGGGGGGGGGGGCTACCCTAATAAAACATTTTTTTCCAATTTTTATTTTACCACTTTGTCGGCGTGATTGATACACATATTGGTAAATTTCAGCTTTCTAGTGCTAACGGTCACAGAGATTAAGCGAGGACGGATAGACGGACAGACAGACATGACAGGATAGGAGGCATTCTATCTTAGTCCTCAGGGATGACAATTAATCGAGGATAGTTGTAGATATCTATGGGCCACAGTATCCATTTACCAGCGATTATTTGATTTGACGAATCGATTTTTTCAATTTTGCTGTTATCAATTAATGGATTAACCGCAATAGACATATCGATTAATCGAAAAAAAATTCTAGGTATACGCTGAAATAGATTGGATAGATACCGCGATGTGCGAAACACTGTACTCTCAGTAGAAAGATGAGAACCAGTCAGAATATTTCTCATGTCAGTAGCGATCAGGCCAACCTCTGAAATTAGTCTTTTAGAAGGCACTGATGTTAAAATAATTGACAAGTGTTTAATCGCCGCTTTATAATCAATGAAGTATTACTCCCGTAGCAACTAAGAAAATTTCCTAACTAAAATACCTACAAACAATAAAACAAACAAACAAAACTACTAACATCAGTTTTATCTCATATCGTGAAATATCAATTAATTAGCATAAATAATCACTGTAATCGATTATTTGAATTTAAGATTAATCAATCTAGTTGCAATAATTGAACGAGCGAATAATCGATCTTTCGATTAATTGAATCGATATCTAACATTGTTACCATCAGGTGGGTTATGTGCTCGATTGACACCCTTATTCTATAAAAAAAAAATATTTAAGATTGTTTATTTAATAAATCTGAGCGTTGAAAAATGTGCTTAATAGCGGTGAGATCGGCGAGTACCTACGGTTACCTGTGGGCGCAGCTAAGCTGGTGCGGGAGTAGGCGTGGCGGTGGGCGGGGCAGTAGGCGTGGCCGAGCGCAAGGTGGGGCCCGCGGTGGACTCCTTGTTGCTGCTTCTGTTCTGGCGCTCGCGTTTCAGCTTCTCGCCGCCCATGATGGCCTTGATATCGTCCGCGTCCAGCGTCTCGTATCTGTAATGCACATTGTTATTACTCTACCCTTTCAACGGAAGAATAGAAATGAGAAAAGAAAATGCGTCGAATTTGCAAATATTGACGTACACATTAACTTTAGGAATAAACAAAACACAACAAGACAGAATTCAATAAAAAAAGTGATTCAGTGCTATCTACACCATCTCCAATGCCATTAAGACCCACTTTTAAACGGTTGAGTCAGAACAGCACGAAGATACTTATCAGCCTATTCAATATTAAAAATCTTATAATGTAATGGAATTATAGTATAGGATAATTCGAATACCTGAAATCCCCATAAAACATAAACATAAAACAAGTTATTTATATTATTAGACAGTAATTAGACATTTTTAATAATGAATCAGAAAATATACAATATTATATTCTTATCACTAGGTATTTACATTAAATCTAATGTAATTTTTTCTACGGTTCTTTTAGAAATAGAAAGAGTGAATGAGGAAAGAGTAAAAAAGCAAATTTATGTTGCAGAAGTGAACGGAAAAGTTGGAAAGAGACGTCCTATGCGAAAGTTTATCGACCAAATTGGCGATATATCGAAAATGGTGAAAATTAAGAGTACCCTTAACCGACGAGCATGTGTGCGTAAGTATATGGATATGGAGGAGGCGAGAGAGATATATCAGGATCGAGCTAAATGGAAGTCTGTAATCTCTGCCTAACTCTCTGGGTGACAGGCGTGAGTGTTTATGATATGATCTAATGTAAATAAAAATAAAGTTTTTTTGCAGTAGCAGTCTTGGTAATAAAATACGCGTTATTTTTCTCGGTTCGCTCTTCGCGGTGAAAAGTGTGAAAACATCTGTTGATTGTACGCAGAAAAACACAGAGGGGGGCGAGAACGACACAACCTACTCGGACGAAAGCATACAACGTACTGCCGCCCGTCCCTGCGCCGGCCCTTGAGCGTAGAATTCGCTCAGTTTTTGGAATTAATAATAATAATAATAATTTTTAAATAATGTTTTTGGAATTACTGTATTAAAAAAAGAAAAAGCGGTCTTTTTTAAAAAAAATGGCAAAATTTTAGTATTCATTATTATATTGCCAGTCTTAAAAAACGAAAAAGTGGTCTTTTTAAAAAAATGGCAAAATGTTAGTATTCATTATTATATTGCCAGTCCATTGGCGTCAATCAGAAAATAAAATAATACTTACTTTACGAGTACATGCATGTTATCAATTAATATTTCTCATTTCTGTGGATTCATTGTAAGATTAATTAAACATCCTCTAAAAAATTGGAATTGGACATTATGAATCAAGATTATGTAGAAATTTAATGTATTTTTTATTAGTAGATATATTGTTTAAAAAACAAGTAGATAGCTCCTAAAAACACACAAATAACGCGACGTTTTGCTAAAGAATGCGCCTTAACCAGTCATAGTAAAAACAGAATAGTAGGATACCGCCCGCGCCGCGCGAGACAAATGCCTACTGTTGTAGGGTTGTCATTGTCTTTTTGTTTAAATTTTAACAGCGGAGTCTCTTTTAGTTTTATAAGTAGTTATAATATTTACAAATATAATACATACGAATACTTACATCTGCATCATATTTGTTAATAGTTTCCTTGATTTCCTCTGAAAGATTCAATGTTTGCCAAAAAAAAATTCAGCTTTACGTTACAACAAATGCCAAATAACTAAAACACGAGTAAATTAACACTGAGCATATGGTGTCAGCTCAGATTTGATGTTTAAAATTAATTTGATCTTATGTGATATGATAATTATTGTACTTATGAAGTATGTATTTTATGTATAGATATAGTAATATAACATATTAATAAAAAGCTAATTTACTTAAACAAACCCATATATTAATTTATTTTACAAAAAGAAAAAAGACTGCAAGGAAAATTTTATTAAAAGTTAACAAAGTCTCAAACAAAAGTGATTGCGGAGCGCGGCGGTGACCGTCCCTGAGTCAGCCAGACCTTTCCAACTTAGCAAGTGTCGTTGTGAGCGAGCTGTGGCTCGTGCGTACGATCGTCCGTACTGTCACGTGTCAGGCACGCACACATATTAGCGGCGTTCGGTACATTTTTTAGAAGGAAGCATACTATTCTGTTTTTACTATGCCAGAGTTGCTGCCAGAGTAACAAATTACTAAAAGTGACGATCCAGCGGCATAGGTACCATATGGTAGGTATTGAGTTATGCACATTCCTGTAATCTGCGACTGATAAGCTATTCAAATAAAAAAGATTGTCCTCGTAACATGTGTTGTTACGGTGATATTATTTTTTAAAGGTTAATCGAAATTATACACTTTTAGGAAATGACTATTTGAAATAAAAGGACACGAAAAAAGAACAAAGACAAGACAAGAAAAGAACAACGATTAACTATTCTTAAAGCTTCTGTGTTTCTAAAAATAAAGCTAAAAATTGATAAACTAAATGAGAAACTTGGTAATGGATTAATTGTGCCTTCTTAACATTCTCTGGAATTTATAACATTTTAACTTTAATGATATTTTTGTATTGAAGCCTCCATATGTTAATTAGATCCATTACAAGACTATATTTAGGGAAAATTGTGTGCAAAAAATAAAAAAATAGCATATAAAATCAGGTTTTATTTTTTATTATAAAAATTCGCAACACATTACCATTACTTTTTCATTGTAATAAACAAAATATTCTTTGGATGAATCAACGAAACACTTCTATTAAAATATGATTCAATTAACAGAATCTTACTTAAGCTCTTATTTTTAATTTTCTTTTACCCTCTTAAACTCACGTAACAATTACAGTCATTGTTCCATACATTTGAGAAAAGGTACTTATGGTAATTAAGTAAAAAATTCTTCGAAAATATGAAATTAACAAGACGCATCAATAAATTACTATAATTATAATCAATTAACGTAATATTCTGATATTACAATGTACAAAGTGAAAAAATCAGTTTTTTGCGAAATCTAATAACTGATTTATTTTTAATTAAAGAAGTGTCCTTATGGAGCATTTAGATAAATTAAAGATGTGACTGCTTATAATGCCTTTTTTTTTACAAAAATATATTCCGCCGGGGACTTGGTTTCTGTGACCAACTTCACCACAGGAAGTACACGTAGGTTTTTTACGTGTTTTGATCTCGAGACCACTGCAACTAGAATGATACCGCATATTAAGTGTTGGTAGGAGTTGCGAAACATTTTCCAAAGGATCTTGTGATGCTTTCCGGTCAAGTTTAATGCAAAGTATAATAAGTCTTGGTAATCAGATGGCACAAATTGTCTAGTTTTCTCAAACATATATTTTTGTCTGTCGAGAGAAAGCGCATATGGTTGGATAACTTTAGGCATTTAATTACCGAATGTTTCTCTAAAGATAATGTGCTGGAGACAAATATCACCATCGACACTTTTTGCATGCTACTTGCCTATTGAACCTGAGTCAGTTTTAAAAATACTGTATGTGAGCAAATTAAGAACAGAGGTGGATTTATGTGTTTTGAAAAACTTTACCCAGTCGTAAATTTTAACATTTACCACATCGCCAGACTCGTTTCCAACCAATACAGCAGTAATTGGCTTTTTACATGTAGTGTATTGACCTGCGATTTTCTGAAGCTTTTCTTAAACAAACCAAAGTATTGGTATCAGGTGCAAATTTGGTGTGACCTACAGGTACAAACGATAACTGAAAACTTTTATATATCCCTGTCGCCATAGCGCGTATTGTATGACATAATTGTTTTTATTTTGACCTGCGCAGTTCTCGGCGTGGCAAATCACTTTCAGTCTCTCCTAGTGCAAAATTTTCGGAAAAATTGTGAAGGTAAGAAATAACTACGTTTGCTCCTTTACCTGTAGCACATGACTCTGGAATGACATAAAGTACAAATTTGTGAATTTGTTCTCTAGCAATACAAAAAAGACCAATCTTATAACCTGTCAGAAAGTACAACACCATATGATGTACTCATTTGATGTACATATATTATGTACATCAAATGAGTTATGAATTAAGCCTTCAAATTCACATGGTACATGGGACTGTATTGACAACAGATGGAGCTATTTCAGATATAGGGTTGGTGTAATAAATGCTTTCAGCCTGAACATTATTAAGACGGTTGAGTGATTCATTAAGAATCTTAGTCTTAGTTTCTTAATTCATTGAAGTCATTTTGCTTATCATAGTAACATTCTTTAGACAAACATGACACAGATCAATACGCGGTTTATATACGATATATTATATAAAATACTAATATAAGATAAACACTCACGCCTGTAACCCAGAGGGGTAAGCAGAGACTTCTTTCAACGATGCAGCAGATGAACTGGCCAGAAGGGGATCGGCCCTAGCAACTATAGGGCCGGAACCAATAATGCCAATCCCCTTTGGCTACGTTCGTTCACTGGTACGTAGATACTTCAATAATTTACACGCTCAGCTTTGGAAAAATTTAGTAGACTGTAGACAAGCTAGAGAGGCCCTACCTGAAATAAACAGTCGTCTAACCAAGGTTGTAATGAGACTGAACAAGCCACAGATCAGGATAGTAGATAGTATTGCAACAAGTGCTATCACAGGACACTGCTGAGCTTCTTCGGGGAGATATCATGGCTCGAATAATCTCATTATTCCTGCGCACACGCAAAATACGCGCTTAGACGTGGAGTTGCGGAAAACAGCCCGTCGTAAACTAAACTAAACTAAGCAGAGACTACAGACTTCCATTTAGCACGATCTTGACATACCTCTCTCACCTCCTTTACCTTCACATACCTACGCATACATGCTCGTCGGTTAAGGGTACTCTTAATTTAGCCCATTTTTAATATATCGCCAATTTGGTCGACAACTTTCGCCTAGGACGTCCCTTTCCCAATCTTAAATACACTACTGCAACATAAATTTGCTTTGTCAGTCTTTCCTCATTCATTCTTTCTACATGACCAAACCACCGAAGCATTCCTTCCTTAATCCCGGTCACCGCATCATCTTGCAAGCCACACTCTTCTTTTATTAAACAGCGCAACAACATGTTGTTGTTATATATATGTTATATACGCGGTTTCTGTATTACAATATTTGGGCGAAAAAATTTTTCTACATTTCACACCACGAGCTCCGACCTACAGCATCTGTTCCATTTTTTCCGCACGCTTCCACATATTGGTCGTAGACATATAGTTTGCACACACTACTAGGAAAAATGTGTAAATTAGTATTACGATAATGTGCCATTCGACAAGGCAACGCGAGAGAATTTTTGCAAAGAAAAGTATTTTTTTAAGTAACAGCGAACATAAGTTGTTCTAGCAGTAGTTCTGATTTGTGATTGGTTTTGTTTGACTTGTGCGCATTAATTTCGATCCCATTTTTTTTAATTTGCTTTAAAAGTTTTCGGAACTTCTTCATGCTTACCCCGTTAAGACGGTTCCCCTAGCGAGAGACCTTGAGCGTTCGGTCCCATACAATCCACGCGCTCTCGCTACAATATATTCACGGAAAAATACGCCCGAATATTTGGAATTATTTCAATTAAAAGAGATAAGCGAACTTAAGAAATTAAATAAAACGTGTAGAATATAGATTTTTAAATTATCTATCCATTAGTGTAATTCTCAAATGATTAAAGCATTTCCTTTAGCAACAGATGCATGTAATCAATAATTTTAGTCATTTTTTAAAAGTAGATTTTAAATGTATTTATAACACATAAAAACAAATTAGAACGTGGAATGTGATGATAGGATATCGAACATTAATAATGTGCTTTTAGATGTAGCTTATTTCTCATAACTAATGAGATAGTCTCTGAAAAACGCACTTTTGCCAGGTTTTGGTCAGGGTACCCCCTTAACAGAAAGAAATAAATCTACATGCTATAACACCTCGAAATTTGTAATCGATTCTGCTTCTATCCCTTTTTTTATTTGTGTGCTCTATTACAAGTTCAAGCATTACAATTAATCAAACAGTTTAAGGCCCCTATTACCAAGACATTTTTGTGATTGATATGTTTACCTCTGTAAATATTTAAGCTTTGGGAATCTAATCTACTATCTAGTATTTCGTCACTAGAATAGTCAATTTCACCACCACATCAACGGTGAGGCCCCGTCAGAAACGCAGAGGATAGGGCGGATGGCGCATCGCCATACTAACACACCTCTTACTCCGCGATCCCACCGTTAATGCAACAGGGAGTTGATGGGACTCCACTCCTGCCACAGTCCACCAACGTGCACGCTAGGCAAGCTCACCTGGAAGGACTAACTCGGGTTAGCATCTTCGGCCAGCCAATTGGGTTCCCCAATGTTTTCAGTGGGCTACCAAGCCACAGATTCTAAACCACTCCACTACATCATATTGTCTTTCAGAACCATAACCTTTCTTAAAAAAATATCTTCATTGAAACATTCATACTATTTTTATTTCAAGAAAATCTTCTTCACACAAATCTTCTTTAAATAGATTTCTTTCTGTAACTGTTTGTTCAAAAGTGTTTTCGAAAACAGGATTAGTTGACTCCAAGTCATAATGATCATTTTGATACTTATCGTCATTCTCATCGTAATTATATTCTCGTAGAAATAACTCAAATTCAGCAGCATATTCATCATTTGTGGGATGCACTTTAGAAAGAAGTTTCTATTTCAGACTCACTCATAATACAATATCTTTTATATACTAATATTTCTTGCTTACATGACAATCGTTACTTTTTCGGCAGTTTGCTTAATTCGATTGCCACCATAATTTTATAGTAAGTAATTCGCACCTTGATCAAGTTCCTTTCGTGGGAACTGCAAAATTCTGATTATAATTCACATTGTCTGGGTTGATCTGCAAAAATTTATTTTGTTCTTTGACGATATTATTCGCAGCAAAATTTTTTTGTATACCAAAAGCTTATTATGATTATGAAACATACATGTTCCAGTTGAAGGTGTAGTTTTTTCCGATGGTTTCACATGTTCTTCGTTGGACTCCATATAGTAGCATCATCTGGATCTTGAGAATTTTGTTCGGGATGGTCAATTTCTGTGTCTTGGTCGCAATAGTAACGTGGGTTTACTTGTGACAAGTCATTTTGCGTATCACTTTCAGCGACATTTTGTTGCATATCTAAAAATAAAAATAATAAATAAATAAATGTTATTGGACAATTTACACAGCGGCATCTTACGTCAAACTAAACAAAGCTTGTACAATGGGTGCAAAAACATAATACAAACATACTTTACTCTTTTTGTTATATATATATATATATATATATATATATATATATATATATATATATATATATATATATATATATATATATATATATATATAAATTATTCATATAAAATCATCATCATCATTACAGCCCTTCACAAGTCCACTGCTGAACATAGGCCTCCCCCAAGTAATGCCACAAAGCACGGTCCTGAGCCACCTGCATCCATCGACTTCCTGCATATCTTACCAGGTCGTCACTCCATCTAGTGGGGGGTCGCCCTACACTACGCCTACCGGTACGAGGCTGCCACTCGAGAACCTTTCTTCCCCATCGGTTATCGGCTCTTCGAGCTATATGGCCGGCCCATTGCCACTTCAGCTTACTAATCCGTTGGGCTATGTCGGTCACTCTGGTTTTACTGCGGATATCCTCATTTCTGAGTCTATCACGCAGAGAAACTCCGAGCATAGCCCTCTCCATAGCTCGCTGAGCGACCTTGAGCGTCCTCATACGGCCAGCAGTGAAGGACCACGTCTCAGATCCGTAAGTCATCACTGGCAACACGCACTGGTTGTACAATCTAGTTTTTAGAGATTGAGGTATACCTGACGAGAAGATATGCCGTAATTTCCCGAACGCTGCCCAGCCGAGTTGAATCCGTCGATTGACCTCTCGGTCGAAGTTGGACTTACCTAGTCGGACTATTTGTCCCAGGTAAACGTACTCGTCAACAACTTCGAGCATAGTGCTCCCAACAACTACCGGCATAGGTGTGACATGGACATTAAACATGATCTTTGTTTTGTCCATGTTCATCTTAAGACCTATCCGTTGGGAGGCACTATTGAGGTCATTGAGCACAGTGCTTAAGTCCTCCAGCGATTCTGCCATAAGGACTATATCGTCGGCAAATCGAAGGTGAGTGATGTACTCGCCATTGATGTTAA